>JAHYIQ010000016.1:4655000-5083871 GCA_030673865.1 Melipona bicolor | reverse complement strand
CTACATAGCAATTTCTTTTTTCTATTTTTGCTATTTATCATCCTTTGTGCATTTTATCCTATTCTAATTTAAATGTATGAAATAATTAATTATGAAAACTAAATGATTAGTGACCTTGGTATATCATAAAAAATTTTAATTCTTTTAATAAGAGTAACCTTCAACAAAATTAAAATGACATGCGTCACACTGTGTTCATTGATATATTTATAACTGTATCATTTAGCATCTTCAACAACATATTTATCGTATCTGACAATGAGTCATAATTTTCGTGATTATAATAAAAGATATTAAATTATCTGTATCATTAAATATATCATTAAATAAATCTTCAGATTTGCATTCCACATGACTCTTTTGTCAATTGGAACTATGCATTTATAATCATTAATAGATAATTCCATAGCTGCATAAATGATTATATAATATTTCAACTTAAAGTATTAAATTACTGTTGTGTCCAATCGTATCTTTAATTGAAATAAAACCTCTTTACTATCAATCCTAGATTTCTTCCTGCTGTATTTCTTTCAAAAACACTGAATATTAAATTTGCATTCCACGCGAGTCTCTTGTCGATTGAAACCATTAATTTAATATACAATTCTAAATTAAATACATATAAATACATTATATGTATTCAATACATATACATATTTCCATTCAAAGTACTAAAATGCATAAAACGCATATAATGCCTAAAAATGTATAAAATACGATACTTGTAATATTTAGCTCTTCTCAGTTTTCATAAAAATATAAATCTCACAAATAATCCAAAGTATCGAACAAAACTTTTACTATCAATGTCATATTTCTTGCTGCACTGCCTGAGTTTTAAATTGCATTCTACGTATCTTCTGCCAACTGAAATCATTTATATTGCAGCTATTTAATTGCGTAACCACTTACGGAGAGCATGTGCTGATAGAGAATATTGCCAAGGCCCATGCGTTGCCGTGACTCGTGCACGTAGAAGTCCAGAATGCATCTTGGTTTCAGCTGGTAATGAGCACCAGTCTCATCGAACATGAAGAGGTTCTTCGATCCGGTCTTCAACAATCCCACCACGCTGCCCAATCCGCTGAAAAATCGAAGGAAGATTGTAACATTATGCGATGATGATTCACGGCTGCGGTTCATGCAAGGTTCGCGTTCTTAAATGTAGATAGAGCGGTACGAAACACGGAGATCAGTGACTCAAGGAACTTCGTAATGAAACTGAAGAACTGGACCACCGTGTTTGTCACCGTGTGCTGTTTTTAGGAAGCTCTTCCTGGCGAGATTGCTATTTGCATCTCTTACACCTATTCGCTGTGACAACTTTGCTGACAGAAAGTTTAAGTTTCGAAATTAAAGTTTGTTCTGAAACAGAGGTAATATTTGATCATGGTGGTATATAGATTCTTATTCAAAATTACAAATGATTCTAAATTAAAAATCAATTATAAATTATAAATATAATTAATACACTCATTTTTGTAAATTATGTATATTATTATATATTTGTTAATATTGTATATTATTATACATTTTTGTAAATATTTTTATAAATTAAAAAGAGTCAACGATACCAATTGAAAATAAAAGTTTTTAATAAGGTATTCAAAAGGATTTTGTACACAATACTCATCAAGTAACGATGAAACTTTGTTGAAAGTCATTATAGATTATAATTTATTATTCAGCATTCTAAGAATTTCTCACGCTACCAACTTTCTTCATCTATTACCAATATTTATGACCCATCATTGTTACAATAAACCACTGTAATTTTAGTTTGAAATGACATTTTCATGGTTAATTAAACTGGCTTCGCCATGAAGATAGGAAAGTACTTACTTCGTATAATATAATAATTAATAACGTACATCGCAATAGAATGCCATGAAGAATATTTTTAGAATTTCACAAGCCAACTATTGTCTCTATACGCAACGATACCAACAACAATTTTTATCCATGATTATAGTGAAAAGAGATGATACAATTTAAATTATAAATTTTTTGAACATATACAAATAGATTATTAATAAATGAAATTTTAAAAACATATAATAACTAATGAAAGAATTTAATAAATTAATCAACTAGTTCAAACATACAGAAATGTAATATATTGCAACTACACAAGAAAAAAGTTGAATTATTCTCGTTTGAGTATGAGCAATAGCTTTTGAATGGCGGTATATACCGAAAGGATTCTGCGAGGATGTAGAAACTAGATTTCTGTAGGGGAGGCGACAGACATATCGATCGACCGACCGACCATTTTGCACGCTACGAGACCCCTTATCCTGGGGAATACAGCTTCCTTTCGAGCCGCTGCTCCAGGTTCAGATTGCGCTTTTCAAGAAGCTCTTCGTCGTTTACCCACGTCTTTCCGAAAGCAATTAAATCGAGCAATTTACCGGCGTACGAATATTTAACGTTTTGAAAGAGCTAGCAAGGATAATTGCACTTTCATATTGCTCCTCCTTCACCATTTCCTAGTTCTTGACTAACTCGGTTTTTTTCTTACCAAGATTAACATTTCCTTTTGCTTCTACTTTAATTTCTGTTCTAATTTCCAGGAAAGAAGAAGAAGAAGAACTTCAAAGGAATTTGATAACAAAGAGATGTAAAATATTTAACTAAATAATATTTAACTCTTAGAAATTTCATTCTCAATTCCAGAGAAGTGTGAATTCTGAAATTCTTCTGTGGAGAAAATTTGATAAGTCAATATTGAAGAATATTTAATATCGAGTATCATTCAATTGTCACATAATTTTTGATATTAGAGGTCTTTCTAACATAAGTTAGAATATTGCGAAGTTAACTGAGCTAAATCAACTAAAAATAATAAATTTAGCATAAATAGCATAAAGAAGGCTTAAAATACTTACTTGTTAGCTTCGTTGTCTACTAATAAATAAACTACATGGTCAGTATCTCGAAGCTTTAGGGTGCTGGTTATTGGCTTGTTCAGACCTTGGGCTTTAGCAGAAGCCTCTCCCATGTCGTCCAGAACTCGGCTTAATTGCCTTTGACATTCACTGGAATTATACAAAAAATTATATAAAAATTTACAATTTGGTAATAATAAATTAGAAAAACACTGTGTAACGATTAAGAAAAGAATATTTTTGAAGAAAAGAAAAAAGGAACTTATCCACAATTTAATCTCAATTTCAAAACAATTCATTTCAATTTCGTGGTGAATTGTGAGATGTGATTTACAACGATGCTTTATTTTGTCTATCTTTAGCCAAGGAATATAATTATTTTTTCTATCACTACATAATTCTATTTATTTACATTTATTTCCAAAGATTTACAATTATTTGAACAATTTAGAATACATTAGGAAGTTAAAGTGTAATATAGATTTTAACTTTGGCTGGCTGTTTCTTGAAAAATTCAGATAATTTTATATTGCAAAAGATTGCATACCCAAGCTCATTTCTATCGCGACTGATAAACGAATGTTGTTTATTTGAGGAATTCTGTTTTGTCGAATCACGAAATTGATTTGTTTCAAGAATGCGTTAAGCTTAGTACCGGCAAAATTGATCGTTACTAAGCACGAGAGATAATAAAATTTCCATTTTTCATTCCATTTGATCTTCAGACTTCGACTTTAGACAATTTTGATATATCATTAGATTTATTATTATTTATTATTGTATTAATATCGTTATTCTTTTCCTATGTAACAAAATTTTACTTTAAAAAATTATAAAATTATTATAAAGGATAAGAATCTAATGAGGAAGATCTATCAATGTTATGAAACTTCAATTGAAGTTGAGTATTCAAGCTAATTCAATTGCCAATTTAATAGACTGAATATTTAACTTTATTTAATCACCGACTCTTTTTCTGAAATTATTTATGAATCTTTATTAGCGTTTTAATGGCTGAATCATCAGAATATATTTCTGAAAAGTATACTTCTTTGATCAAAAAGAAGAAAAATATCTTCACTGATGTTATATATATGTAAGTTCTTTTTTATTCTTCTCAAACGAAAACTATATTAAATATTCTGGTATACAATTAAATTATTTTTATCCGAACAATCATCTTTATTAATTTACAGTCGCAATCACGCATACTGTCCGTCTGTTTCATCACGCGATTACAAAACACAATGGACTCGCACAACTCGTGTTTCTTTCTTTACACGCTGGTTCGTAAATCGATTACACAATACGATTACACGGCGTCGCTTCGAAATTAGCGTCTGAGTCAGACTCAACCATGTTGCCTGTCTGATTGCTCGTCCAGGAAACTGAAAACGTGGATCAAAGTAAAAAACTGCTCGACTTGTATCCCAGTACAGATTCGTCTCACTGAAAGGCCCAGAAGCAACTGTTCTGACTAATGAAGACGATTTTTTTGCCATAAGATTTTATTGATGTGCAAACATTTGAATCGATACAAAACAAATTACAGGCGCGATCGCTCAGTACCAGACAACGCCACTCCTACTCGAGGTCTACCCCACGCCCCCTTATGAACCACGTGATCCAAATCAACCAATTGCTAATTTTCGTTGCATTAGCGTTGCATTAGCCTGAAGAGGCCCGATTTTCTGAGTTACCTCCGCTAAAATCATTTTCAGTGATACTCTAAAGTGGTAATAGCTACCTGTCCATGACATCTTAACTTTTTCTTATAACATTCTGTTATTATAAACTGTTTCAAGTGATAAAATCCATCATTATACCATATATCCGCGTACCATAAGTTAATTCGTTATAAGATCCGACCTAATTCCAACAACAGAGCCAGTATGGTATTATTTTACAATGCAAATGCGAATCGATTATCTTAATAACACTATGTACAGTCATTCAAAGGAATGACGATGGATTATTGTGTATTCCATGTGATCGTTGAAATCTGCCGGAAACCATTTAGAACACATTTAGAACACATTTAGAACAAACGTGTACGAATAAGTATTAGAGCGTTGATGATCGATCGCGTTAACTCTTCCTAGATAAAATTTTCTTCTAATAATTATTTTTCTCCTGCGAATCCTCACCTTGAATCTTTATGTCTCGTTTTAAATTCAATTAAGAAAAAAATTCTTAATAATTCAAGGAAATCTATAAGGTAAAGAAATTAAAGTGAAAAATTTACATATTATCAATATTTTTCTTCAATTTGAGAAATTTATTGAAGAATAAAAAATGAAAGAATTGAAAAATTCAAGGAAGAAACAAACGAAGGAAAAATATTTATGTTTTTAATTTTCCTTATAACGAACGTTTACAATTATAATTTTTTTCCTTTTTAAAACGTTCATAATATTTAACTTAATAACCATTAAACACATAAAATGACCATGAAACGTTGCAAAATAATATTCTAAAATAAATTTGCTCAATAAAATATAGAAGTTAATATTGGACGAGTGCTTCTGTATATACCGGAAGACAAAACATCCATTAAAATATTTTATATCCCATTGCATTAAACCTTTACCTTTCCATTACATCATTTGTACATTTTACGAAGAATTTTAACGCAATTTCAACTGGCCATGAGTATCTATTTATCTGGTCAATCAACTTTTGCACGATGTTAGAACTCCTGTTTGAATATGTAAAAATTCTCACGGAGCAAATGCAATGTTCTTGCTTCTTTAGGCAAGCGTATTGATTCGTGGTAAATGGAATTTATTTAAACAAGTTCCAATAAAACAAAGCTTTAAACGTCTTCAAGACGGTAATCATTTGAAATTCAAGATGACAATCAAATCTTCAAACGTTTATCAGAAACGCTAAAGTATATATACTCGAATGTATTAAGAGTGCCGCTGAAGTTTTATCAGTAATATTTTATCGTATCGAGTGTGCGAGATCAGTTAGTTTGCGTTAATTACTCTTACTCCGAGTGCCGTCGTTCAGAATCAATAAAACGCGAAGCACGCAAAGCAATCGGATGAAAGAGCAAAAAAAGAAGAAATATGTGCAAAAGAAAAGTGGAAGAAATTGAAACATAACGTTTCAACTAGAAAAACAGGATCGTTTTCACGAATATATATATATATCAAAAACGTGAGTCATTCGGATAATAGGTGCCGTGAAATCGTAGCATGAATAAAGAAAATTACTTTCGACTATTAATTGGATATAGATTTAATTCATCTTAAAAGAAAGCTACGAGGAAAGTTGTGTGTAGTATTCTGTAAACGTGGAATTAATACGAGCGTGAATACGTAGATTCAAAGTTAGTTTAATCTTTCTTCGGTCATTTTTGCCAACTGAAAAATGTAAAAAAAATTAAATGCACTTAAATGTACTTAAACAATTAAAAATCTGTTTTGTTTACTAAAATAACATCACCAAAGAAGAAGTTTTCCATATGGAAGTATAATTTGCTATTTCATTTCAAATAGAGAAAAATATTTTTGTTCTTCTAAAATTCGGAATATTTCAAACTACATTTTTATTTATGGAAAAAAAATATTTCCCAGTTTGCTAGTATGTTATCTCAACCTGATTAGTTTGTTCATGCTGCTTGATCGTCAACGATATCGATCAGATATTTTTGTTAGGTGAGTCTCGATAATTTCCCTCGTGAAACGCTACAATTACAAGTGTCTATTACTTTGCTGACATAACACACTTTGCTCAGACAATACACAGGCGAGATTTAAATTGGTACGATGATGGAGAAATTGCTAACCCCATAGCTTAACTACGTGGAACGGAATTACGTGAGATCTATAAGAAGGAAATCATCGTTTAATCCGTTTATATTTAATCCTTCATTTCACGTTTCATTTTACATATTATTTTCAACACAGAGACCTCCGTGCAAAATCCACTTTCTCAATAAAAGTACAAGATATACCTGAAACATAAATTTCTATCAAATAATATAAAATAAAAAAGTAATTTAAAAATGGTAAAATATGTTTACGGAAATAGGTTATTGAATGGATCATTAAGTACATTCATAATTCAGAACTTTTACCTTATGATTTACTTCGTTTTACTTTTCACGTTCTACGGAATATGTATTTCAAGTTATGTGGGTTAATGATATGAGCGATCCTCACTGTATTCAAATGTTACGTATAAGTTCGACGAAGAATCAAGGTGATCAAGAAAGTCAATTTATCGGTCCGTTCTTATTCACGAAAGGCGTGGATGTTATTTGCTTTTCTTGCTAGTTCACAATATAAGATAAAACTAAATAAAAATCTGGAAAATATTTGGTTCATACATCTCTTGTAATCTCTTTATGATCTCTTTCCAAATTGATATCTCTCATAGTCTAAATTCAAGTATGAAATCTCGTACATTCTACGTCCAAATTAGTATTTGTCAAAATCAACGTCACTAAAATGTGATATTTCTGGACCGCCATGAGATGGTCCTACATTCCTAACATCGATACTAGTATATTTAGTACCAGCAATAATCTTTCTGTGAGGAATGTTTAAAAGAAAGTCACTCTAATCTTAGAAACTCAATCATTGCATGTAAATCTAATGAAACTTTGCAATACCACAAATCAATGCCAATGCAACTAGCATGCAACCAACGTCAGAAGAAAACGCGTTTTATTTCAATGGTGCTATTTTCTGTATAGCTTTAGAATGTACGCGATATGGCTGATAGGAAAGTACATATTAGAAAAAAGATATCTCTTATCAAGATTTCCATGACGAATAAGGCCAAATAGGACCACGGCGATATTTCATTATACATTTGGGCCGTGAATGTTATACGAGTCACCGTGTTGGCAAGAATGCAAACTTGTGCAAACGAGCATTTTTCGACGTAAATTCTCAATAAAATTCAATATTCTAACAGCGTGAAAAATAGCACTTCACCATTTGCTAATTCAACGCTGCAAATAATATTTTCAACAACAATATGGTACAAATATGTGAAAGTGATTCTCATCGAGTGTATTTTAAGGACCGGGTGTAATTTGTTTTCGAGCGCATTATTTTCAATTCCTGGAGAACCCTACTCTAAAACGCCCACGCTTCGAAACAATAAAACGATCGAGACGACTCGCGGAGACAAAGCGAGTAAAATCAAAGTGTTTTCAGCGTTATACTAACTCCTTTGTATAGGTAGTCTCTTTGATGCATGATAATTAGATAACAGCTTTGTGAATGCCCGTTTTAAACTTTGTCGTGTACTAATTCACGTCTATACAATGTCTTGTGATTTGAAAATTACTCCTATGTGTTTACGTATTTTAAATTTTAGTTTATTAATATATTGTTATTAATTTTATTCGTTACATTAAAATTTATACTATTGTATTTAAGTCATTATACTAAAATGATTATAATTTTTCTTCTCTAATATAAGATTAAAATTTGAATTGTAGAGACTTAAAATCTCTTCTCTACAATACACACTAGCTGAAACTTTTCCACATCTTTTATATTCTAATTTCTCTATGTCTTTTATTATAAATACAAAATATAAAATTATTTTTAGAGGAAATTTTTATCTCTGTAATTAAATAAAACGAATATTTCTGGAATGTTTTTATTCCAGTTAAATAAAAAGGAGTATTCTGGAATGTTTATTCCAGAAACTAATATAATTCAAACTGTGTACAATTTCCTATGTATCATCTATAATGTGATTATCCTGTAAGTTCCCTCAATTATTCTTATGCAACAGTTTCATGCAGATGAAAAGAGCAAGAAATCTAAAATTACAGTGATTGCAGTATAATTCTGAAATAATCTTTATGCAATGATTGAGAGTGATGAAGAAAAAACAAGAAATTTGATCGGTATGCGTCGACTTGTTACATGCATGTTGGTCAATGGAACATTAGATTGTGCTCTGATATAGCAACTTTAGATTAAAAATGTTGGGAGACATTAGAAGCCAATAAAAAGGCAATTGTTTGGTTTCGCCTCAAATCAATACAGGGTAAATAATTCTCATCTGCATAAACACGTGCCAATATTACGCATTTTATGATGATCGAAGTAAATTAATACATATAAGATGTGTTGATTAACTTACGATGCAAATTAATACGATGAGATGTATAGAATTACGTGGAAATATAAAAAATAAAAAGAGATAGTATTGTGAGTTATATTAATTTATAATATGATAAATGATCTGTGACATATATACCATAAATAGTACAAATGTAACGTAATATAAACTGTAATTATTATTACGTTATGGGTTGGAACATAAATTCATGTTTTTGTACATACATTATATATAAAAAACAGCACTACTTATGTTTCAATTTAATATAGTTATTGTATTATTACGTACAATTGATTTAATACGCAATAGCCATGTCTATCGTGTTACAACAATTCTCAGATTGAAATATCTTGAAGAATTCTAGCCACGCCAACGCGTGCGCGGTATGTTTCATTGTGACATTTATTTTTGCCATCGATTTAACAGTAATACCGGTCAATGTGACAGTGTCTATGTGCTCGAATACAGATTTATCTAGGGTGGACCGATTATGTTTCCGGGAAATGACCGAGACGTAAGAATTACTACAAATGACTATCCCCGGTGTCATCGGACGTAAAGTGAAAGTATCGCGTATATGTTCCATATTACAATATAACCTTGAAGATGACGACCGCGATAAATAACCTCTTACGGGCGTATCGATTTTTCTCACTGTCGTCATTCAATGTTCTTCCTCGTAAGCAATTTGAAAAATATTTGTCACATAAGAATTTAATGCACATATAATTAGTTATTTATAACACATACTTTTTGTAGTCAAAATGTCATATTTCTTAGGGCTGGATTTAATAACGGAAACATGTCAGGTTACAAACGTTATAAATTATAAAAATGTAAATCATGGAATTAATAATAACAATGATAACAGAAATACTCACTTCAATTCACGACGATCACCTCTGAAGTCCTCTGGAATGAGGGTATGCGTGACCTTGTTGATCTTTCTGGGTAAGAGTTTATTTACGTTGAACTTGAACTAATGTCCGGATCTCGACGGTTTTTCACTACGCTTCCGGTTTCACACCGATTTTCACGCAAATACGCTCGACGAACGGGTCCTTAACCTTTCAACGCTCTTTTTTCACTTCACTCGATCCACCACCTTCCAGTTTTTTTTCGAAACTGTCTCGAGCGATTCTCCTGAATATGGCGGTCAATGGCATCCACCGAGCCAACTTCACTGCATCTTTTTCCGAGGGGGGAATTACGATATTATAATTTGGCAGTCTCCGAAATTGTTTCGCGTCATGTGAAAATGCCTCTGAATTATTCCAAATCGATCGATTGTTTATTATCTGTTGCTCTTGCTCTCGCGCGAGATCTTTTGTTGTCACGTGTTTTCTACGTTTTACAAACAAATGACTTCTATATTTATATCTTAATATTACCGGTCTCGTGTACTCTTTGATACTTCATTCGTAATGAAACCTGTTGTTACGCTTCTAACGTTGTGATAAGCGATCAGCCTCTTTGACACGGCGACGAATAACTCTGCACCGACTATACACGTTTCCTCAAACCGATCAATTGCGTACAGATACCAGACTTACTTCACGGTTCGTAGCCGTAACTGATATCCATAGCTGCTGTGATGTCGCTTTTCACTGCCGCGACTAATAATAAGTTAGAAGAGAAGTTAGGTGATACGCTGTCGTATCTTTGACAATCTGACAGCTAACCGATGTGACAGGGAACATATCGATACGGCTGAAAATCTTTCAAACAAATAATCGAAATCTGCGAATCGTCGTACAGTTAAGATATCCAGTTAGGCACAGTTAAAGAGAGAAATTTAATAATTATACGGCGTTTCACCTGACGAATCGGTGGAAGTCTCACAGTTTACTGGCCAGCGAGTACGTTCAATTTTTTCTGAAAGCCGCGAGTCGCGCCGAGATGCGCACGCACTTGAGAGCCGCGAAGCATGACGATGCCTTATTGCGCATGCGTCAAGGTTTTCTTTCTTTCGTAATGATAAATTTTTTTTCATTATCAAACGTTATAATAATAATAATCATCAATGGCATTTTATTAGGAATGTATAATCATCTATAAACAAAAAAGTGGTGAATGTTATTTAATATGTATAATTTACCGTTAATGTATAATTTACCGTTAATTATGCCATATTTTTAAATGGCATAATTATTGTAAGAAATATGATATTTTGTAACACACTTTATATTTCCAGAAATATTTAAAGAATTAACTCGATGCTTCTGTTTATTCTGATTATGTTGTTATTCTGTAAAAAAAAAAAAAATAATTCTCCTTACGAATACTAGATGTCGCTAGAATCTTGTCATAGAGAATACTAGATGTCGCTAGAATCTTGTCATAGAGAAACATGAAATATTGCAGATTTTAGGCGAAAAACAATGAATCGATAAAAAAAAAAAACTATCTTATTCTTATAAAAATCAAATACTAAAGTAAACATCTACAAAATATATAATTTCATGACAAAAAAAATGAAAATATCAATAATAATTGAAGTGAAGAATTTAAATTAAATATTATTAAATTACTTCTCGATATAATTAATACTCTGTATGTAAATAAATAAAAATTTTTGAATTGTAATATGTGATATTAAAATACGTTTCACGCTATAAATTAATATTTAAAATGCACCTAGAAAATAAAATGCCTTTAGATACATATTTATACAAAAACATATAGATACATATTATTCATTCGTTATATTAGTATTCAATAAATTAAGTTACATTTTATCAGTTATTTGCTATTTGGAATATGTACTTTTTATTTGCTTAATAAAATATTGTTTCAAACAAATTATGTTGTATCAAATTCAAAATAGAATCTTCCAGTAAAGTCACTATAAATCATACGTTTTTGACTAAGTACATAACTTGTTGACTAAGGTACCGTAATTTGCGCGCGCATCTATGGTAAGGTGATCATAGTGACAGTTATATTACATAATTGGTCTATTTAATGTGATGTCATAAAGTAATGTATTTGGAAATCAAAGTATTAACATATGAAGAACGTTGAAGCTCAAATTGAGAAATCAAATTCCATGAAAAGTAAAGCCACAATACATACAAGTAAATATAAGAATTCCTTCATGTAGTTTTGAATATGATCATGTCATAAAGATAAAAGTACATTGTACAAATATTTAACTTTGTATGTTTACGATATGTATGATGTACTTTTATCTTTATGACATGATCATATTCAAAACTACATGAAGGAATTCTTATATTTACTTGTATGTATTGTGGCTTTACTTTCATGGAATTTGATTTCTCAATTTGAGCTTCAACGTTCTTCATATGTTAATACTTTGATTTCCAAATACATTTACTTTATGACATCACATTAAATAGACCAATTATGTAATATAACGGTCACTATGATCACCTTACCATAGATGCGCGCGCAAATTACGGGGTACCTTAGTCAACAAGTTATGTACTTAGTCAAACGTATGATTTATAGTGACTTTTTACTGGAGATTCTATTTTGAATTTGATACAACCCATAATTTGTTGAAACAATATTTTATTAAGCAAATAAAAAGTTACATATTAAATAGCAAATAACTGATAAAATGTAACTTAATTTATTGAATACTAAATATTAACGAATGAAATATGTATCTATATGTTTTGGGGGGGTATAAATATGTATCTAAAGGCATTTTTATTTCTAGGTGCATTTAAATATTAATTTATAGCGTGAAACGTATTTTAATATCACATATTACAATTCAAAAATTTTTATTTATTTACATACAGATTATTAATTATATCGAGAAGTAATTTAATATTTAATTTAAATTCTTCACTTCAATTATTATTGATATTTTCATTTTTTTTTTGTCATTAATTATATATTTTGTAGATGTTTAACTTTAGTATTTGATTTTTATAAGAATAAGATAGTTTTTTTATCGATTCATTGTTTTTCGCCTAAAATCTGCAATATTTCATGTTTCTCTATGACAAGATTCTAGCGACATCTAGTATTCTCTATGACAAGATTCTAGCGACATCTAGTATTCGTAAGGAGAATTATTTGACAGAATAACAACATAATCAGAATAAACAGAAGCATCGAGTTATTCTTTAAATATTTCTGGAAAATATAAAGTGTGTTACAAAATATCATATTTCTTACAATAATTATGCCATTTAAAAATATGGCATAATTAACGGTAAATTATACATTAACGGTAAATTATACATATTAAATAACATTCACCATTTTTTTTTTGTTTATAGATGATTATACATTCCTAATAAAATGCCATTGATGATTATTATTATTATAACGTTGATAATGAAAAAAAATTATCATTACGAAAGAAAGAACCTTGACGCATGCGCAATAAGGCATCGTCATGCTTCGCGGCTCTCAAGTGCGTGCGCATCTCGGCGCGACTCGCGGCTTTCAGGAAAAAATTGAACGTACCGCTGGCCAGTAAACGTGAGACTTTCCACCGATTCGTCAGGTGAAACGCCGTATAATTATTAAATTTCTCTCTTTAACTGTGCCTAACTGGATATCTTAACTGTACGACGATTCGCAGATTTCGATTATTTTGTTTGAAAGATTTCAGCCGTATCGATATGTTCCCTTGTCAATCGGTTAGCTGTCAGATTGTCAAAGATACGACAGCGTATCACCTAACTTCTCTTCTAACTTATTATTAGTCGCGGGCAGTGAAAAAGCGACATCACAGCAGACTATGGATATCAGTTACGGCTACGAACCGTGAAGTAAGCTGGTATCTGTACGCAATTGATCGGTTTGAGGAAACGTGTATAGTCCGGTGCAGAGTTATTCGTCGCCGTGTCAAGGAGGCTGATCGTTATCACAACGTTAGAAGCGTAACAAACAGGTTTCATTACGAATGAAGTATCAAAGAGTACACGAGACGGTAATATTAAGATATAAATATAGAAGTCATTGTAAAACGTAGAACCACGTGACAACAAAAGATCTCAAATGCGCGAGAGCAAGAGCAACAGATAATAAACAATCGATCGATTTGGAATAATTCAGAGGGCATTTTCACATGACGCGAACAATTTCGGAGACTGCCAAATTATAATATCGTAATTCCCCCCTCGGAAAAGATGCAGTGAAGTTGGCTCGGTGGATGCCATTGACCGCCATATTCAGGAGAATCGCCGAGGACAGTTTCGAAAAAAAACTGGAAGGTGGTGGATCGAGTGAAAGTTGACAAGAGCGTTGAAAGGTTAAGGACCCGTTCGTCGAGCGTATTTGCGTGAAAATCGGTGAAACCGGCGTAGTGAAAAACCCGTCGAGATGGAGTTCAAGTTCAACGTAAATAAACTCTTACCCAGAAAGATCAACAAGGTCACGCATACCCTCATTCCAGAGGACTTCAGAGGTGATCGTCGTGAATGAAGTGAGTATTTCTGTTATCATTGTTATTATTAATTCCATGATTTACATTTTTATAATTTATAACGTTTTGTAACCTGACATGTTTTTCCGTTATTAAATCCAGCCCTAAGAAATATGACATTTTGACTACAAAAAGTATGTGTTATAAATAACTAATTATATGTGCATTAACATATATGTGACAAATATTTTTCAAATTGCTTACGAGGAAGAACATTGAATGACGACAGTGAGAAAAATCGATACGCCCGTAAGAGGTTATTTATCGCGGTCGTCATCTTCAAGGTTATATTGTTATATGGAACATATACGATACTTTCACTTTACGTCGATGACACCGGGGATAGTCATTTGTAGTAATTCTTACGTCTCGGTCATTTCCCGGAAACATAATCGGATCCACCTAGATAAATCTGTATTCGAGCACATAGACACTGTCACATTGACCGGTATTACTGTTAAAATCGATGGCAAAAATAAATGTCACTGAAACATACGCACGCGTTGGCGTGGCTAGAATTCTTCAAAGATATTTCAATCTGAGAATTGTTGTAACACGATAGACATGGCTATTGCGTATTAAATTCAATTGTACGTAATAATACAATAACTATATTAAATTGAAACATAAGTAGTGCTGTTTTTATATATAATGTATGTACAAAACATGAATTTATGTTCCACCCCATAACGTAATAATAATTACAGTTTATATTACGTTACATTTGTACTATTTATGGTTATATGTCACAGATCATTTACATATTATAAATTAATATAACTCACAATACTATCTCTTTTTATTTTTTATATTTCCACGTAATTCTATACATCTCATCGTATTAATTTGCATCGTAAGTTAATCAAAATCTTATATGTATTAATTTACTTCGATCATCATAAAATGCGTAATATTGGCACGTGTTTATGCAGATGAGAATTATTTACCCTGTATTGATTTGAGGAAACCAAAACAATTGCCTTTTTATTGGCTTCTAATGTCTCCCAACATTTTTAAATCTAAAGTTGCTCTATCAGAGCACATCTAATGTTCCATTGACCAACATGCATGTAACAAGTCGACGAATACCGATCAAATTTCTTGTTTTTCTTCATCACTCTCAATCATTGCATAAAGATTATTTCAGAATTATACTGCAATCACTGTAATTTTAGATTTCTTGCTCTTTTCATCTGCATGAACTGTTGCATAAGAAATAATTGAGGGAACTTACAGGATAATCACATTATAGATGATACATAGGAAATTGTACACAGTTTGAATTATATTAGTTTCTGGAATAAAACATTCCAGAAATATCCTTTTTATTTAACTGGAATAAACATTCCAGAAATATTCTTTTTATTTAATTACAGAGATAATAAAAATTCCTCTAAAAATAATTTATATTTTTAGTATTTATAATAAAAGACATAGAGAAATTAGAATGATAAAAAGATGTGGAAAAGTTCAGCTATAGTGTATTGTAGAGAAGAGATTTTAAGTCTCTACAATTCAAATTTTAATCTTATATTAGAGAAGAAAAATTATAATCATTTTAGTATAATGACTTAAATACAATAGTATAAATTTAATGTAACGAATAAAATTTAATAACAATATATTAATAAACTAAAATTTAAAATACGTAAACACATAGGAGTAATTTTCAAAATCACAAGCCATTGTATAGACTTGAATTAGTACACGACAAACGTAAAAGGCATTCACAAAGCTGTATCTAATTATCATGCATCAAAGAGACTACCTATACAAAGGAGTTAGTATACGCTGAAAACACTTTGATTTTACTCGCTTTGTCTCCGCGAGTCGTCCGTCTCGATCGTTTTATTGTTTTCGAAGCGTGGGCGTTTAGAGTAGGGTTTCTCCAGGAATTGAAAATAATGCGCTCGAAAACAAATTACACCCGGTCCCTTAAAATACATCGATGAGAATCACTTTCACATATTTGTACCTATTGTTGTTGAAAATATTATTTGCACGTTGAATTAGCAAATGGTGAAGTGCATTTTCACGCTGTTAGAATATTGAATTTTATTGAGAATTTACGTCGAAATGCTCGTTTGCACAAGTTTGCATTCTTGAACGGTGACTCGTAACATTCACGGAAATGTATAATGAAATATCGCCGTGGTTATTTGGCCTTATTCGTCATGGAAATCTTGATAAGAGATATCTTTTTCTAATATGTACTTTCTATCAGCCATATCGCGTACATTCTAAAGCTATAAGAAAATAGTCACCATTGAAATAAAACCGTTTTCTTCTGACGTTGGTTGCATGCTAGTTGCATTGGCATTGATTTGTGGTATTGCAAAGTTTCATTAGATTTACATGCAATGATTGAGTTTCTAAGTATTAGAGTGACTTTCTTTTAAACATTCCTCACAGAAAGATTATTGCTGGTACTAAATATACTATTAGCGATGTTTAGGAATGTAGGACATATCATGGCGGTCCAGAAATATCACAAGTGACGTTGATTTTGACAAATACTAATTGGACGTAGAATGTACGAGATTTCACTTGAATTTAGACTATGAGAGATATCAATTTGGAAAGAGATCATAAAGAGATTACAAGAGATGTATGAACTCAAATATTTTTCCAGATTTTTATTTAGTTTTATCTTATATTGTGAACTAGCAAGAAAAGCAAATAACATCCACGCCTTTCGTTGAATAAGAACGGACGATAAATTGACTTTCTTGATCACCTTGATTCTTCGTTGAACTTATACGTAACATTTGAATACAGTGAGGATCGCTCATATCATTAACCCACATAACTTGAAATACATATTCCGTAGAACGTGAAAAGTAAACGAAGTAAATCATAAGGTAAAAGTTCTGAATTATGAAATGTACTTAATGATCCATTCAATAACCTATTTCCGTAAACATACTTTACCATTTTTAAATTACTTTTCTATTTTATATTATTTGATAGAAATTTATGTTTCAGGTATATCTTGTACTTTTATTGAGAAAGTGGATTTTGCACGGAGGTCTCTGTGTTGAAAATAATATGTAAAATGAAACGTGAAATGAAGGATTAAATATAAACGGATTAAACGATGATTTCCTTCTTATAGATCTCACGTAATTCCGTTCCACGTAGTTAAGCTATGGGGTTAGCAATTTCTCCATCATCGTACCAATTTAAATCTCGCCTGTGTAGTGTCTGAGCAAGTGTGTTATGTCAGCAAGTAATAGGCACTTGTAATTGTAGCGTTTCACGAGGGAAATTATCGAGACTCACTTAACAAAAATATCTGATAGATATCGTTGACGATCAAGCAGCATGAAACAAACTAATCAGGTTGAGATAACATACTAGCAAACTGGGAAATATTTTTTTTCCATAAATAAAAATGTAGTTTGAAATATTCCGAATTGTAGAAGAACAAAAATATTTTTCTCTATTTGAAATGAAATAGCAAATTATACTTCCATATGGAAAGCTTCTTCTTTGGTGATGTTATTTAGTAAACAAAACAGATTTTTAATTGTTTAAGTACATTAAGTGCATTTAATTTTTTTTACATTTTTCAGTTGGCAAAAATGACCGAAGAAAGATTAAACTAACTTTGAATCTACGTATTCACGCTCGTATTAATTCCACGTTTACAGAACACTACACACAACTTTCCTCGTAGCTTTCTTTTAAGATGAATAAATCTATATCCATTAATAGTCGAAAGTAATTTTCTTTTATTCATGCTACGATTTCACGGCACCTATTATCCGAATGACTCACGTTTTTGATATATATATATATTCGTGAAAACGATCCTGTTTTTTCTAGTTGAAACGTTATGTTTTTAAATTTCTTCCACTTTTCTTTTGCACATATTTCTTCTTTTTTTGCTCTTTCATCCGATTGCTTTGCGTGCTTCGCGTTTTATTGATTCTGAACGACGGCACTCGGAGTAAGAGTAATTAACGCAAACTAACTGATCTCGCACACTCGATACGATAAAATATTACTGATAAAACTTCAGCAGCACTCTTAATACATTCGAGTATATATACTTTAGCGTTTCTGATAAACGTTTTTGAAGATTCGTCATCTGAATTTCAAATGATTCCGGAAGACGTTTAAAGCTTTGTTTTATTGGAACTTGTTTAAATAAATTCCCATTTACCACGAATCAATACGCTTGCGTAAAGAAGAAGAACATTGTATTTGCTCCGTGAGAATTTTTACATATTCAAACAGGAGTTCTAACATCGTGCAAAAGGATTGCCAGATAAATAGATACTCATGGCCAGTTGAAATTGCGTAAAATTCTTCGTAAATGTACAAAAATGATGTAATGGAAAGGTATAAGGTTTAATGCAATGGGATATAAAATATTTTAATGGATGTTTTGTCTTCCGGTATATACAGAAGCACTCGTCCAATATTAACTTCTATATTTTATTGAGCAAATTTATTTTAGAATATTATTTTGCAAAGTTTCATGGTCATTTTATGTGTTTAATGGTTATAAGTTAAATATTATGAACGTTTTAAAAAGGAAAAAAAATTATAATTGTAAACGTTCGTTATAAGGAAAATTAAAAACATAAATATTTTTCCTTCGTTTGTTTCTTCCTTGAATTTTTCACATTCTTTCATTTTTTATTCTTCAATAAATTTCTCAAATTGAAGAAAAATATGATAATATGTAAATTTTTCACTTTAATTTCTTTACCTTATAGATTTCCTTGAATTATTAAGAATTTTTTTCTTAATGAATTTAAAACGAGACATAAAGATTCAAGGTGAGGATTCGCAGGAGAAAAATAATTATTAGAAGAAAATTTTATCTAGGAAGAGTTAACGCGATCGATCATCAACGCTCTAATACTTATTCGTACACGTTTGTTCTAAATGTGTTCTAAATGGTTCTAAATGGTTCCGGCAGATTTCAACGATCACATGGAATACACAATAATCCATCGTCATTCCTTGAATGACTGTACATAGTGTTATGAAGATAATCGATTCGCATTTGCATTGTAATAATAACCATACTGGCTCTGTTGTTGGAATTAGGTCGGATCTTATAACGAATTAACTTATGGTACGCGGATATTATGGATAATGATTGGATTTTATCACTTGAAACAGTTTTATAATAACAGAATGTTATAAGAAAAAGTTAAGATGTCATGGGACAGGTAGCTATTACCACTTTAGAGTATCACTGAAAATGATTTAGCGGAGGTAACCCAGAAAATCGGCCTCTTCAGGCTAATGCAACGCTAATGCAACGAAATTAGCAATTGGTTGATTTGGATCAAGTGGTTCATAAGGGGTGTGGAGTAGACCTCGAGTAGGAGTGGCGTTGTCTGGTACTGAGCGATCGCGCCTGTAATTTGTTTTGTATCGATTCAAATGTTTGCACATCAAAAAATCTTATGGCAAAAAAATCGTCTTCATTAGTCAGAACAGTTGCTTCTGGGCCTTTCAGTGAGACGAATCTGTACTGGGATCAAGTCGAGCAGTTTTTTACTTTGATCCACGTTTTCAGTTTCCCTGGACGAGCAATCAGACAGGCAACATGGTTGAGTCTGACTCAGACGCTAATTTCGAAGCGACGCCGTGTAATCGTATTGTGTAATCGATGTTACGAACCAGCGTGTAAAGAAAGAAACACGAGTTGTGCGAGTCCATTGTGTTTTGTGTAATCGCGTGATGATGAACAGACGGACAGTATGCGTGATGCGACTGTAATTAATAAAGATGATTGTTCGGATAAAAATAATTTAATTGTATACCAGAATATTTAATATAGTTTTCGTTTGAGAGAATAAAAAAGAACTTACATATATAAACATCAGTGAAGATATTTTTCTTCTTTTTGATCAAAGAAGTATACTTTTCAGAAATATATTGATGATTGAGCCATTAAACGCTAATAAAGATTCATAAATAATTTCAGAAAAAGAGTCGGTGATTAAATAAAGTTAAATATTCAGTCTATTAATTGGCAATTGAATTAGCTTGAATACTCAACTTCAATTGAAGTTTCATAACATTGACAGATCTTCCTCATTAGATTCTTATCCTTTATAATAATTTTATAATTTTATAATTTTTTAAAGTAAAATTTTGTTATACAGGAAAAGAATAACGATATTAATACAATAATAAATAATAATAAATCTAATGATATATCAAAATTGTCCTAAAGTCGAAGTCTGAAGATCAAATGGAATGAAAAATGGAAAATTTTATTATCTCTCGTGGCTTAGTAACGATCAATTTTGCCGGTACTAAGCTTAACGCATTCTTGAACAAATCAATTTCGTGATTCGACAAAACAGAATTCCTCAAATAAACAACATTCGTTTATCAGTCGCGATAGAAATGAGCTTGGGTATGCAATCTTTGCAATATAAAATTATCTGAATTTTTCAAACAATAAACAGGCCAGCCAAAGTTAAATCTATATTACACTTTAACTTCCTATTTGTATTCTAAATTGTTCAAATAATTGTAAATCTTTGGAAATAAATGTAAATAAATGGAATTATGTAGTGATAGAAAAAATAATTATATTCCTTGGCTAAATGATAGACAAAATAAAGCATCGTTGTGAAATCACATCTCACAATTCACCACGAAATTGAAATGAATTGGTTTTGAAATTGAGATTAAATTGTGGATAAGTTCCTTTTTTCTTTTCTTCAAAAATATTCTTTTCTTAATCGTTACACAGTGTTTTTTCTAATTTATTATTACCAAATTGTAAATTTTTATATAATTTTTTTGTATAATTCCAGTGAATGTCAAGGCAATTAAGCCGAGTTCTGGACGACATGGGGAGAGGCTTCTGCTAAAGCCCAAGGTCTGAACAAGCCAATAACCAGCACCCTAAAGCTTCGAGATACTGACCATGTAGTTTATTTATTAGTAGACAACGAAGCTAACAAGTAAGTATTTTAAACCTTCTTTATGCTATTTATGCTAAATTTATTATTTTTAGTTGATTTAGCTCAGTTAACTATTTCGCAATATTCTAACTTATGTTAGAAAGACCTCTAATATCAAAAATTATGTGACAATTGAATGATACTCGATATTAAATATTCTTCAATATTGACTTATCAAATTTCTCCACAGAAGAATTTCAGAATTCAACACTTCTCTGGAATTGAGAATGAAATTTCTAAGAGTTAAATATTATTTAGTTAAATATTTTACATCTCTTTGTTATCAAATTCCTTGAAGTTTCTTCTTCTTCTTCTTTCCTGGAAATTAGAACAGAAATTAAAAGTAAAGCAAAAGGAAAATGTTAATCTTGGTAAGAAAAAAACCGAGTTAGTCAAGAACTAGGAAATGGTGAAGGAGGAGCAATATGAAAGTGCAATTATCCTTGCTAGCTCTTTCAAAACGTTAAATATTCGTACGCCGGTAAATTGCTCGATTTAATTGCTTTCGGAAAGACGTGGGTAAACGACGAAGAGCTTCTTCAAAAGCGCAATCTGAACCTGGAGCAGCGGCTCGAAAGGAAGCTGTATTCCCCAGGATAAGGGTCTCGTAGCGTGCAAAATGGTCGGTCGGTCGATCGATATGTCTGTCGCCTCCCCTACAGAAATCTAGTTTCTACATCCTCGCAGAATCCTTTCGGTATATACCGCCATTCAAAAGCTATTGCTCATACTCAAACGAGAATAATTCAACTTTTTTCTTGTGTAGTTGCAATATATTACATTTCTGTATGTTTGAACTAGTTGATTAATTTATTAAATTCTTTCATTAGTTATTATATGTTTTTAAAATTTCATTTATTAATAATCTATTTGTATATGTTCAAAAATTTATAATTTAAATTGTATCATCTCTTTTCACTATAATCATGGATAAAAATTGTTGTTGGTATCGTTGCGTATAGAGGCAATAGTTGGCTTGTGAAATTCTAAAAATATTCTTCATGGCATTCTATTGCGATGTACGTTATTAATTATTATATTATACGAAGTAAGTACTTTCCTATCTTCATGGCGAAGCCAGTTTAATTAACCATGAAATGTCATTTCAACTAAAATTACGTGGTTTATTGTAACAATGATGGGTCATAAATATTGGTAATAGATGAAGAAAGTTGGTAGCGTGAGAAATTCTTAGAATGCTGAATAATAAATTATAATCTATAATGACTTTCAACAAAGTTTCATCGTTACTTGATGAGTATTGTGTACAAAATCCTTTTGAATACCTTATTAAAACTTTTATTTTCAATTGGTATCGTTGACTCTTTTTAATTTATAAAAATATTTACAAAAATGTATAATAATATACAATATTAACAAATATATAATAATATACATAATTTACAAAAATGAGTGTATTAATTATATTTATAATTTATAATTGATTTTTAATTTAGAATCATTTGTAATTTTGAATAAGAATCTATATACCACCATGATCAAATATTACCTCTGTTTCAGAACAAACTTTAATTTCGAAACTTAAACTTTCTGTCAGCAAAGTTGTCACAGCGAATAGGTGTAAGAGATGCAAATAGCAATCTCGCCAGGAAGAGCTTCCTAAAAACAGCACACGGTGACAAACACGGTGGTCCAGTTCTTCAGTTTCATTACGAAGTTCCTTGAGTCACTGATCTCCGTGTTTCGTACCGCTCTATCTACATTTAAGAACGCGAACCTTGCATGAACCGCAGCCGTGAATCATCATCGCATAATGTTACAATCTTCCTTCGATTTTTCAGCGGATTGGGCAGCGTGGTGGGATTGTTGAAGACCGGATCGAAGAACCTCTTCATGTTCGATGAGACTGGTGCTCATTACCAGCTGAAACCAAGATGCATTCTGGACTTCTACGTGCACGAGTCACGGCAACGCATGGGCCTTGGCAATATTCTCTATCAGCACATGCTCTCCGTAAGTGGTTACGCAATTAAATAGCTGCAATATAAATGATTTCAGTTGGCAGAAGATACGTAGAATGCAATTTAAAACTCAGGCAGTGCAGCAAGAAATATGACATTGATAGTAAAGTTTTGTTCGATACTTTGGATTATTTGTGAGATTTATATTTTTATGAAAACTGAGAAGAGCTAAATATTACAAGTATCGTATTTTATACATTTTTAGGCATTATATGCGTTTTATGCATTTTAGTACTTTGAATGGAAATATGTAATGGTTTATATGTATTGAATACATATAATGTATTTATATGTATTTAATTTAGAATTGTATATTAAATTAATGGTTTCAATCGACAAGAGACTCGCGTGGAATGCAAATTTAATATTCAGTGTTTTTGAAAGAAATACAGCAGGAAGAAATCTAGGATTGATAGTAAAGAGGTTTTATTTCAATTAAAGATACGATTGGACACAACAGTAATTTAATACTTTGAGTTGAAATATTATATAATCATTTATGCAGCTATGGAATTATCTATTAATGATTATAAATGCATAGTTCCAATTGACAAAAGAGTCATGTGGAATGCAAATCTGAAGATTTATTTAATGATATATTTAATGATACAGATAATTTAATATCTTTTATTATAATCACGAAAATTATGACTCATTGTCAGATACGATAAATATGTTGTTGAAGATGCTAAATAATACAGTTATAAATATACCAATGAACACAGTGTGACGCATGTCATTTTAATTTTGTTGAAGGTTACTCTTATTAAAAGGATTAAAATTTTTTATGATATACCAAGGTCACTAATCATTTAGTTTTTATAATTAATTATTTCATACATTTAAATTAGAATAGGATAAAATGCACAAAGGATGATAAATAGCAAAAATAGAAAAAGAAATAAATGCTATGTAGAATAAAATTTTAGTATTTTTATTATTTGGTTTACGTTTAGCGTGATTAGCTAAATAGCACGTATAATATACATTTGAATTTGAAAGAGCAAAAAATGAATTTACGAGAACGAAAAGAGCAGAAAGATAGATTGGCTGGGAATTGACGTTTGTGGTTCTGGTATACCAGATTTTTTCCCTCGTTCTGTTATGCTTGCTGCACTCTTCTGTCAGAATCACAGCAAGTGCTGTTGACTTACCGGCACGTGAATTCACCTTGTGCTTTCGTGCACGGTGCTCAACTAACGCGATTGCCAGTCGGTGCGGTACTTTTCCGTAATTAAAGCTTATTAACCTCGGTTCAAGACATTCTACAGAGCCTGCTGTTAAAGTACGAATCATACCTTTCCTTCGTTTTCTTTAAAATTTCCACCAACAAAAAAATATGCATTTTTACAAATGAAGAAAAAGAAACTTGTTATATAACAACGTTTCAGGCAGTAATTGATTTTATAAAATAAATTTTTGATTTAATAAAACCTTAAATATTTATTGATTCTTTGTTATATTAACATGTTCATTATATCATATTATATCATATAGTAATAAGTTTGTATATGCGAGGTATATGTTATATCTGATTTGCGTGTTTCTGTTGTGTTAATTCTTCCCGTTTGTTCTGTTCAATTTTGTTTTGCCCACGAGCATTTGCGAAATGATGATATTTCGCAACGCTCGACTCAACAAGCAACAATCTGGTTTTGCGTAAGATTTCCATGGAAGTAGTTTAGATCAAGATCGCTGGGACGCCTTTCTGCTTTTACTCGGGAAGTAATTACGTCTCGTTTACACTGTTCAACACAGTTCACATCCTCTATGTGGGTGGATAATAATTTCGTACGCAGGACACGAACCGGTGTAAACTGTTCTGTCGTTAAAGATTCGCTCGCATTCACTTCGAACTACATTATATTTACCAGACTTCCGTTCCCTTCCTATCTTCGGTAAGAGACGTTTCTGGCGTGTGAAACACTATGATATTCGATATATAAATCGTATACGATTATGGTAAATTTTGCGTTTAAAATAAAATCAAATATTCTTTTTTTTACATTGAGCAGAAAGTGAACGTATATACATATTTTGCTGTGTAATTTGAGTCTGATTGAAGGTGTAATTAACGTTATATGATTGTAATATTATAATTGATAGGTTTAATTAATAGTATACTTTAAATTAATTTATTATAGAGTTAATAGTAATTGAGATTAACACTGAGCGATCTCAGAAACTTTTCTACAAATCATGTTTCCAAATTAGATTTTATAATCTTAATTTAGATTTTTTAGAATGGAGGGACGATGGAGCAAAAGGGACACTAAAGAGTATGGAAGAAAAGAAGAAAGGAAAAAAGGGAACGATTAAAATAAAAGAAAACAAAAAAAGCAAAAAGAAAGAGTAAAAAGGAAGAAAAAAAAATAGGACTTACATATATATCTTTGTTCTTGCTAATTGTATCATTCCAGTAAGAATAACTTAGTTCTCTATCATTTCATACAAAAATTAAACTTGTAACACGAATGAAGATCATTATATTTTTTATTATTAGATAATTACTAAGTATGGTCGAATTTTTCTTGACATGATTAAGGAGAAAAATACTAAAGAACTTTTACACAAAAACATATTTTTTCTATCAATTTTATTATTTATTCTAAATCTTTTGTCCATGAGAATTCTACCATTTTATCGTCCAAACATTTGCAAGAAAAAATTATATTACTTGCATGTGGAATATTTAATCAAGTTTCATGCGACAATTAGGAATGGAAAAAGGAACAGACGCGAAAGGCATCTAGCTACGAGTAGAATGATGCAAAAGGCAACGTGTTACTATTCGTGTACCGTTACTACGGCAATCTAAATGAAGGATTTCTTATTTTTCCGTGCAGCTGGAACAGCACATAGACCGGAACGTAATATGGCCGAACACAAAGCCAGACCTTAAACAGAGTAATGATTGGCCTCCTTTTTTCTATCACACGACTTTCAACCGCCCCTCCAATCTGTTTCTTGCTCATTTACCGATCAATAGTCATTTTCTTTGATTTTTCGTCCCATGTTCGAAGTTCACCGGCGAAATCGTAGCTCGCGTGCAATTCTCTAATCACTGTTTTCAATCTAACTGTACATACAGTTAACTGTCCATTGTCGAATATTATCTCCTTGCTATCACTCTAAAATGCATTTACTTCGTATTTTTCTTTGATGTCAGTTTAAATACGTTTTCGAACATTTATCATTAATTATCTTGTAACTATTTAAAAAAATTGTAAATGTCTATAAGCACATACTACACAAAATTCTTCTGTATACTTCTAAAAATTTTTTTCAGTTAATGAAGAAAGTATCTAAGAAACATTTCGAAATAACTCATAGTTTATTTATTAATTTAACTTGATCCTCTCTGTATTTCAACGATGTTTGATCTTTATTTCCTCCGCTTTTCATTGTGCTAAATAATCGATTACATCAAAATAGGAAATATAATTACTCATACATTGGAGAACATTAGTTAAAATAAATATTAGTCTTAAAATCATGAAACTCGACTTTCATTTTCTTGCCACGCAAAGATATTAAAAAATAATATTAAATAACAAGAGAAAATACTTGCACGCCTATAGAAGTTAATTTTGTGATTCGTTCTCGATAAGAAGTGGCACCACATACTGTATAGTAGCAAATTAGTGGACGGTCTTAAAGAGGAGCGTGACAAAAGGTTATTACACGTGGGTTTTACGATCGAAAAGGTAACACGAAAGGTGACTGAACTTACCTCTAAATTCTTTGCTGGACTCGTCTCAAAGAAATATCAAAATATCGTTTTAAAAAATTAAGAAAATTCTGAATTGTTTGCAGTGTCAATCATTATTTTTGTGCATTTATTTCCATAATAATAATATTTAGTGTAATTTTTCATTTCCAGGAAGAGGATATTAGGCCTGTGAAATTGGCGATCGATAGACCTTCAGAAAAGTTCCTGGCCTTCCTAGACAAACACTATGGTCTCTCGAAGATTATTCCGCAGAATAATAAATTTGTCGTCTTTCAAGGATTCTTTGACGACGGTACGTATTTGTTTCTTTCCTTTAATTCTTTTGAAACTTCTAAGTTTTGTGATATCAAGGCTAAAATAATCTCTAGTTATGGAAAATTGTAGGAAGAAGAAAAAAAAAATAAAAAACACAATTATATTTTGTAAACAAAAGAAAAATGTTCTATAAATTCGTAGGCATCCGTATTCTAATCTCTTATATCGCAATTTAAAGATCGTTAAATAATTACATCTCTAATTACTTCATCAAAGAAGTAAACCTGACGCTTTGTTAATGACCACAGTGCTAGAATTTTCATTAGTGTGAAAAATAAATGTTGGTAAATCATTATACACACATAATTGATCAATAATTTTATCAATGAAATTTATTTATTAAAATAATAAATTTAAAGAGAGATTATTTGAATTTTTAAAAAATTTCTAAATGTTCTAAAGAAGAATTTTCAAATAAGAATATTAATTTGAACCTGAATTTGCTTAGTAAATAAATAAAAGTGAAATAACAATGAAAAATTCTTAGTTTATAAGAAAAAAATGACTTAATTTTCGTTTTAATCCATATATGTGACGATATTGATACCATTTTTGACAAACAAAATTTGATGAATATTTCGTCTTGAAGGTAGCTCCATAAAAGTACAAGGTAATCCATGAATCCATTGTCGATCTGGTTTCAAGTTAAAAGATACGAGAATGGTGGAATGAAGGTCGGGGTTCGTCTTACGATTCGTCCTTCGCCGGTAGATGCCCTAAATCGGTAGTTTCTCACATGGAGTGGCATAAAATCGCGGTCAATGTCATCCTATGTAATAGCCCTATTATGTAAATCTTTTGATCGATTCGAAGCTGTTCTTAAATGATAAATTCGCTGACTCGACATTCTGTCGATTATGAATGAGCTGATCCAATTTCCTTGACATCGGATAATTTGTGGTAGGATATGAAATTGCCCGTTTTAAATTGTATACATTAGGAGGTCCATTTGAGAAAATTAAATGAAACTCGATAAGCTCGTAAAAATAATTGTTTAGAAATAAGGAATACAATCTTTATTATTAAATTAATATTAATTTTTAAATTTACACTAAAGTAATTTAACATTATTAAATTACTTTGGTTTCTTTTAATACTTTGATATAACGCTGTTTAATAATATATTTGTTGTATATTTTGCAGAACGTCAGGATGTGAGGACTAATAGATACAGTTTACCTGCAAAGACCTCAGTTGATATTGGTGCTTCTAACGTCGTACATAATAATCTTGGGAAGAGTAATTCTAGGTATAAAGATTTTATTTGTAGATATTTTTAGTTAGTTTTCTTCTCTCCTGCTCTTTCTCTCTCTTTCTTTCTTAAATAATAAAAAACTCATATTAACAATTTATATCATGGTTTTAGCTTAAATGGAGTTCCATACTCTTCCTCCGTTTCACGCAGCTCGTTTGGTAGATACGCTGCGGCACGACCCCCTTGTTCCATGGCTAATGTAAGTACAACTCTACAGAGCACCGAAGATCACCGACAAATAAAATGCACAAAACCAAAGTACCAATTATAACTTAAGTTCACATTGTTTTTATTCTTAAACATACAGAAATATAGATTAGAATTATTATATTAATTACACGTATACCTACATAAATTAAATACATATTTTATATTAATTTATACAATTGTAAATCTTGCAATGTTATCTAATGTTGTATAATATTTTCATATTACTTTAATTATTAAACTTCTTAATTATTAATTGTTTTATAATAAAGTTCTAACTATATTTTTTAACACTCACACAGTAACACTATTCATAGCGATGATAGTATTTCTAATGCCACGACTAAGAATGCATTAACGCTTTCTTTTAGATAATCCATAATACTGCTGTGCTTGGTCCATCTGCCGAGCGTACTGGGTGAGTAAAATCAAAAGATAATCATCCAGATTATTCGATTCGGCAAAAACTGCTTACAATATTAATTAGTAGTCGACAATTTGTACCTATAGAGAGTGCAAAAGCCCTCTTCGACATTTGAAGCTTTAGTTAATTCTTCAATGGCCAGATAAGTTGTTTTAGATGAAGAATAGTACTATTTTTAATTAATTTTAATGATTATCAATGATTTAAATGTGCAATAACTGATAGCACTGTACTAGATAATATTATTCATTGAGATTTTAAGATACTCATGGTTGGTCGTTAAAGAGTTAAGGAAAACATGAATAACACAGCAATACGCGATATAAACAGCTTTCACTATTTTTACACTGAATGTGTATACGCTACCTCTTGCTAGCGCATGTTTGTACGCGCATCATAATATTATATATATTTCCTGAACCTTTCTCTTGCTTCATGTTATCAATGTTAGCCCAAGGTTTTGGGTTGAATAAAATCGCTCCGATAAACAACAAAAACATGCAAAATCTGATTATGTTGCTTTCATTAGTTAAAAAAATTTCAACACTTATTTAAGTATGTAGTTGGGTATAGAAAAATGAACTTGCGTCTTTCAGTGTCACAAATTCTTTATGTATTATATACAAATAATTGTGTGATGATATTAATTAATTTAATTGGCTGATATACAACAAATGGAAATTACTAATTAAACATCTTTTATAACGTTATAAAAATATTGTAAAAATTGAAATGTTGAAAAATCCTATAAAGGATCTTTAATATCTAATTGAAAAAAAAAATGATTTGAGATACAAGTATCGTTTCATTATTTTATTTATAACGCACAGATATGTTTAATTTATTGAACACTTATTAGATTAATTTGCGCATGTATGTATGTATGTATGTATGTATGATGTATGTATGTATGTATGTACGTTATATTTATTTATTGTGATATGTATCGATTATTTTCAATTGGCCACTCGCACCTGTGCATATGATTAAAATATGTTCACCGGATGTGCTGCATGGACTTTATATTTATTTCCTTTTCGTTGACAGATATTAAGCGATTTCACTTCCATGAAAACACCAGTTCAATATTCCCAAAATCCTCTGCACAATGGCAACACGTTCCTTTTACTCTTGTTTTCAGAGTAAGTAATTTCATTTGTGTCACTTGCGAAAGTTCTAATCCATGCATGATTCACTTTTTTAACAAAAATATTACATCATTCATTATCTTAGTATATATTACATAAACGTAAAATGATAATTTATTTGAAGAAAAAAAAAATATAAGAAATGTTATTTTATTCTGAAATGAAAATTAAATCATTCTCAAGTATTTTATATTTTATATTTTAAAAAATCAATATCATATGTTTTGCGTAGTAAATATTCTTTATTAAAAAATCTATTTTTTTTTTTACATTTATTAATGTAAGTATAACATTTTAATAACATAAAATTACACGCAACTATATTCATGAAATGCATGTTATTACTACAGACATATTTCCACGATATTTTCATGGAAAGTTACTTTTTCAGTGAGAAACCGAGCACACCGACTGCAACACAATTAAAACCGGAACGACCACGTTCGTTGAGTCTTTATTCGGAAGAAGAACAGAAGCAACGTACAAGTGAATTGTCAACAGTACCAACACCTGCTTTGCCCGACTATCAACCAACTCCTTTAACTACCATTTTACGGGAAACAGAAAAAACTGAAAATAATATGAAACCATCACCATCGTGTAGTCAAGAAGTAGCTGGTTCCAATCAACACAATAGATTAGATTTGAAATTCTATCACTCCCCTTTATGGTAAAAGAAAACATTGGGACAATACTAGAATTATATCATTTGCATGTGCGACAAAATTAAGAATGCTTTATCTCTCAGAACAATCAATGGAAAGATAATAATAAGCTTAATGAAAATTGAACAGCTGTGGTACTTGAGGAGTCTATACAAATAGAGTGCAGAGAAATATGTACAATAACAATCGGAAAAAGCAACTCTTTTATTTTTTGTGAGAATAATTAGCAAATTATCATTGATTATTTTATATATATATATATATATATATATCGTGAAATTGCACTTTGAGCAATAGATATAGAAACAATACTTAGATCATTATGACTAATAATTAAAGCTTGAAAAGAAATTGTATAAGTTATATTTTCGTAATAAAATTCAAAATTTACGTCATGATTTTTCCAGCACTTTCTTAAGCTTTAATTAGGCTTAATATTATATTGAAAAAAGTACTGAATATGAAATTAACCATTTGATTTAATCGATATGTTTTAGTTGACTGAAATGATAATAATATTGAAATTGTTAGTAAATTATTGTGACGAAACAAATTGAAATCGTAGTACACGACTGATATTCATCGTGTAGAATGCATATATATATACATATATACATATATACATATAGGCTGGCTTGTAATTTTATACATAGATAAAAATGATACAAGACATTTTTCATATATCACAAATATAGCGATACGTGATTTGTATAATAAACTTACTATTCCTTTTTTTTTACATCACATAGTTTTTTTACACTAATCTTAGAGAAATTTATTATTACTTACTTCTTAACCTTGTCAAGTTCAATATTTTATTAGGACAAAGAGAAATTTTAGTATAAAATATATTTATTGATTATAAAAGTTTTGTATTTTCTATTATTAAATTCGTAGAAATCTATAAAATTATGGTGACGAAGTGGAACCTGAATATAAAGCGAAATCGTCGTTGTCACTAAAAATATATCACATGATAAGAGAATAAAAGTATATAAAATATAAAATATCGTGATTTTATTTCAATGATTGTATTATTTGGCATATTGTATTATTTGGTATAAATTTCTTCCATAAACTTATAACATATAATGAAATAACACTTTCTTTCACTTCATAAAGATTGTTAGGTGCATTAAATTGAATTAAACATCATATTCTGCACCATCTATTTTCTCATCAGTTATCCAATACACTAAATTGGAACAAGTTTCAGGTTCTAAATATAAAAAGCTCATAAGCATTCCTTGCAAATAACCTACAAATAGTCCTGCAATAATATCCAGAATATAATGTCTTCTCATTAAAAGTCTAGATATAACTAGGACAAAAACCCATATTGATATCAGTGAAAGACAAATGTCAGGCACAGGCCACAAATATTTAAAAAAATAAAGGACAAGCATTGAACGAGAAGCATGACCTGATGGAAATGAATACTTGTCAGGTCCTATTGAAAAAGGATCGTCATTAATTGCTGGTCTTCTTCTTCTTGTAGATGATTTCAATATAGCAATAACAATAATATCTAGTATTAGGGCTAAAAATATAATAATACAATCAATAATAATAATGTTAAAAATTATTTTCTTGAAATATTATATTTTGATATTTGTTCTTACCTACTAATAAATTGACTTGCATTTGGTATAAACTTTTATTATTAAAAATCCAAATACATGCAAGTAATGATACTATCCAGATTATTCCATGGCATGATATCTACAAAGATAACAAGTTTAAGATTAGAAATTTATATCCATGTAAAGCAATCTGATTTTTTATATATTATTTTTCTTATCTCATTTGTGTTAAAATAGAAAAGGTACCTCTAACATTTTGTAGTACAGTTTTAACTTTGGTATCATATTTTCCACACTCCTCACAAAAATTTTTGTTAGCCGAACATCAAGTTCTAATATGTTTCTTAACATTGTTGGAATTTCTCTTTTAAGATGCTGAAATTATTTTAAAGAAATGTACATTTTATTATTTAATATTAAACAGATATATTATTTAAAAAAAATACCTTGTTGCTCATGGTATATTACAAATGAAAAATTAATACAATTCAAAGTAATCAAATAATTAGTATTATTAGTATGTCTCAATGTCTACTTAAGAAGTTGTTCCATAAAACTCTATCACAATATTTATGCTGATGCCAAGTATTATAATCAATTCTCGGATTCCATTTTATAACAATAAGATACATAAAGATGGCGACACCAACGCCAGAAAGTAATTCGAACAGTTTCAAACTGACAATTTGGCGTCTGTTGTACTTTCTGATGTTACTTCACTTGAAGTCTTTCAAATTTTATGCATACAAGACATTATTAGTGTTGTCACGACGTACAATCGAAAGTTTCGAGTTATATGAATACGGATAATCTTTAATAAAAAATGCAGAAAGATCAGCCGGAAACACCAAAACTGAGACGAGTTAGAAGGTAAAAATTGAAATACTATATCTTTTCCAGTAATGATTTGTTTCGTATATTTTTAGGCTACAGAAAACTACTACACCGGAACTCTTAAGAAGAAACACAACAGTAGATATCACAACAAATGTTCGTGCAGGTAGCTCTCAGCATAGGGCAACAATGGTTCCAAGTGACTTTCCTTTATCACAAAGTAAAAATTCTTACCTTAGTCTCCAATAATGAAGTTCTATAAATTGAAAGTATTAAATACTTACGTCATTTAGATTTTCTAAAGAAAAAAGCTGCATTGGATCGTACCACAATATTTCCTACACAGTCATTGATGGATGGAACTGGAAGAATGATGGACTCAGATTGCTCTGATATGGAATTAAAACTTCTTTATGATCAGTACTTACAAAGTACTATGACAGAAATAATCTTGAAAAAAAAGACAGAAGAAAAGGAAATGTTATTTTTATCTCAGTTAGCCACAATAAGTAAAGAATATGATCACAACGAGGAGAAATTGTTTAAATTAAAAACTAGAGAAAGAGATATAATAAATTTGTCCAAGATACAAAATGAAATCGATTCACAGATTAATGAAGCGAACAATTGTACTAGTAAATATTAAAAATTGTTTTAAAGTATCATCCAAGTAGATACATGTTCTTGAAAATAATTAAGTTTGCTTTTCTTACAGAAGAAGAGAAGAAAAAGTTGCAAAAGACATTGTTTCAGTTATATAATCTTTTAGAACCTTTAGATAAACTTCGTTGTGATAATATAATTCTTCCTGATACACCTGAGGAATGGGAAAAAACAAAAGAGACTTTAAAATCATGTTCAGAGACTTTGAAGGTCATCATGGATTTGATTGGAACAAAAAGTGAATCGTATCAAAGTGTTAATAAGGGCATTAAGGAATTTGTGCAGACTTTGAGCGATATTGAAGATAATCAGAAAGAGTATAAAATAACAAATTCTCTACTATTCAATAATTATGTTATGTAATATAATTGCTAATGTAATTAATCATTATCTTTACAGGTTGGAGAAAAATCTTTGCAATTTGCAAGCTCTTGTATTAAAAACAGCATCCTTGTCCCTAATGCAAATCCATAATTGATAGGTATTAAATCATATTTATTCATATATTATTATATAATATATTTGAGATTGCTCACTTATGCACAAACATACATTTGTAATATCTAGTATAAGAAAAAGATTGCTAAGCATCATGGTTACATGTTTATAATAAAAGCTAAATTGAAATTCAGATATTATTTTTATATACAAAGAAAATGAAAGCATTCGTCAGTTCTTTTACACAAACTCGACGATTTCACTTTCTAAACAAATACTATTGTATATGATAATTCAAGCAAGTGTCGCCATGTTTTAGAAATTAATAAAAGCATTTAAATTAATATCACGGTCATTGTGTCGCTATATATTAGCTATTGACTACTATTAATTGCATCAAGCACAAGAAGGTAATAGAACAACACGGGAAAAGCTATAACTTGTTTGGGCGTAATTAAGAGTACCTATCTTTACAGAATTTCACGATACACGATGTACCCTTAAACGAGGATAGCGCTGTCGACGGAATTCCTTTGAAATCAGCTCGCACTTGCTGATTGGCGAGCTAGAAAATGGGGTTGGAGGCGCGTGTACGCATGACCGCGACCTCTCGCCATATTTAATTTTTCGCAAATTTTGCGAACCAGTGTCACAAGGAAAATCGAAAAAACAAAGATCATTTATGCATGGATGGTCAATTGAAAGGATGCATATAGAATGGCGAGACGCTGTTGACGAAGAATCCGAGGATATCGCGATGGAGAAAGCGCGGCGCAGGTCGCGTAACTCGCGTGCATCCAACCCCCGCGGATTTTTCCTCGCCCGCGCGCGATTTTATTCTGCGCATGGAAAGCAATTTTGCCCAATCATAAATAGGGCTATTGTGGGGGGATGGTGTATGCTGCTGGCGCATTTCATACATCCGAGTGTAATGGTAACCAGATAGAGGCGTCGCGCGGGGCTATCGGCCGGTTAGCATCGTAAATACTTACTACTTACTTCCGGTGAAAAATTTCGTCTCCCTTCACCTTATTCTTTTTCCCTCGTTCCATTTTATCCCTATCTTCATAGCATCATTATTTTTTTTTCTAGTTTTCCATCTCTTTCTATCTGTTCCATGCCTGTTTTTTTTCTATCTCTCTCTTTGTTTCTTTCTCTCTCTCTCTCTCTCTCTCTCTCCCTCCCCCTCCCCCTTTTTTCTCTCTCTTTCTCTCTCTTGCTCTCGCGCACAGTACTTTTTTTTCTCGCGGCGTGGAAAGCTTACGTATGACGTACTCTGTGCACGGAACGGAAGTAAACACGGCGTGATGCACGACACGTCGCACGCGCGCGCGCGCTCTGTCTCTCTCTTTCTCTTTCTCTCTCTCTCCTACGTGCGTGTGTGTGTGTGCTGCGGTAAATCGTGTTCGTGTGTGTGAGCGTACACAACTGAGCGAGTGATCTGTGACGTCAGTGGTCCGATCGGTTGTCACCTGTCAAGTCAAACTTGTATTCCTCGAGTCTTACCTCGAAACTTTCTCACTCTCTCTCACGCATCCTTCTTTCCCTCTCTCTTTCTCTCTCTCTCTCTCACTCATTCACTCACTCACTCACTCACTCTTTCTCTGATGTAACCCTTCTTGACGTTTTAGTGTCCTCTTTTCCACCTACACACACGCGTTTCCATCCCTAACCGCATCTCTATCTCTTGCCCTCTTACTTTTGCTCTCTCTTTTATTCCGTTGCACTCATACTAACCAGCCTCGTGCCGACCACGCAATCCGATCCATTTCTCTCCCCCTGCTGTCTCCCTCTGCTCCGCGAGTACCAGCAACTAACCCCCTCTCTGCTTAACCCTCGCGGTTCCTCCCTCTCGCCCTGTCGTTTCTTCCGTCCACCCACCGTTCTCCCCCCGCACCCCTATTTACTCCCCCTCTTGCTCTCTCATCACTGTGCCAGCTTCCATCCTTGCCCACCCATTTTCTCTCACTCTTTTCGGTTGGTAGAACCAGTGGCGTAGCCAGCAACGGGGATTTCCCTCTTCGCTGGAAGGGAAACGTTTCCATTCATCATAAGATACGCCGCGTCGAATAACCGATATTACCCGCTATGATATTCATCCGTAACCGATATATCTTGGAAAATAGAGAAGGAAAAGTATATCTGTATGTCTGAAAGAGAGAAAAATACACAAGGTACTATATACATTTATCTGTCTTACGAATCCAAGAAATATCATCGTGCCCCCCCTGACGTACACGCGTATACGTGAAAGAGTTCACTCCGAGGGATGGAAAACGGCACATGCTCGAGCTACACCACTGGTCAGCTGCGTGTATCTATTCGTCCATCTCTTTCGAGCTTCGAAAGTGCTCTCTTACCGCGGCCTTCCCTTTCCCCCTGTCCAGGCTGGTAGCAGCCACCCCCGCGCGCGTGGTGGTTCGCCCTTCCTGGTCGCCTCTCTGTCGGGCCGAAAAGCGTCGCTTTGAAGCAACGAGAGCGCGACTGGCACCCACACCAACTCCTCCCACCACCCACTTCGCGTTGGTCGCCGGGCTTGCCACCCACCGATATACAGCCCGCTCGCTCCGCTCGCCGCGACGACCGCAGACACAAAAACAATAACAAATCGATTCGCGAGGGCAATGGGAAGGGGTCAACGAGAGGTAGGACGACGAAGAAGAGAGGCACGGGGGAGGGAGAGCGGGGTAGCTCTGTACGTATATCTCTCTCTCTCTGTCTCTTCGGCTTCTCCCTTCGTCCCACTCCGCTCTCTTTCCCTCTCGTTCCTCCCTCGTCCCTCTTTCTGGATATTGTATAGAGAACGTTATGCTAAAGTATGCATGCACGAGGGTCGGTCCAATGGTCAGGAATCTCGCGAGTTCGTTCTGCGGCAGCACGTATCCGGACGTATTTCTCTGTACCCCGTCCGTGCCTCGTGAGGGAGAGTCCGCGTGCACGTTACTCTCGCGTACCGCCGGTACTGCGTAACTTCCGGTCGACCGGCAAACCTCCAAGGATCGGCTGTGCTTCTTGATACATAGTAATAGGAAAGCCGGAGGGAAGCGTGCCCGGGGGATGATTTACCGTAATGACGATCGGCCTGAATTGCGGTAGGCCACCGGACGGGCATCCGTAAGAAGGAAATCTTTCATTATATAGCTCTCTCATTTTTTAAAATATTTGTTTATATCCTTTGCTCGATGTTGGACATTAGGTTGGACACACATACACACACACACACACACACACACATGTAGCTTCGAGGATGTTTCCTCTTTTTTGTTTGCCAATCTAATCAGCTTGTTTGCTCCAGTCTGAGTTTGCAAATCGTCTCTCTTGATTCGTTTGGACAATTGTTTCTTCTTGTTTTTTTTTTTCCTTTCTTTGTTTCTTAATGTAAAGTTATTGTTCAAGTTGTTTGCACGATGATTACTTTTATGGTACAGTAGATATTGCAAATTGACATCAACAGTCGATGAAGATACTTAGTTCTCGGTATTAACGATTTTTTATTTAGCGTGCCCATGTTTTGTTTTCCTTTTCGCTAGAGTATATTTGTTATTTAATGAAGATTTACTATTTAACGAAGTTTTCTTTTTAGCTTTCTGTTACGTAAATGGTAGTTTAAATCGGGAAATCCGATCCTGAAGGATTTCTCTTTCTCACCGAAATACAATGTCAGTTTGTTATACGCGCAGTATAGATCTCCTGTTTGGAGGAGTTACCGATCTCCGTGACCTAATATCGCGATACTCAAGATTCCAGTATTATACCTTACGTCATCTTTCTTTCATTCCAAAAGTTCTTTCAATATTATTAGATACTTGAAACACATTCATAGCTATATTTAATTTATTTCACATCTTCTTCAAACTTTGCAGCTCGTTCTTGATAAATATGTTGACTGATATTATTATTTGATAGATTTTCCAATTTGTACATCAAGAGATTTTCTATTTCTTAAATCTGATCAATTACACGCGGGACTATCACCTCGGTCCCGTTGTTTCAAGCTGCAAACAACGTTCAAACTTGCGTTCATTTCACCAAATTATCGTCGCGAATAATTCACGACACTTACGTGTTAACTATCCGAGAGATAGTGTGACAATCGTTTCGAATGACAATACAACTTTTTGATTTTTGGATTTTCTCTACTTTCTCGTCGGGAGATTCGTATTTACGTCTGTCGCGTGTCGCAATAATTGCGATTGCGAAAATTATGAAGAGAAACGGAAATTCGGTAGACGGTCACTCGAATAGAATATCCGTTTGCTACTTGATTTACGAGATAATGCGCAAAATACCGCAAACGACATAACGGCAAATAATATATTTCCTCATTTCGCTACTCGTTTTGCCCGACCTGATGCGTTCACAGCACAAATCAATAAATTGTACAACAAATAATCCCATCTGCGAAGGATATTTTCACGTTATTTTCTTTAATTCATCCGCTATTGATTCGTCCGTCTTCTTTCCCCCTTCCCCTTACCTCCCCCCGGCCCCCTTCTTTTTGCATTTTCGAAATATAATTCACCCCATTACGCGTTTCACGTTTCGCTACGTTCGATGTCAGCGAGCAATTATTAATTTGAACGTATAAAATTGTCTTCCTGACATGTCCGTACGAGAGAGGGACCGATCGATCGACTTATTAACAGAGATATTTGTTGCGTTATTTTTACGCGAATCCGGCGAACGCGAGGTGAAACGACGAGAGGACCGACAGATCGAGCACCGAGCACGTAATCACAAGTCCTCCGGTTCATTTGGAAAATTTTTAAATGGGAACGAACGGGTCATTAAAATGATTACCGTTTCCCTGGACGATCTCTCCGCGTAGCAATGAGCTCCGCGTGCAACAACTTTCGCGAAATAATGAGTTTCGAACTCGTCCATCGCCGGATCTATTTATTAAACATTACAAAACGCGTTGCAATTAAGTGGCGCGCTTCAGGCTACCCCGTGGAAACTCCAACACGGGTTCGAGTTTGTTCGTTCATTTTTTTCCCTTTTCTTTTTCTCTTTTTTTTTTTTTTTTCGTCTTCTTTCTACCCGCCGCTATTTCCGAAATACTTCTACCAGGTGGAAAATTAACGACAGACCACGGACAAATAGTGAGTTAAGCATCGTGCGCGAGAAAGAATTCTGTTTGACGATTAATCGTGAAATGAAATCGTACGAGAAGAAACGTATCAGCCGGCATCAAGCCGAAAGAGGATCTTCCGCTTTCGTTTGATAATTTTCGACATTTTCACCTGAATTTCTGCGCCGCACAGAGACGAATGCAATTTTATCTTTAACTTTGATCCCCGCGCCGCGTTTGAACAGACGAATTCTGAAATTGTACGCGCTTTCGCGTATCTCATTACGAAAATCTATTGTAATTCCCCATCCTCGTGTCGACTTTTGTCGCGGTCCGTTCACGCTCAAAAGCGTTCACGCTCCCGCTGGATGAATATTATCTTCGTTAATTTATTAAGTATCGCATCGAAAGAACGACCAACGCCAAAAAGCAAACGTATTAATGCACGCGCGATAATTACGATATCATTGCGCGCAATTTCGAATTATTTCTCCGACTGGCTGTCGGTCTATTTCTTCTATCGTCCTCTGTTTCTTTTTTCTCCGACGAATGCTTTTTTCTACACTTTCCTACGAACCTTTTAAAGATACGGATTTACAACGGAAGCGTATTCTCAGGAACTGTCTGATAAATACGCCACTGTGTCTCGCGAAAGTATATCTCGCGATACTCGTAGAAATAGATATCCTTTTATGAATATATTACGCGCATTGAAAATTTGATTCGATTCAGATTCGATTGTTATAATTATATTGATTCTGTTTGGAACAATATCGACATCTAAAAAATAGTTGAAAGTTGGAAGGTCTAATTTCTTTAGACAAAATTACAAAACTGTTTAAATAATTACTTCAATTTTCCATTTCTTAAGATCACTACTGATATCGTATATTTATCAAATTGCAACTTTTATAATTTATCGTTAATTTGACAGTGGTGTCTCATCACCACGCTGCAAGTGAAATTTGAAAATGCTTCGTACAAGGCGTATAATATTAATCTCTCATTCTTCGAGATACGCATCCCCTCTGTCCATTCGTGGCCACGTTCCCCAAAACTTGTCGAACCCTCTCACAGACGATTCCTAAATGATCGAGGTAGCCACTAGACGTTACATATTTCATTGAAGAGCGTTCTATTTCAGCGATGACCGCGTAATGTCATCTATCTTTCAGCCGTCTAATTTCGACTAGTCGCGGAGTGTTACACATAGACACGAGGATCTGCAGCAGGAAGTGAATAATGAATATCGTCTTTTCCATTATCCGCGTCTCTATTTTAAGTATTCCCCTTAACCAATTATCGGCGGAAGTTTGAGAATATCCGCCACGTCCTCCGCCGTTTCCAGCGGTGTTATTTAAAGTCCTTCGTGTTTCGATTACCGATTCTTCCTACGAGAGGAGTTAGGAGCTGAAAAGAAGAGACGGAATACCATTGGCGAAGTATTCATTGATCCGTTTAATAACCGCGGTTCCAGATGGAATATGGGATCTGGAGTTTTCACGCCGCGGGTGAACTTTGGGGTGACCCGCGTCTCGCCCGAAGGCACCCGATTCTACCACCAAGTGCGACACAGTTGCTACCGAGGGCCGCGTTCGCCCTGAGCGGCCTCCACCGACCGGACATGGTGCCGTTACCGTTGACTTCCGCCGGCCCTCCGTACGGACCTATGGAACTAGTTACCAAACGGGACGGCGAACAGGATGCCGAGAAGAACGAGGAGAAGGAAGAGGAGAAACAGGACGACAACGAAGGGAACATCGAACGAGCGGACGAGAATGATAATCAGGTACGATTTGCCATATTTTTCAAAGTGTCTTTTAAGGTTTAAAGTAAAAACAAAAAAGTGATGAAAAGTTTCGTAAAATACGGTAATATTCAAGGATGTTACATCTCTTTTATGTGAAACATGAATGAAGATTAAGCTCTCGAAATGTGATGTCAAGCTAAGTAAATCAAAAAATTTATTATGTTGTACAATTACTGTAATTATAGTTACTTTTGCTTTAAATGGTTCGTATGAAAGGCACAGAACTTAATTGGGATAAGTCATCTTCCACCGGACATGACTGCAACTGTTCTCCTTATCAAAACATTCGATCAGTTTACTGATATTACAATGGCTAAATTATTCGATTGATGATTGATCGTACAAGGTATTATTTAATTTTTCCAGTTTTGAGGTAGTATTTCTAAGACTTGAGTGGAAGTGTACATACATTTCTATGTAGTAGAAATTCAAGAAAGCAATTTTACATCAAGTTTCTCTTCGAATATAGCATAATAATACAATTTCAAGCGATATTTGTTGCAATGCTTTAGAAATATTAAAAACTCAATCAATTAAAATAACTACTAGGAACTTCAGTTAATATGGATAAACTGTAATTTGGTTTCAGTGCAAATTATATATCGATAAAAGATTCCTCCTGGGAAAATTGAATAATATCTGCTGTATTTGATAGGTTTGCATTGTGCAGTAAGTAAATGTTTATTTCAAAAAGTGTTTATCTCAACGTGATGTAACAATCGGAAACGCAGCAGCCATTGTACACAATAATTTACGAAATTTTCTATCGTTTTGGTATGCCGCAAATACAATATTGTTGGTAATTTTATCTTTATTGGTATATATATATTATAGTAATAATTCCCTGAAACAAAATAATTTCTTTTTAGTAACATTTTAGAATTAGAAATATCATCAAGCAGGAGTAGATAATTCTTCGTAAAACTTCAATTTTAAGTCACAGTCGTAAACCGAGTATTAAAATTAAAGAAAGGATCTTTATTAACGGCTCAGATGCTTGAAATACACGAAGAACACGAGATTCGAGTTCCTTCTTCCTTGAGAAGAAATTCTATCCCGTCTATTATGTATTTTCACTGTGCACCCTCTTGTGTGTAACTTGATTTTCCTTCGTAGCATGTTCCAATCTTCACCAACATTGCAGTTAGCTTTATCAGGAATACTAAGACTTCCTGTTATCCTGTTCGCTCTTGATTAAGCCACTTGGGTCGCCGGCGTAAAATCGGAAAACTTTCCAAGTAGCGTGACCAAAGTTTATACTTGAAATATTCGGTTGCTGTTTAATTTCTAAAGGGGCGTATAATGAATTCTCCCTGTCTGATCACGCAGACTTCCACGCCGAAAGAAACTAACGACAATGAGGACGCCGGTGAGGAAAGCGATACCGGAAGTACAAACAGCTCGCATCGCTCGGCCAACAATAATTTATCCACGAAGCTGCTCGACCCCATGGCCTATCTGACTTTTGACAAGGTTCGTCCAATTATAAATGTACCAAACTATATTAATTTACATTCTAAAAATACTTTAAAATGAGATAACTCAATATTCATTTGTATTCCATATTTTTCACACGAATTCAACAACTCATGACTCGATGATAATATAATTTATGGTTTGCCGAAATTGTTCTTTAAACTCTTATGTAACATTATCTAATCTATCAAGTGTTTGTTTGGCTAAACAAAACTAAAAGAGAGATTGCTTTCGTAACAGGATGGAACAGTTACACCGGTTCTAAATGGCTGGGTCCTCGGTGCTTACACCGCCATGCTTGGAAGGCTTTCAGCAGCGACCGCGGCCCTCGAAGCTACAGAAATCCCAAACATTCCGTCTGACAGCGACTCCGAGAGCGAGCATTCGTCTTACACCGAGAAGTATGCGGCTCTTTCAGTTATCAACTTTAGCTTTCACCGAAATCGAGACTCGTCTCAGTGCCTTACACGGTAACGTACTTAACCCGGTGCCTGTCTAACGCGACATCGGAGCGGTTTAAATTCTTCGGTTACCACCACGGTACGTGGTCAGATAGAAGAAAGTTAGAGAACGAGACGAGGAAACGGAATTACGTACGTATATGTGTGTATGCGCGTCGCGGCAAAGAGATGTTTGAGCGCAAGGTTTTTATTTAACACGCGGCGGAATCGATAAAACGAGACCAATGAATCTGTCCGGTTGGAGGGCGAATCTTCCTCCCTGTGTTCAACAATGCGAACGCGTTTCTGATATTTCAAAAATTCAAAGATAAATGGACGTCGTAAATCAACAGTTTTGAAGGATATTGACCAACGTTGAGTTACGACCGATTCGTGAGCAACGATTACGAAATTTAAAGAAATAAAAATAAAAGGAGCTTTTTAATTCCGTGGCATTGGATGGAATGACTTTGTTGTTTTATACGTCTCTTGCACTGTGATTTATTCTTTCTTTTGCTTGAAATGGCAAACGTAACAGAGACAAAGAGACAGAAAGAAAGAGAATATCAGAGAGAAGAATTTTATATGAAAATTTGAAAAAAAAGTTATTCAAGACATTAGGAAGAAATTCATTTTCTCCTAATTAATTCCCCCGGGTCTTCTTTTAATCTCTGTCGTTAATAAAGACTCTTGAGCCTATAAATCTAGAGACTCTTCTCTCTCCAGATTTTTCATTCCGTCTAAATCTTTATTTGTTACATCTGCTATTACCTTTAGACTGTACATATTTACGTAAATTTAAATTTTTGCATCTACAAAATTCTTGTAAATACGTAAAGATATTCGCGTGTATTTGAATACTGAAATTTTTGATACTTTTCTCAGATCTCGAGGTAGCAGCCCGAACGTGAGCAATGCGCATCGCGGTTATTCCTGTGGTTCCTGCGACGTGGTTGCGCCGACGAGGCCAGCTTTGCGAAAGCATATTGTCGATTGTCATCCACCAGTACCCAGCGCGGAAACTGGGGAAACGAAAAGTTGTCCGTCCTCGGGCTGTGATTTCACTACGAACAGCAGATGTGAGATGGAGACTCATGTGGCTGCGCACGTGGCACAGGGGATGACACCCACAGGAAAGAAGCGTACACTGGCTTTGCAACGCGTCAGGTATAGGTACTTAGCGCTTGTTTCAATTACTGTACTTATCATATTATTGAATCTCGTACTGTTTAAAGTAAATTAGAGAATCCTCCGGCAGATTGTTACGTTGAAAGATATCAATATTTAATTACGGATTGATAAAAAAACTCACTAATTACTTTAAACAATATATCGTTACGATCGATCCATTCTGTGTATACAAATTTATGAGTTTAACAAAATATTGTTAAACTTAGAGGTTTAACAACAGAAGAATTGAATTGTGAAATTGGAAACCTCGTTACAATGATTTTGCTTCATTTTTGCAGTTGTATTTGCTTAAATGACATCAATCGTTCTTGTTACAAACTTACCAATTATCAAATTGAGTCGTGCAACTTCATCGTGACCGAAGCGTGTTCATTATCAAAATTAAGTAACCAAAAATTCGACTCTCGTTGAGAAGGACGAGCTTGGTAAATTTGTATGATTTATTCGCATTTCGTTTTACCTCTGACATCGGCCAAGTTGTTCCGACCTTTATTGTACGTTTGAATGCGCAGATATGAAAGGGAGGAGTATCGGTGCTCGTTGTGCTCGTACGCGTGCACCATCGAGAAGGCGTTCCAGAGGCATTTGAGAGCACATGCGAAGGGCACAGCGCCGGAAACGAGGGTGAGCTGTGCTGTCTGCGGCGCGGACAGATCGTCGGAAGTGGATCTGAGCAGACACATGAGAAGGCATCGCGACGACCGATACTTCTGCTGCGACATTTGCATCTTTCGCACGGTGCAGTTGAAAAAGGTAATAAAATCTCGCTGGGTATAAAGGGAGAGACGAGCAATTGATGCGGGCAGAAACGGGATAGCAAAGCAAAAAACCAATGAACGCCGATTGTTTTCAATTCTTGCTCTGTGAGTGAAAAGCTCGTATAATCCCTGGACGACCGTAAATTTTACGTTACGTACCTACTGGCGGTCCATTGAATTTTGTAGAACGGTGGGATGATATTCTACCTTTACCCGTAAATCAAAACTTTCTGGCTCTATGTAAATACGAATTCTGTGTGCGAATCTACGGATTTATCCGACGACTTTCTAGCGATTCTTGAATATATTCAAGACCTGGTCATGCATGTACGACATTGGCGTAACGTTCGAGTGATCGCAATGAAAAGCTTCAGTGAACAAGATATTGATGTTAAATTCAAGATGTCAGACTATTGTTTCGTGACCGTATGAATAACGATCGACGAGATTGCGTTACATAATAGAATCGCAATTTTCCAGTAATGACCTGTACAGTGGACTGTGATTTTAGATATAATATTTGATACATATTAATCACGCGAATCATGAGAAAAATGTACTATTAATTGTAACTCATTATAATTTGTTGTGTATTCATTATCATAATTCATTATATATATTCATTCATTATATGTTGACATGATTTGCATATTGACACGAAGCTCCAAAGAGAGAGCGCTCTCTATGATATTAATTATTTGTTTATAAATTAAAGTTCATTATACTTTTATTAATATGCAGAAATCACTTGTGAAGAGACAAAGCATCATTTCTACCAAGCGATATCAGTCAGATCATTCTTGAATTTTACACTATAATTATATTTCATAAAAAAAATCACAGTCGCTACAAGAAATATTTGCACGCTGTATTAATTAACTAGATCCAAATAAAAATAAATAAAAAAATGAAAGACACTTCATTGGAATAAAAGTATAGAAATACGAGCAAATACTTTTTGTAGTATCTACACTGTACGTAAAATAGCATCAAGCATAATTTATCCTCTTTCTCTACTCACTTTTTCTTTACACTCGTACACCTACTCAGCTAATTTAACACGTGTCTATCTATGTTTATACGCAAGAACAATGATTTTCTATCTTTGACCAGCTCATCCAACACCGACGAATGCACACGGGCGAGAAGCCGCACCTTTGTCCACATTGCGCGTACAGGAGTGCACGTCGCGACAATCTACGTAGCCACGTAAGACGAGTGCACAAAAAGGAGAATTTATATTGCGATACGTTCAGTCCACGGGGCATGCTGTTGACGCCCACGATCGGGAGAGACAGCCCTCTGGTACAGAGTCCGGAATCCTCGCCGTCATCGAACTCGGAATCCACGAACTAGCGAAGCAACACGCGGCAGGAAGCTTGAAGAGGAATCTCGATGTTCTCGCCGGGGATCGAGCGGCTCGTCGTCGTTTTACACGTCCTAACTTTGTCAATACTGCGACTTATAAATATTATAATAGGTGGAGAGAAGATTTTACATTGGCAACGAAGATCGTGTCGTCGCTGTTTTAGTTGCTTTGAGAGAAAAAGCGTCACTGTCATTGATCGCTTGAAAAATGTACCACGATTTCGGAGTGTATAATTTTTTAAGAGGTCAGACGATCGAATCGGCAACTGAAATTAACTGAAATTAAATTCATTTAAGTTTTTCATTTTTTTAAAAATGGATTCAGTTTGACTGAAAGATAGAAGAAACTTGAAATTATATAGGTACTTGATATTTGCAACGCAAGATTTAGTAACGGCGAACGTAGTCAGAAGTTGTGTGAAGCTACAGTAATTTTAAAATCTCAGTCTCGTCGTTTCTTGAAGAAATTCCAATTTTTAGCTCGGCTATACGAAATATATTGTACAGTTCTGATAATAGATAATGCAATATGCGTACGAATAAAGTCAAAAAGAAGGATATTGATGATAGAGTGCAACTTCTGGCTAGTCACGATCGACCTTGCCCTTAATAAATAGGAATTATGTAGAGAATTGCATGCGAACGTCGATAATTCAATCTAATCTTCGAATTCTAACGTGATCTTATTAGCCGATTTAATTATCGAAGTCTCTTCGTTGATCAGAACATTGATGAACGAAACTAAAGCTGCGCAATGGTGCTAGAATCGTAGACTGGATTATAGAGGAAGACTGAAAGTAGATGCTTTCACGGTGTGACTGTCCTTTGTTTCATCTTACGCCGTGATTCAGATGTAAAATCAGCGATTATTAAGACTGCTGTCCTGTACTGATGGCCAAGAGATGCTCGTGTTAATTACATCGATACGTTTTACAATTAATTAATAATTGAATACCATTTGAAAAGAAAAGAAAAATCGGGAGTTTAGCAGTCAAGATGAATTTCATGCGCAAATTACAGGAGAAAAATAAGTACGTGCAATTTCATTGATTTCCTGATTTTAATAGCTCTGTTCCTTTATGATTAAAGAGGAGAATTAAACTTAATATGACACGTCGGAGTCGTTATAATTAATAGTATTTAAAACATTTTTGAAGAAACAAGAAGTAATAATTTATAATTCTTCTTCGTCTGTACTCTCCGTGTTAATCGTAGCTAAATCGTTGAATTAAATTTGCGAATAAAAAGAATTAAACGTATCGATAATATTGTATTTACGTAACAGGGAATCTCTGTGGCCTCTGGGAAAGGTGCTATTTTGCAAAGATAATTTTACCGTTGCGTCCTTCCATATTTAAGCTTCTGCTGCACTTATGATTGTCCAGCTATCGTAATTATGATCGTTAACGCTATTATTGATAATGATATACATTGTTATTCTTATTACTGGTATTAGCGTAACGCGACTTATGGTACTATTCCTACGGGATAATCGGAATCGCAACGATATATGTTACTATGTAATAGGCGTGTATACGGTGTGTTCGTTAATTGAGGAAAGAGTAGTCCGTGAGAAATTTTATCGAATTTTTCATAGAGATAACGATAAGCGGCGTGAAAGTCTTCTGTTGCCGTCGATGAATATAATATATGTTCGCTTTTAAATAACTTAGATAACAAGAGAAAGTGGCAAAAGATATGACGAGCAAAAAAATATGACAACAGTGTTCGTTCAACGTTTTTCTCGCGTGTTAAATGAAAACCAAAAAAAAAAAAAAAGAAAAAATAAAAAAAAAATAGCTAAGGAATCGTACAAGCGTGTGCATTGAGCACAGGAGTGCAGGACTTTCCAACGAAACTACAATACGCAAGCAAATTTCTTATGTGTCTCAAGTATAACTCTAAGTCGAAAACTATGGTAGTACCAAATGCAAACTATTAAACGATTTGTCGTCTCTGTAATAAGCAAATTCACCGACGTTCCCTCGGGAGTGTCGGTTTTACTCTGTCCTCACTTGACGCCTATGGAAATTATTATTAAAATATCCGCAAATTTTTTCTCTCTTTAGGATCGATGACCGTCCCCGAAGAAAAATAAAAAAAAAAAAAGAAAAAAAGAAAGGAGAAACGATTCGATTGCGTGTCGTGCATTTTCTGCAAGGAAAAAAAGAAAAAAAAAATGAAAGGGGGAGGCGATAAGGCGAAGCCCAATATACATATAACATAAATGTGTGTCAATTTTTAATGTATCATAACTACGTTCTAGTCGATAACGATTTTTATGGGGGGTAGGGGGGGGGGGAGAAGGAGGAGATAACAAGGCACGGGAAGAGGATCTATGGCTCTTCGATGCGCAACGTTATGGCTGCGATTAGTAGATACGCTACGTTTTTTCTCGTCCGAGACGGCTATTTTTCGCAAGAAAATGAATAAGATGCGATTGAATGTCACGGCAGAGGACATTACTACGATTGATCGACTTGACAAGCTCGAAGGAATGTTAGAGAAGAATTATTTGCTCGAACGATTTTTCTAATCGACGAACCATAATTTTTCTCGTACAATTAATTATCTACAATCTATTCCTTTTATAATTAATTTTTCAGAATTATTTAAGATTGATTGAATTATTTAAGATGATTCTTTCGCTGATTGGTTGAAATTAGACAGAGTTCGTCAAATTCAGAGAACGCTGTCTACATTAATAATTTCCAGTCTCTAAATGACATTCCCGTAATTCAATTACAATTCGATCAATCGTAAGAGAAATCATCAACATCACCCCAGAACTGTCTGTACCATTCTCTCTGTCTGCCACGATACGATTGTTACGTGTACAATACTTATACGATACTTTCTTGCTTTTTGATATGCGTACGTTACATTCGAAACGATATACTTTGTATTTGTGAGACGTTTATTCCGACGGCGTGCGCGGCGAGTTCGCGATTATCTTTTTCACAAATTTACTATGATTTCACACACTTTGGTACGATACGTGTTGCAACCATGGCTCCCTTGGATCGCTACGTGAAGTGCAAGCAATGGGAACCGAACAGACAAAGTTAAAGGGAAAAGATCGTCGTCTCTTTTGTTTTTTTTTTTTTTTTTTTTTTTTTTTTTTTGAACTTTCGTGCATGCACGCGGACGCGATGCCTCCGCCCTACGCGTGATAATAGTATTTTTGGTACACGGTCGTGCCGCGATAGCGCTCCCCAATTAGTATGGACACCCTATGGCGGAACGACGGATTGTTGATCGTTGGTATATCGGTGCGTTGCGTATATTGTATTTATAATGATAATTCTATTTTTGATAACCGCTCGATTGATTATTCCATTTTAGATGTTGATCGTTCTACGAGGCCGCGTATTTAGAATAATTTCCGTAGCTTTTAAGACACGTCGCGGGAACGAGCAACCAAGAATACGAATCCTTTCCTTTCATTCGCGTGTGCATCGTTGTAGAACGATTTTGGTCCCGTATGGTCCACGTGAAACGTCTCGGACGTAGATCATATTTTGAAAGAAGACGAGAGAAAGAAGTAAGAAAAAAAAAAAGAAGAAATAAACAATGGTGGAACACATAGGTAAATTACGCAATTACGGGGGGGGTCACTTTATCGCTTTGTGAACGGATTGCCTTTCGTGAAACGGACGTAGAGCCTTCTCGAGCCGAAACGTGTAAACGCGATTCATTGGCATTCTGTATTTAAGTATACGGTGGTGCATAATACGTACGATATATAGCAAAGGTCTTTTTATTATTATACATCGTATCGTCCGAACGATCGATCTCAGGTGCGTCCGAGATTTATTCTAATTAATTAAATTCTAGCAAGCTCATTGTTCGTAAATGTCGTGCCAATAGCGAAAGAGGGGGTAAAGGGAGAAAAAAAAAAAAAAAAAAAAAATGCGTGCCAAAAGATGATGATAACGAGCAACGGGACGGGGGATGTAGCGTTTTAAGAGGATGCGAAAGAATTGAGAGACCGGAGGCTGCGAACCTGCAGTCGGATTTGCTCGATCGCGTATACTCTTTCTTTATCGAGTTGTTCCTTCGTTCGAGTGATTCGAGTGATTCGAGTGATGATTAATTAATTAGCCGGATAATTAATCGACGGTGTTTTTCGACGACGACGAGAGTAAAAACAGAACGAGAATATCGATCGAGCATCTCCGTCTCGTACGGAATTATACGAACTAATTGTTACAATCTTTTAACTGTTGAATTTTTGCAGTAGATGGTAAGTGTCTTAACGTATACCTTATATAAACTACACAATAATATATTCTATATTAATGTTTCTTAGATTTACGTACGAACGATCGTCCGCGAGCTTTCGTCGATCATTGTCGTCGCACAGCGCACTCAGAAGGCAATAACTTAACGAATCATAGTCTTCGTAATCGATTGTTGTACAAATTTTTTCGAACGACACGACGTTGCGAACGCGTTGTCACTTTGTATCGAATTGGACATTTCCGTCGTTGAATATTTCCGAGTGCAGTCCAATCCTTGTCCAAAACCGACGATTTTCTACGCAAAGCCATCGGATCGATCGATCCTGGATACCTTCGACGAATTAACATCTGTACTTAGTCGCAACACTACGTGCTTAATACCAATTGGACAACTCTGTCGTTGATGTGAACGTCTGAAAACAAAATTATCAAACTTCGTGATTCATTCTTCTTTTTTTAAATTTACGAAATGAAAGTGAAGTGTCGCGGAGAAACCGCCAATTTTTCGCGTGAAAATATTATCGAATGCAAGGAAGAACGAGGCAGGTGTTTAAATTTGTCGAAGGACATCCGGATGAAGAAAAAAAAAGGTCTTAAACATTAATACAATCTAAATGTGATAATATATTTGCTATATTGAATTACGACGTAATTATTACATATTCTAATTATTGATAACGCGCGAATCGTACGGGAGAAGCGAGCAATTTTAAGAAGTCCGTCTGTCCGTGTGAATTGCATGGCGTGTGCAGCAGCAAGGTGATCGACGAGATCAGGTTTCCTGTTTTACGTATGTAAATCGAATACCGTGCCAAGAGCTTCAGCGTCTAGTACCATCACGATCGGCTTGGACAAGTACAAAGTATTCGGATAACTTATTTTTTGATTATCGATAAACGACGAAAAAAAAAAAAAAGAAGAAGAAGAAAACGAAGAGAAACCGATCATGCGACGATGAGAAAGAGAAAGAGAAAGCAAACGACACGAATTCACTCTTTAAACACAGACGGTTGTTCGAATAAATTATCGAAGTTATGGGTAAAATAAGAAAATGGAACTAAAACTAAAAAAGGAAAAAGAAAGAAAAAAAAAAGAGGAGGATCGTCGCGTCACCTTTGTCTGCGTTTGCGTTCGATAGTACACACGGCAAATCTATTCGGATTTACGATTTGCTTCACGAAATATAAATTAAACAAAAAAAAAAAAGACTCTTGCGCTCTACGCATATATATATTATATATATTATATATAAATGTATGTGTATGTGTGTGGGTGTGCCTAAAGATTTTCTCTTTGGATCTATCTATTTCACTCTGTATTTACCATCTCTCTTTGGCCTTCTACTCTCTGTTGCGTGTTCCTCGTTCCTTACCAATGTTCTTTCATCTCTTTGTTTTCTTTTTTGGAAACCGAGCAGAGAGTGGATCGGTTTGATTGATTCTTAACTGACGACCTGTTATATATGATTTATCCACCGTTAACATCTAACTTTTATACTAATATTTTATAATAGTATAAAAGTATTAATAATTTTATACCAAGGAATTTATTTTTGCAACACTGTGAATTCCGCTGAATAATTACAATTTTTTTAATTATTCAATTAATCCCTTACCCGTTTAATCGCGATATTTGATAATGTGACAACGTAAAAGGCGTAAAACAAAGGAACAAAACATCGTCAGTTAAGGATTAATTGCGTTGTTTAACAATTGTCTCTCTGTGTTCCGGTTGTACCTATAATATATAATATATTATATATATAATATATCCCATCGATCGTTCCTCTTGATAGATGCAGTCGCGTTGTAATCACGTGCGTGCACGGTGCATCTGTTTGCATAGACAGCCGTAAACGATCTCGTGTCCCTGAGTATACGAATTACACGTAAGATATATTTGTCAACGATCGAGAACTTGGAAAATCAGGTAAAAGTAATATATTGGGAAAAGAAATATTCGAGGAGAGATATTTTTACGACCGAACAGTTTTTATTCGAGCAGAACATACACAGATACGTGACTCGTATTGCTGCTGAATTGACACGAGCTTGATCAGCACGTACACGCGAATCATTTTCGCGTCAATTATGGAGCTGATAGAATGCGAGGCACGGTTATCCATTTCGATATGAAAAAGATCATTCTAAATGAACAGTTTATAGTCGAGACTATAGATCGCTTATCTAACGATATTAGTTCGTGTTCTTTTGTGATGATAAAGCGCCCCTTGTTAATACAGTATTTATCTGCCTTTATCTCGCGCATTATCTATACCCCCCATTCATTTACTAACTCTATGCATACGAAATTTAATCTTTCTACCTTGTTCCTACTTTTGGATCTCAATTATCGGTAACGTGTTGTTTGCATTGTAATAATTCCTCTGCAATTCATTCCATGCCTCATTCATCGATGTTTTTTCTATTTTTAAAATAATTCTCTGAATGACTGTACCCATTTTTCACAGTCATATTCTTGCATTCGTTATAATCGAAGTCTGACGATGACCTACAAAATTTCGTATTTGTATCAGTTTTAACAATATTTTTATGTACTTGGTATTAATTATAAACTTCATCGAGATCTGTATATTATAAAAATAGTCGTTAAATTAATCGATATTTCTAATTGTCAAACATCAGCAATGTTTTTTCAATGTTCTTTTGGATTTAAGTACATTACCACTACTAATCTTCTCTATCACTTATCTATACTTATCTTAGCTGATACCATCTCTATATCTATCTGTGAAAGAATTATCAACTAACCTTATCGAGAATTATCAAATTCGCAGTCGCGTCAATACAGTTTTTCAATAAATCACACATTCAGACGTTACAACTCATTGTCAGCTCCACGTTTCATTTGTTTCTTTCTTTGACATTCATTCTTCTCTTCAATTTTACTCAACGTAAAGAGAGGAAGGTATTGGCTCGAACAAGAAACACACAGTTAGCCTGTATTCTGAAAATTTCAAAGACAGACCTAAACGACGGACCTAGAGACCTAGACAACGAAAAATTTAGAGTTTTACGTACGTATAAGGTAAATGTTTGTATTTTAAGCGAGCGATCACAACGATTTTGAAACGAATTCCGAAACGCAAGACACGAAAACGCTCAGGCTGTCGAAGCAACAACGCTTTTCCGTGCATCGTGAATGATTTCGCAGATCGATCGAGAGACGTCGCGACGCTGATCCTTAACACCGTCCCAAAGATCGTCGACTGTTCGTAACTTTAGATTAATACAATTGAAACGCGGCCGTCGATGCGCCTCTCGACGATCGTGCGAAGAATCAATGATGTTCTTTGTGGCCGGATGATCGGGATAAATAAACGATATTTGAATTTATCTGCTGATTTATCATCGGAAAATTCAACAGCATTTTAAGCATTTCAACAAAGAGAAACCAATTTAATTTCAATTTCAATTTCACGCTGCGAATAATTTTGACAAATTTTGATTCCTAATTCGATTTGAATTATTCCTCTATCGTCAATTGAGTCACAGACGATAATTTCAGGGTCACATTGTCCTACTCCGTAAATTGAAAAGTACTATTTATATATCACTCTTTTTCAACGACTGAATTTATTAAAGTGAATCGTTCGTTTCTTAAGAATTAAATATTAATCTTGCGTTTGTTTGAAATTAGAGAATTAATAAAAGCTGAAGTTGATCAAAGACTCAATCATCATGAACCACGCGGACTATTAAAAATAGAGAAAGGTCTTTTCATTTACGTTATCTTCTTGGAATGAACGCACTTGTTGAAATAACTTATTTCTTTCTTAAGAATTAAATATTAATTCATATTGTGAAATTGAAAATTGATAAAAAGTAGGGATGATTAGTTTAGCTTTTAAAAAGCTCAATTATCATAAGCTACGTGGTGTAAACTAGGAAACATCTCTTTTATAATTGTTGTTTGTAATAGTTGAGTTTAGCAAAGATACTCGCCACAGGGAACATTTTCGGCGTGCTTTAGAGAAACACGATGGATGAACGATGCACGTGGCACGTATACGGTTCTCGAAGTCCATGCACGCGCGTGCTCGCGTACTCGCGCCTCCTGACGTACGTAACGATCAGTCTTAAGGATATAATTAACGAGAAAAGTAAACGAATAAACTTGTCGTCGCCATTGTGATTTAAGGTAGTAGAACTACCGCTCAACATGCAACACCGAAGTGGCGTTCGTGTCTATTTATATCATTTATGATAAATTGGTCAATTGACATCAACATCCGGTGTAATCGTCGTTTGACAAATTCGTCATTGCGTACAGGATGCTTTGTGGCGATATTGATAAAAAAGAAAAAACATCCATTTAGTAACAGATCTATTTAAAACGTTGACCACGAAGATCATTTCAAGGAATCATTGCACACATACAATCTTTCTGACCTACACTCACTTTTTTGTTGTGTTTTATAAATATGATAAAACAGAAGATTAATTCGTCATGTATTTCATAAATTCATCAAAGCGATGAAATTACATCTTTTTTATAATATCAGACCCGCTGCGGTCTTCGAACTTTTATGTCACATTCTCACTCTCATTTCAATGAGCAGAAAGATTTTTAATCCTTCAAGAAAAGCATTAATAATTTTCCATGAATTTAAGAAATTTTTTGACAACGGAAGAATCTAAAGAAAGTAATCTAAAGAACGCAGCGTGAAAATGTATGTTTAATTCTTTCTTTAATTCGTGCAAAAGTTAGTATTAAGATGATCAAAAAATAAAGTGGAAGTTTCTTCTTTAAGAGTAACAACGATTTAAGAATAAAAATAGCAACGATTTCTTTCGCACCTTAAGCCATAAAGTGTCTCGTGCAATGTTGACTTAAGTTGACTTGATTCATATTTGCGTTGAATCTTTCAGTGATTCATGATCGCGAGAGGCCGAGATGAATACCTTCGTTTCACTTTAGATGAAAAGGAAAGAAAAGACAAAGCGTCGGTCGGTGGTGCATCCGCATTCGAGGACTCTCGGAGCAAAACGTTTACCTGTTTGTATTGCCGGAGTCACTATTTGGCTTTGGCGCGATAAAGTCTTAATAAAGGTTTCATTAAAATATTCACGTTGTGTGTCTCGTGTGTGTCTCCTTCGTCGTCAATGGCTGGCGAGTTTCGATATTCACGGCCTTATGCAAATTCTGCTCATTCTTCTTCAGCAATCGTTGGGTGCATACATGAATAATATGTTTTGTTGGAAAGGTATATATCACCACTCGTAAATATCCTGAAATTAATCGATTAGTATTATGTGAGCTGCATGAGTTATGTTAAATTACATAAAGTAACGATGAATTGATGATTAGAATTAGAATTGCTTTAAATTATAAAAATATATTACAATTATTAGTTGTATGTCATATGAGAATTTTAGTTTCTCTATTGGTGTAAGAGGAATCTTAGAGGAATCATTTAGAGGAATAGAGGAATTTTTTTTATCAATTAATTATCAGAATAACTTAAAATTACTTAATTTTGAAAAGTACATATACTAATTCATGGCGCAAATGAGGAAATTTTATAATTCAAAATAAAAAACAAAATAAAATTGTGTTGAGGGCTTAATTTAAAGAAAGAATCGAGATTATTCTACGTATAAGACTATTATTTATTTTATATATTAAATTGCATCTTATGAAGATGCAATGTATCTGGAAACTTTTGAGCAGTAACAGTATATACTTAAAATTGCAGATAAAATCGGAAACGTATCGTAGAATATAAAAATTTGATATCTCTTCAATTGTTCAAAAACTCAATAAGATTGTCAACGTTGATAAACATTTGTAATGTTAGGAGTTCTGATTTTAATTATGCAGCAGACGAACAGTAAACTTCTTTCAACGTGATTGTATGGACAACAATGATAAAAATGACATCAAAATTATGAAATATTAGTCTTCTACATAAATTATTATTTTCCAGCAGGATTTAATAAACACAGAGCATTGTGTAAAAGAGTTCAAATTATGAATATTGAAGAAGATCTCAATAACGGTTGCATTGAATTCTTAATGGCAATTCTGCGTTACTTTTTAATAACTGATGTGTTCTTTGAAATATTCGCCATCACTTTTCAATTTATTTTATCTTTAATTTAAATGTTTAGTCATATACTCTTTAATCAAATGATGAACATAGAGTCCACGAATAAATGGCAAGTACTGTATTGAATATCATTGATTGTGAATTTGTCGGACTGGTTAATGAACGTGAGAATCATTACAGTTAATCAATAATATTCGAAACAAAGCTGGTCTTTATCTTTGGTTGGCGCACATATTGCCGCGTCCAATTGCGTTATGGTTGATAAAAATTATCGGCTAACCAGTGATGCTGACAATTGTATGACTCATTCGTAACCCATTCGTACGATCAGTCAAGTTTGTTTCTTTTAATTTTCATAGGAGTGCCTTAAGAAGAAGAAGATTTTAATCAACGTCATTGTGAATATAATATACCTATCCTTTGTTTAGCATATGAAGATATTAATAAAATAATAAAAAAATAATAAATCTATAATAATATATGACAATATTATTAAACCTATATTTCTTAGAATGTTGGAATATTTTAAGTTTATTATCCTTCTTTTTTCATTGTAAATTTTACTTACTAAGGAGACAAAGAAAGATCAATGCCTTTTCATAAAAGATAAAATATTTTCAAGTATCTGTCTTCGACCTGATAAGTAAACCATTTGACAAATATTCTCTGGTGAAATCACTTTCTGCACGATTTAGAAATGTATCACGTATCAGAAATGGACAGTCCATGGTAAATATTAATTCCTATGGATATTAATATCACAATGCAAGAGTCTGCAAAAATTATGTTAGATATTAAAATCAAATATCTAAAACTTCTTGAATGTTAAATAATTTTAACATTATCTATTGTCCATTTAACATTTCTTTCAAGTATAGAGTCAAAGAAAATAGTTATTCTTTTACTAGTATATGAATAATTTTATCAAAGATTTTAAAATACGTAAAATGCATATAAAGGATATATACGTACATTTGTCAATAACAATGTCAGAGCAATGTAAAATTAAGCCTCGATAAAGAATGCATTTATATCCCGATCAGATTCGTTCGGACGTTTCACTGACTATGTATACACGTGCGTGCAGAATGTAGAAGCATTGGATTGCCATAGTGGGGATGGAGAAGCGGTCAGTAACGAGAGTAGGGATACATCGTGTAGCAGTAGCGTGTCTCGCGTAGGTTTCGAAGCAGAATGTTAGTGCAGACGCACGAGCGCTGGCGAAGCGTTGGAAGTGAACGTGTTCTGTTCCATTTATCTTATCGCATTTGATTCCATCATTCTGCAAATAACAAGAAAGCATTGTTATTCGTCTCTCGTCGAACGAACGGTTCCAATTTGTCGAGAATCGAACCGAGAGCAAGACTAGGGAGAATGAGAATGCGAAAAGAAAGGAGAGAAGCTCGATCGCGTGAAGTGTGAGATTCGCCTCCTGTGTACGTGTGTATAGCTGTTTTACGCGCGAGTATATCCACTGTTTGTGCGCGCAGCTCTAACTATCCAGTGTCGCAGTGTGTGTGTCGTGTGGGCACACACCGTGTGTATTCACCTTTTCAAAGGTGGAAAGAGAAGAGACGAGAAGAAAAAAGAGATGATGACAGTGGCAACGACTAACAGCCAGGTGGGTCTCTGACCCCACTGGACAATAAAACAGCTTCGTGATTCTAAGTGTTCTATGTGCAGGATTAAAGCGCGTCGACACGCGGAAAACCTTCGGATCGTCGAGAAATTGTTCCCGCCGGCGCATCCTGGACAAGTTTCGCGGTATGTGTCTCTTGCTTCTTTATACGATACCTTTCTTTCGACGACACCCGAGAATCAACAAGTAGCTCCGCTGTAGAAAAGTCAGTTCAGTCCGGTGCGCTTAAGACACGCAGCATGACGAACACCGAGAGGCACTAGCTTTTCGGAGTAATGGAGATTTCTCTCGGCGCGATCGTGGTAACCTCACTCCATGAAAATCGAAACGGACACCAGTTGAATGTCTTCCGTTTGACACGAGGTCCATTGACGTACAATGTACTGCTATAAATGTATTAATTATATACAATAAATATACTAAAACAATAGTGTAAATATATTAAATATACTAATTGACTACAATTTGAATGGTTTAGCAAAGATAAATACACAAGTACATGTACTATATGTACATGATCATGCCTCACTATACTTTTCAGGTATATTAAAAATATCTAAATCTAAGAACAAGTCTAGGAATAATTTTTCGTAATAATTTTTAAAAGTTGCGACCAATGTATTATTTATCAACCTGAACCTATAATATCTATATACACTATATACGTAAATGACATAGATTCTAATTAAATTAGTCCGTTAAGAATAAATAGATGTGTGTAATTGCGTGTCTGTCTATATGTAATTATGCTTTTATAAAAAAAAAAGTACCCGCATTTTTACAGTAATTTCAAAAATAAAAGATTTGATTGAAAAATAAGATTTAGTAGTTGGAGCGATAGAGAAAAAAAATTGATGCGCAGATGTGGTAGATACTCCATAAGAAATGTTATATCGATAACATAATTGTTATTTTTTTTAATACGAACAGCTAACAGATACGGTTAGCAACAAAGGTCCACGTGTACTAAATGTAGGGATATATTGACGTTTTGGCAAATATTTGTCTTTCGAACGAACAGTTGCCAAGTATGCCACTCAGTTGATAGGAGTAATTGGAGCAGCTTTATTATTGACTGTTTGCCTTGCATGTATTTTTGCGTGTTATTCGAATGATACAATGAATGCTACCAAGATCAAATTATCCCGATACGTTTCATCGACATAACATTCAAATAAAAGAAACCGTTACGTTTTAATTTGAATATAAATGGCAATTAACAGAGTATTGACCAACTACTTTACTTGACAACTAACACCTGTTGTTTGCATAATTAAATAAAAACGTTGAATAAATTTCAATGATCATTCATCGCGATGGATAATGCTCCAACGACAGCTTACACGTGCATTGTGTATTTAACTGCCTAAATCTGATTCAAGTTGTCGCAAACAACGAAGAGCATTTAAAAAGCCAATTGTTTTGCTGTTCAAAATCAGTAATTCTGCCGGCTTGACTGAATAATACCGTTAGATTAACAATGAGAATTCTTTTAACGAGAAAGTGGAACGCGCGGGTATCAGAAAACTGACTGCGAGCGTTTTCTTTTTTTTTTTTTAACTCAACGAAGCCGCTTCGATAGCGTCGGTTTTAGCGCGAGAGACCTTGCTTATTAACGTTATGTAGCAGGAAATTGCGGGCGTTTAGAGAATAACGTGGAATACTTATCATTTTGCAGCGGAGATATTGGTTAATTTTAGAAACTCTGATGGATCTGTTGGCACGGCTTTGCCATGATTCACGTTCCGTTCTCAGCTGAGCAGAGGGAACAACGAACCGCTCTCCTTTGTCTGACAATGAGGAACATGGGAATCTAGGTCCAGTCCGTCGATCCATGGATCGGAACTGAGAAAGCATGGAAACGTGACGTTCATGTTGGTTAGTGCAAAAAAAAAAAAACGGAAACTTGACCTGTGTTCGCTATCAAATTTCAAAGTGACGAATTATTGCTACAAAAACGGTTGTCTCCTGACAATTTATAATTGTTCACATTTTTTTTTCTTTTTTATTTTCCTCGTCTGGTGGTCACGTGACTAGAATGCGGCGATTTAAACGCGCCAAAGTTTCCAACGACTATCGTTTTCGCGGGAATTAGAAATTGCACGTTATTGGCTAATAACACGAATTAATATGGTTCGTTTCCAAATTTCTTTATTATCTACCGATTCTTTAAATGATCTTTACAAGATGACGTTAAATTTGAAACAGCATACTGGAAAAGATGTAGTATCCTAACCTATATCTTCGATGTTGGTTAAATATGCATGTGTACGGTATTAAGTAAAAAGTTTGAAAATTAGCTTTTAGAAATATTGTTAAATACATTACATGTAGAATACTATCGTACGACAGTATATGTACAATTGTCATTTAAATGACTTGCTTAATAATATATCTTCATTTGCAGATTTATATACACGAATACAGATACACAAGTACACACTATGAATAAACGTTTCAAACGAAGCTTGAACATTTTATAAAGTATTTTTTGCGTAAATCGTAAAATTACTGCGGGAAGATGATTTAAGAAGTAGCTTGAACACGATGGAATTGCAAGTCGACTTGAGTTACAATTAACGTGAAATTTAATTAGGTGAAAATTATCGAACACCAGGAGAGGTGTGCATGAAGCTGATAATCAAGACCAATCGAAATTATAAAACATGATTTATTCCAACTGCTCATTGCTAATCACGTGACTCGGAAGCGGTGATTCAACCGTGCAGAAGTGCTTCGCGCTGAGCTGTCTTTATTATCTAAGTAACTATCGTTGGTAGAATGTACGAAGCAAATGTTGATAGTTCTTCGAGTCAGTGTTCAACGCCACGTCGGGATCTCGAAAATGTGGAATCGTCTTCGGATGTTGCGACGTATGATTAATTGATATATACTTACTTTCTTAAATGTTTGCTTGGTAATTTATCTCAGTGCTTTGAATTTGACAATTTTGTACTGGATCTCTGAATCAGCATACGAATCATTCCGAACCGCTCGACTTTTTTTGCTTGTTTTATTCATATTTTTGTTTATCTGTTTATTAACAACTCTTTATTATTAACTATCAACAATTTCTTTTTGCATGGAAAACGATGAAAACGATTTCTTCAATGGATACATGAACACTTGTGTCTGTGTTCGCATTTCAATTACATACAACGTGAGAACAGGTCTTCAACAGGCTTACGCATGTATGTTGCAAGATATTTGCTCGATAAATTCAACATACTTTCACTGCTTTGTGATAATAGGATCAGCCACCATACGCTTTCTCTTATTTCAAAATTATGCATTTGTACAGTTTGCTGACAATTTATTATTCATTAATTTTTGACTTTTCGTTCTCAATTATTTGTATTACAACAAATTTCTTTTTCTTTTAAAAAATCGCATAATTATGTGTTATTTCTCGGTTTATTTCCATTGACGTGATACCATAAAAAAATTGGCTTCGTATTAGATCAATCAATAACAATCGAATGTGAGATGTAAAAAGTAATAAATTAAAAAGAGACCGAATTATAATACCTCGGCACTCTATTATTTCTCGTCGCATGTGGCTTGTTTTACGTCTCAAATTGCATTGAACGCGATACGTACTATCGAGTCCCTTGGCACAGGTTGATGGGATGACATCCGAATAATCGGTGCAATTATAACGTAAGATGGTCCAATTAATTTCAAAACTAATTATATAAATCACATTAATTTTAATCAATTCATTAAAATAACTCTTCTTCCGAAAAATTATCGAAAGCTCATTAAAACCTTTTTATCTTCCAGATCAAAATAAGCAAATTATATTGATTTCTTTAAACTCATCAAATCACTCACAACTTGAGTTACACAAAAATTTATCAACACTACTGCATCGAATCAGATAAACTGTAACAAAAGATTGTAAGACACAATCTACTTTCCAAAATACTTTCTCTTATTTGATTCTCGAGATTAAAAAAGAAGTTCCGACGTTTGAATGACGAATTATTTAACCAGCTCGCACTTTACAGTAGTAATAGCAATCAAGCCGAACCGATTTCCAAGTACCCGCATGAAAGTATCTGAAAATATTGTTAAAAGGGGACCGAAGCATGTGGCGCAGCTTCTACGTTCCTGGATCCTTCGGTTGAAAACGAGCGGCGAGGCAGAAAAATATCCGTTCGAAATGGAGGAGAAACCGATACCGAAACCGAGATCGGTGATTACCGAACGACCGGTACCAGCACCGAGGAGGTTACCACCTTCGTTGCCAGCGGCTCGGTTCAGCAGTCACAGCGATTCAAGTCAATCAGAGAAAAGCGATGACTCGAAATCGACATCGGAAACGAGAAGCACGAACAGTGAATTCTTTCGAAATCTGAGCAGCAGTTCCCGACAGTTGAAAGACGAGATTTCTGAAAAGATGACGATAAAGGGCCGCGCGGTAATCTCGAGCACGAGGAACGCTAGCATTAGACTGGAAAAATCGGTGAAAAATCTTCTGACGCGAAGGCTAACGTCGTTGAATCAGGATGAGATTTTAAGGGATAACACTGGTGGTAACAAGTTCAAAGATCCCGTAGCGGATGAGAGATGCGTCTCAATGCCGGCTGATGATATTTTCAGCAGCATCTCGTTCTACAGTCCCTTGAACAGTAATCTGAGAAGCGTCAGAAACGAGGAAGATCTTTCCGGGACGCGTCACAGTCCACCACCTCCTGCATATCCTCCTCCACATCCTGACGAGTCTATCTACGACGAATTGCAGTCCGTCACGTCGGGCAGCAGTCGATACGACACGATCAGCTCGACCATCTCTGACAAAGTCGACAGGGACTTTCCCGAATCGTTTGATCTCCTTAGTTTCGCCCTCGAACAGGTAAAGATAAGGATTTAAATAATGTATTTGTATTGTTATATTATTATACTTCCAATTCCAGTAGGCACTAACAAGTACCACTTCCTTTTTATTCTATAACCTGAACAAAGTAATAATTTATAAATTTTAATTCCAGTGAGCTCACTATGTTAATTTATTGCAAGCTCATATGACAATGCGTGAAATATCTTTGGTTTCGTTTATTTTCAACTATTTTCTAAAATATTGAAACGCGGTAAGAAATATTTGAATTAAATACCTCTTTTGATGCCTAAGGTCATTAACTTCCTTCCCTTCACTATCAATTATTAACGCCTGGTCGTCAGTCGGCCGCTTAGCGTCCATTCAGTTTCTAAAGTTGCTTCAGCTAATTGGAATATCTTCATCGAGCAAATATGTAACTTTTTATTCTCCTGTTTTCGATCATAGCATTCTCTTTTACAGTTCATTATAATCTATTCTGATCTAAATTATCTATAGATATTATAGTTCAGAATAAATTAAAAATGTATCATGAATAAATTAGATATGTTAATATCTAAATGTTATCTTACTTTGTTCCTAAAAAAATTAAGAATAGGAAAGCGTGAAAGAACTGATCAAAACAACATCTTAATCATAATTAAAAGCTTCCCATGATTTCTTATTAGGCCAGTGATTCAGATCAGAGCTTGAATCTCTCCGACGTAAACGTGACACTACCGTTGGACAAATTGGACAACGCGAAAAGATTGTCCAGATCCGATTCCTGGACGTTCTACGACGCTGCGCCAGGTGGAAAATCCGACGGACTCGACGAGCTGGACAGGATATCCAGCGCGGAGGAGGACGTTCTTGATAAAGACGTGCCTCTGCTCGATCGAACATCCAACGCGTCCAACGAAAGTCAAGCGTCTATCCAAAATTCTCTCTATGAAAATCTGTTGCCGCAGAAGGCGCAAGAGGAGAAAGAAGCAACGTCGAACAGCTTGGAAAACAGACAACAAAGTAGCAAATCTTTATTGTTCGAGTTTGATCCGTTCGCTAGGACTTCTGACGAGAACGTGTACAGTAACTTTGAGAACAACGATTTAATGTTATTGGAGACTTTATTGGCCACCAACGACTCGCCAAGCAGTTCTGGTAGCATTTTGGATTTTCAAGAAGCTGTCGATAACGAGGAGGAACGCGACGACGTGGACGAGGAGAGCGTCGAGCAAATCTCATCGGTACCGCCAGAACCACCGAAAAGGTTCGACTCGTTGCCGAAAAACGAATACGACGAGGTATCGGAAATTCTCCCGCCAGATAAAAGTGCCGCAGGGAAAAATCCGGCTCTACTACCAAAGTTAGCGCATTTAGTAACTCGAAAACAACCTGCTGTCCCGCCTAGAAAGTCAAGAATAAAAAGTCGTTCGAACGAGGAGCCTCCCCCAACTTCTACGACAGCTAAATCTGCGGCTGCTACAACTAGCGATGGTCCAGGTAATTATTTCGTTTCTAATTTTGTAATTTTAAAGTAGATCGTTGAATTAAGATTTGTTGTAACTTATGAAAATTGATGTATGTTGCATCAAAGGTACGAAGAATATTGTGTAATTTGGAAAGAATTTGAAAATTTAGGAAAAAATAATTTAAGTCAGTTCAATAATGATGAAAATAATGTCTGAAATTTTATTCGTTCTATCTTTAATACGCATTTGAGCTTCCAGTGATATACATAAAGTTTATATCGTCAATTAAGAGTAACTTGAATTAGTGTTAACAGTTTAACCCTTCTAACTCGATGGCATTTGAAGTATTTTGTCCCACGCCGCTGTAAAATTCAAAATGTAAATGCATTGGTAATTCATTGTTATTAAAAGTAATTACAGTTTCAAGTTTTCTCTAACTCTTCTATTTATCTTATAATTGTTATGTTACAAATTACAATGTCCATTTAAAAAATTAAGACTTCTATAACAAAACTGCTTATATATATGTTTCACATAGATCGTTATATATATAACGAAAAATAAATATATTTTATATGCTCCAGTTACAACAACAACGAGTAGCATAATGACAACGAGCACCGATGAATCTTCGAGTCCTTCGAGTGGTAAGGCCACGGAGGAGCACAGACGCGTGGGCGTGATTCAGAAATTGAAAAAATTGCGGCACGAGTCCACGGGGCACGGGATCAGACCGAACGTGATGAGTTTCGTGAAGAGTGGTAGTAAATTGTTGTCGAGGAATCGTGACCACAGCACGGGCGGCAGTGTGCCAAGCACGAAATCGACGAAATTGGAGAGACCAAAGGTGAACGATCTACAAAATCTGACGACGCACCGAGGAATCGTTTACAGGACCGGTGTAGGAATAGAAAGGGCGAAGGACTTGGTGCCAAGGGCAATGGTCTTGGCTGACCAGAAGCTCTCGTTTTACACCGATAAGGGCATGTCTACTCTGAAGGAGATCGTTCACCTCGACACAGTGTACAGCATTCATCTTCTCCAGGACTTTAAGTGAGTCCGCTTTTTCGCTGCATAAAAATAACGTTATTTTGTGAAAGGCGAGAATTCGCTTGACGAAGTGTACACGAAATGTATTCACCTGTGTGTACACGTACAAACAACCGAGTGTTTCAGTCTTCTCCGAAGAAGAAAAAAATATACATACACACTCTTCTTACCATTTTGAAAATACAAAAATAAATAATAAAAATTTATTATACACGTATCAATTTGAATGATTTTTCAAAAAATAAATTGTAAGTAATTGTAATATGTGCATCTCTGGATTTTTTATGAAAAATATACTACGTATTGCTACTGCTTAAGTTTTAAGTAAAAGTGAAACTCCATATTAAAATTCGGGTATGAATAGAGTATAGTAATAATTCTGTATTTAAAAAAAAAAACAATCTTATTGAAACTGAATGGGGAAGAAATCCCCAAATTTACATAGCAAGATTAAATAGTGAACCAATGTGGAAATAACAAAGACGATTTAAAATGTTCAGGATAGTTGATGGAGAAACCGTACATTGCATAGCAATTAGCGGTGAAGGAAGACCGAGCGTTCACGTATTTTACGTGAAGGGTATCACAGAACGAAGGATTTGGGCTCAGAAAATACTAGAGGCTATTACTACGATTTTTCCCACGAAGTACACGGCTGAACTGACGAGAGTAGGATGGGCGTACCTGAAGGTACAAAAAATCGATAACATAAATTAATTTTAGTATCTGTGTTAGTGATCAATTTCTTAAGATTTAATTTTCAATGCATTTTATTAAACTTTATGATTCTGAAACGTTTTTAGTGAATAAACATTAAAATGGAATGATTAGTGGATATTTAATGACAAATATTTCAGAAAGTTTATTTCATTATTTCTTTTTTATGTATATTGAGAAAATAGTACTTACTTGTATACGAGTTTTTATTCAATTTGTGGTGACTATAATTATCTTTGAAGAAAATCACTTTTTAATAATCAAATTTCCACACGTGGAATATAACGGGTAGTCGGTAATATCGTAGAAAGTAAGTAAAAAATAAGTTGTTTTAAAATTAAAAATATATTACCTTATCATGAAGTGACATTATTACGAATTACATTTAACATTAATTGATGTATATTTCAGGAAGGCGTAACGGGCACGTGGTTCCCAGCTTGGGTTCTTTTGTATCAGCGAACGTTAATTTATACAAAATCTCTAGATTCCTCTATGGCCATAACATTGGGAAAACTTGATCTTCGGAAAGCTCGATGTATCGGTAAGTTTCTTTCCTTTATTAAAATTATTCATGAGCTCCATACTTGCATAATTATTTATGAAACGAAATCTTCCAACTTACAGTACATAATATTAATCAATTTTAATTCACTATTGATTACAACACACATTAAAAGAATCGAATTATCGTTGACCTACTTGTTCATACAATTCGCTAAGAGAAAACATTTTTTATCTGTAACAAAATTCAATGCAATGAACTACATGACCTAGTAATGCAAAAACACGAAACGAAACAGTTATAAAAATGCAACTGTTACAAACATAATGGTTGGAATACATAAATAATTTACTGCTGCCTATTTTTATACGTTTATCTCACAGTGACCAAAGCATAACGATACATCGTTAATTACTTATCAGAACTTCTTCAGATAAGCTGAATGTTTGCTTTGAAATTCTTGAAAAAAGAAAAAGAAATAGTTCAACATTTTTTACGCTCTGTTACAGTTTTACGAGAACAGGAAGGCCCGAATGCCGATGCAGGATCAGTTCCGGTGGTTGTCGTCGATGCAGGTGGTAATGGTGCACTACATGTGGCTGCACCAGGAACTCACGAAGGATCCGCATGGAGACACGCACTTTATCAAGCCGCCACTACCTGTGGCCCCGCTTTAGAGCAACAACAACTCACGCAGGACAATGTCCCTGTGATCCTTGACAAATGCATTAATTTCATTTATGTTCATGGTAAACATGTTAAATTTGCAAACAAGCATATCTACGCAATAACTAAAATTGATTTTTATCTAACATGTTAAGTGTATTGCTTATTAATATTATTATTAAAGGTATCATGTCAAAGGGAATTTATCGGCAAAACGGGTCCAACAGTGCTGTAGTTAAATTATTGAAAGCCTTTCGTCGCGACGCATGGTCGACACAAATTACGAGAAGTGCATATACCGAACACGATGTCGCTACGGTTCTCAGAAGATTCCTTCGTGATTTACCGAATCCATTGTTTCCCCCTGACATCCACGATCGGCTTTGTCTTACCTCAGGTAAGGAATATTCATTGTTCTTGGCTGTTTGCGTTTGAACTCGTTCTCTTAAATGGACATTCTGACAATGAAACAATATTGAATTGAGGAACGTGATTGCGGAGAAATTACATTACAAATTATATTAAAATTAACTTTTATCGATCAAATTTATCTTTTCAATGGCAATATGAATACAATGGATTGTTATAAAATACGAAAATTAAAATGCTTGAAAATTAAAAATTAAAATATCTAATTAAGATGCATGAAGTTATGTGTTATTAACACATAATTTAAAAGACACGGCTGTATCTTGTAACATAGCTGTTCTACTTATTCTACATTTCTCACGTTGAGGTCGCACTGTGAGGTGAAAAGTACGTTGACCTGGAATTCCAATTCATTTGCAAAATAAGTTTCATTATTGCGATAAAAGTAGAAAAGCACGTAGATGTATATTGTTTTTGAAAAGATAGTACATTAAAAATAAAATTTAATTTAAAAAAAAGGAAAGCATCTCCTTACGTACATACATCCAAATGAATCGCTCTTCGTTCTCGATCGTCGTTTGCATATGTAATTATAAAAAGAATTGTAAGTTGATTCGTGTTCGCATCCACGGGTATTTTCTTACATGGTAGCTAGTTTTAACAAGAAACATAATTTCACTTCACAAAATGTCATTATGTACAGATTTAATCGCTTTGCGGTATTATTATCTTATTTTAAATATGGAATTTCCAGTATGGAAAATAAATAATTAATTATGTATTATCTATTAAAATTTTTATTATTTCCTATCAAAAAATTTAGACTCATACTCAATGCACAAAAAATATAGTTTATTAATTATTTATTAAAAGCTATTTATTATACGTATAAAATAAGTTGTCGTTGTGTTTTTTTTTTGGATCAGCAGTTCTCTTCAAAATAGTTTTATTAGCAACGATAATTGACGGTTCCTGTTTTCCTCCCTTGTGACACTTGTTGAAAGGGGAATTATGTATTTTAATAGGGCGATGAAACGAACGTTGAACTCAAGTACACAAATTTCTGCAGCGTATGCAACTTGTTTTTAGTCTGCTATATGGTGAAACGTCTCGTGAGAACCGCGCCGCCGATGAATCATAGCTTTTCATAACAGGCCTTCAAGTTTCTTAGTGAAAGCAAATATAGCTCTGATAAGTATGCATACAATCGTTGTTTGTCGCTATTAAAAATAACGTGCACTAATTAGATAGCTATAATTTGGAAGTTTATTTCTCTATTACATTCAAACAATTATTTATAATGGTTGATTTATGTTTTACAAAATATATAATCTTTAAAAGAAGAATGTGCCTAATCGTCACTTATTTTACATGTGTAATATACAATGAATTAAACTTTAATAAAAAAAGAATATACACTATTTCTAGAAACCATCAATGAGAACGAACGAGTTTCGGCGTATAGGAAATTATTGTCTACGTTAACTCCAGTACCGGCAGCAACGCTCAGGAGAATTCTTGCTCACCTTCACTGTTTGAGTCAGCAGAGTTCCAAGAACCTAATGACCGGCGAGAACCTTTCCGCAATCTGGGGACCGACATTAATGCACGCTGGCGAAAACAGCGCGGAAGAATGGAACAGGTCCGAGACTAGAGTGATCGGTGATTTGATCAAACTCTATCCGAAATTGTATCAGCTAACAGCTGCGGATTTGGCGAAGGAGGCAAAAATTCTGGAGGTTCTCGAGAAACACCACGGTTCAAATAACGGTTTACGCGGTGCGCCATCGGGTGATCTGAAGATTTGGATATATATTTTTTCGAGAGATGGTGAATGTGTTAATGTGACCGTGAGAATCCCTTTTGTTTATATTAATTTTAACTTATGGGTGGGATATTTATATTTTGTCTTTGAGAAATATTCTTTTTTCTTTTTAATGCAAAAAGAACAGTTGATTTTTCGAAGATGAACTAAATATGTTATTTTTTAAAAATAATAATTCTGATATATAAAAAAATAAAGAAGTTTTTGTACTGTCATCTACATTTCAATGCATCTCCAATTCATTGTAAATGTAGGTTGCAAATATTTATTCGTATAAGAGAAACGTAATGTATTTTTTTTTCAGATCGGACCACAAAAGACTGCGTTTGACGTCTGTCAAGAACTGGCAGAGAAAACTAACATGTTAGCCCATGAATTGTGTCTGGAGGAATACACATTGTCTGGTGCATTGAAAAGGCCACTCCATTATAAAGAGCGTGTCCTCGAAGCAGTAGCAAGGTGGGGATACTGGGATCCTGAGGATAGAAAAGACAACGTCCTCATACTTAAGAAGGATCAACTATACAAGGATATAGCACCTCTGGTAAATGGTGATAGAGTTACACGAGAGTAAATTATATATAAGATGATTCATTGGGATATTGTATTTTTAATATGCTTGAAACAGTAATAGAAAGGTATTTATCAATTTTGTTTTTTGTTTTTAGATGAAACCACCAATGACAACGTCTGGAGAGCTTAAATTTGCTGACACAAAATCGAAAAATTTTAAGAGCTACCTCTTCGAATTTAGTCAAGCGAAACTTTATTGTTACAAAGATAGAGTGTGCGCGAATGTATTGTACGAATGGAAAGTAGAAGATATTATTTGGTATTTGGGTCACGAGCCAAAACGAAATCCACAGACGGGGTAAATGCCTCCCTTTTCTGAATGCATAACCAATTTCCTTTAGAATTGTTGAAAGTATATATGTATTTCTTATTGCAGATGGTCTATAACATTCATAGCTAAAAATAAAAAACCAACGAGGTACTGTTTTTTATCAAATGTTTTAAAAATAAATTGGTTGCTAAATTTGTTATATATGATGGACTATACTAATACCACAAGGTGTTTTTAAAAATTTGATTTCAGGTGTAAAGAAAGTCCGTATTTTGGAAATACTTTGGCAGGATCGTTAAAAGAGGAACAACACAAATGGGTAGCAGCTATGGTCTTTGGAGAATATCAGCTAAACATTCGACCTCCCTCAGTCAATCTCATGGATCCATGAACGATTAATTTATATTCTTAAATTACGCTACTTAGTGCCTTTGAAGTTTATAGCAATTATTTTTGTATCATGTATAAATTTTCTCGTCATAAATTCAGTGCCTGTGCTTGCCTTACTGTGAAAGACGACGATTTTGAATATTTCTAGATAATTTATGGTGTATCTACATCGTAATAAATAAATGAATATACTACCGAAGTGTATTCCAGCATTCCGAAAATAGAAATGTTCCAATCGAGTGAATTGAAATAATTTAAAATGTATTGTACATTTACAAAAAACTTTATAAAACACTTTTGTACGTATTGTACTTTATACAAATATTGCTAATTGTGTAATATAACGAAATTAATTGTACGAATGTAATTTTAATATTTGTATTTTGAAATAAATAAGTAGAACGAATCTCCACTTATAAGATATTAATATTTGTAACCTAAAGTATATAAAAATATCTAGAATAAAAATTACTATTTTTAATTATTATCAAACAAAATTTTGACGCAAAAGTCAAAGATAAACATTTCTTTATCAATTGCAGGTGGTTTAAATATTGTTTAAGTTATAATCATGATTAATAGCATTCAAAAATTCGATTCGATCAATCGACTTTTAAACATGCGCAGATCTGACCTAGTTTCTTTGAAAAAGAAATGTAATGTGAACTGTCAGTGTGTAACATTGCCGTTGGTACGTTTACCGAGTTTGGTGTTATATTTCATTTAGAAAAATTGAAAATTAAGGAACTGTAGTTTTCATTCTAACATCTCTGGAATATCTCTACTATTCGTATGACGTAGAGAGATCAACGAGTACGTTGTACGTTGTAACAAATAGTCACGTGTCTGGTATTTTTATCGGAATTAATTATTGTATTAATCATCCGATAATCATTTTCAACATTTCGAAATACATTACACATCTTACCGTTAGAGGTAAATCTAACAAAATATCAACAATTATGTGCAGTTTACATCTTGGACCTGGTAAGTGAATTACACTGTGTACTTCTCTAGATTTGTGTCTTTAAAATTTTCAATAATTGCTATTATATTTTTCTCCCTCAAACAGCGGTTTTTTTTAATAAATGTTTAAACTATTAATTAAATATTTTATTATGTATCTTTATTATCTTATTTTAGTATGTATCTTTTTGTAACAATTGTAAATCAATAGTACTCTCAAGCTATATTTATGTATTTATGTACATAGATTTATTCTGGAGATTTTTTTAAAGGTAGTGATTTTGTAGACTATAGTTCATGTATTATTATTACAAGAAATTAAGATATTCTCATTTATAATTTTGATTTCAAAGTTATAAAAACTTGAAACTGTAATTTACTTTTGTTTTTTACGATTAGATAGTTATATTGAATATTACTTGCAGATTCTCAAAAACCAGCAGAAGTAAAAGGACAAGTTCGTTTATATGGTATGAAATTTTGTCCTTTTACACACAGAATTCGATTAATACTTTCTTATAAAAACATTCCACATGATACTGTTAATATCAACATCAGAAATAAACCAAAGTGGTATTTGGAGGTATGTCTCCATACATTTCCACAATTTGTTAATTATTTAAAAACTACATTTTGAGTAGTGTTTATTATTATTATTACTATTATTTATTTTACTTAGATTCATCCAGAGGGTAAGGTCCCAGCGCTTGTTGATGCTGATGGCAAAGTAATTGTTGATTCATTAGTAATAGCGAATCATTTGGATGAAAAATATGCCCAGCCTCCTTTGTATCATGAAAAAACTAAAGCTCGTGATTTAGAACTGTTGGATCATTATTCCAAGGTAAGAAAGTTCAATGTGCAAAGTTTTCTTTTTAATTAATAATTACAAAATAATAATTATTTGTTCTAACAATGATTCGTCTTCCAGCTTGTCAGTATTTTCTCAAACTGTATTCATGGTAATGATAGCAGACCACTTAGTGAAATTGTTGCTGATATTTCGTCTTTACTAGTAGAATTTGAAGAAGAGCTTAAGACTCGTGGAACTGTATATTTTGGAGGTTTATAAATTATTTTCAGATTGCAAATAGTATATAGAACGAAAAAATATTCATTCCATTTTTCTTATTTTAGGTACACAGCCTGGTATGTTAGATATACTTATGTGGCCATGGGTTGAACGACGAAAATCTCTATCCCTTATTTATGATGAACCTACAAATTTTAATGATGGAAATTTCTCTCATTTAGTAAGTTTAAATATATGTGAAAGAATAATTTTATTTCCTAAAATACGAACTTATTTGTTAAATCTGTTTTAGATGAAATGGATGCAAGAAATGAAGGCACAACCATTTGTACACGAAAATGAATGTTCGTATGAAAAGTTTGCCCAATTAGTCAAAGATTTGAAAACGGGAAACGTTGATTTCGATAAACTTTAGATTAGAATATTTATATATATGTATCTTTATATATAACATGCACTTGTGTGTATTATGCTGATACATAATAATTTAGGAAAATAATTATAAACAAATTTAAAATATCATAGCAATTATTTAATCAAATTTATCGTGATTAATCTCAAAACATTTTAACTAATGTTTGTTTATAAATACAGTTATTACATACACATGCATGAAACTTTGAACTTTATGATTCATGCCTTTTACTATGACAATATACATTTAGAAGCCTACTTAAAACATCAGTACTGCCTTGTCAGATGTGCTGTGAAAAAATATGTGATAAATATAAATACACTGTTTAGACAAAACAACTTACATCTCTTGTTTATAATACTTCGTTAAAATACTTTTATTTTACATTTATACTCATTACTTTATTTCATACAAAGATTAAGTTCTTCCTTATGTAATATTTTTCATATTTGATATGTAGAAAATGGATTTTAAAATACTTTGAAATTAAAACTCAAAGACTTCAGTGTATTCAACATTAACATGTATTTACTTCCGCGTTACTAGTAGTAGGTATGTCTCAGGAAGACTGAATTTCGTCTATATTTATATGAGCAATAAATCGTAGTCTCATTTGCAAAGCAGGCCTTAATCTTCTTATAATACATTCCACTTCATTCTTCATCATATCTCCAACGAACATATATTTTATATGATATCTATTGTAGTTAATATTAAGGGAAATGTACAATAAAAAAATAATAGGAATACTTTATCGAACAATGATATAAAAATAAATTTAATAAAATTAATAAAAGGATACAATAAATCACAAACTGGATCCATATATTTTAAATGACTTTGAAGTCGATCAACTTGTTCAAGCATCTCGTATAAACGAACTGTTAATTCTACAACGCAGTTCGGTCTTTCAGCATTAAATCTCGCTAAAGTAGGACCAATTAAATGACAAGCATATATCAATTGTTCTTCGCTATTTACAACTGGCTGAAGTTTCTCTTTAATAAATCTAAATAAAATTAGATAAGTTATGCTGTAATTATTATAGAAATTGTATAGCATCATATTCAAAATTTAAACTTACTGAGGCATAGTAGTTATTTGTCCAACACCAGCATGATGCCACACAGAATGTGCTAATGCCAGCATATAACTGAATTTATTTTCCAATAAACTGTTGTGCGTATTATTAAAATTAAATATTTGAAATGGAGTTAAATTACTATATTGCCAATTAGCTAAACCTGGATTGTTAATGGTTTCTACTAATCGGTCATGAAGTGCCGACCAATAACATTCGGGTAAAGCAGCTAACAACAAACCCACGCAATTTATCCATAAATGAATTTCATCTGAAGGTATCACTGTGTACCTAATAAGCTCAAAATTAAAAGAAGAACTTAAATATAAAATATTTAAATTTATTGTATCTTACCCTTTTGCAACTACATCTAATAATGAATTGGCAACTATATTTGGAGCAACAGGAACAGCCATAAGTTCGACGCATGTAACGTACAATGCATGTGCAGCAGGGTTGGGAAATTCATTAAACCTCCAGTCCGTAGCAGGAAAATGAGCTGTACCTGACATTGCTGAAAATTAAGTAATAATTAATAATTATAAAAAGACTATTTAATAAAATCACTTACTTTCTACAATTCTCCGTACTAAACGAATATAATAATCCAATTCTGGCATCCATGTGACAACATCATCAGAGGATCGAGTCATATACATTTGATAAGCTTCTGAGAGTGCCCATCCTGGTGCTCTAATTTCTCTTAAGGAGCCCAAGACAGCTGATACTAAACGTCGTTTCAAGGGCGGCCTGTCCCTTAATTTACGTTCGTAATAATGTAATGTATTATAAAGATACGTAACAGGTCGATCTAAAAAAAAAAAAGAAAATGAAATCAAGAGATAAATATATGGATTGCCCTGTTACTTATAAGAGAGTATATACGAACCGTGAAATTTATATAAACATCCCAAATGTTCCAATAATGTTTCTAAACTTTTTGACACGGCTGGAATTTCCAAGTATCTATGTACAACGATATCGAAAACTGGTAAAAATCGTAAACATACGTTTCCAAAATAAACAGGTAAACTTTGATATTGACTAGGCCCTCCGCTGGTTTGTTCCATGATACCTTCTGGAGCAAATTTCTCTGGGAACTTTCTATGAAAGGCAAGATGCTTTTCATGCCAATTCGATTGTTTCCAATGCTCCGGAGAATTTTCTTTTACAAACTCTTGCGCTCTGTTCCTAAATTCAATAGCTTTTAATAATAGTAGCTGAATTATAAAAAAGCACACTTGAGCGTCACTGCCTTCGTGAGTTCTCAATACTAGGCAGAGAATTAATCTGTCAATAGTTACAATGTTGTATTTCCACATCATATCATTGACTGTATCTACACATTTATTAACATGTTGCCCACCCACGCTGTTAGCAAATTCAAATACAAGATAATCACAGAATTTTCGAAGATGAGCTGACAAAGCTCGAGCTCCGATCCTTTCTAAGATTTTGTACGCGATCGGACTAATTCGATCAGTCTCAAAAATGATCTTCCACAAAAGACATAAAAATAAAGGTGATGTACCAGGTACAGAAAAGTGTGCTATTATGTCATTTTCATTGCTCATAGAAGCCCAATTTCGATATTCTTCTTCTACCGCTTTCTTAATCTGTTGCTTGTTTTCTTTTGGCACGCTATTTTGTTGGAAAAATTCACTCAATACTGGAGGGAAACATTGAAGAGTATGATTGGCCCACGAATGTGGTGTATTTTGCATGATTGTATTCAACAATTCCTTGCACCATGTTCCACTGTGACTATCCGATCCTGTTCCCGTAACGTGCATAGAACGTGCCAGTGTCAACACTAAAGCTCTATTTAACTCCTCAGATTCTGCCGAAACTAAAGTTTTGGGCTCCGATAAAAATCGAGACAATTGTGGTTGCACTTCGGCTGATCCCAATCCAGTGATTAAACGAAGAGCTGTGCTTTCCACGCATAAATGTAGTTGGGTTTGATTAGTTTGAGGCACAGCTGCAAGACTATGTAAGTGAGACAAAAGTTGCACTCTATAATGTGGTTGTATGTGGTGCATCCTATAACTAAACATTTCTAAAAGAGTATACAATGTTCCCCATGCATGAGACTTAAAAACTGTTGGTAGCAATTGACTGATAAAACCTTTGATGCCAAGGCTTTCAATCTCGGTGTACACCAGTAGTCTACTGTAAGTTTCAACCAGCGCCGGTGCCAATGCCATGTTACTTTTAGATTGTGCCGACTTAATAACGTGACTAACAATGCTATGTATTAAACTCATTTTAGAATGAACAGTTAACGAATCCAAGATTGACATTGATAATGGCGTCGTCGGTCCACTTGCAAGGGCTGCGTTATTTTGCAATGTCTGCATCGGCTGTTGCTGCTGACCTTTTTGAGTACCAAGTATAGTATCTACTAAAGCAGCCATTGGTCTACCAAAATACTCTTGATTTGTAGAATATGCATTACACAGTAAAGCAATACGATAGTCCGATCCCATACAAAGAGAAGTATTTGGCATAACTAAATGTTGTAAAAATTCATGGTGAAGTTTCAAAGTGTGTGGTATTGGTCTGTGGATATTTGAATGTTCGGACTGAGCTTTCTTTAGCAAATGTATCCATATACATGTAATTGCCATTTGATGTGTGCATAATGCTTGAGTATAATCTGGAACCGGTAAGGGTTCCTTCTCTGGATATAGAAGATCGTACAATTTTAATACTGGCAAGAAGTTTGATAGTGGATTTCTCTGAATACTTCCAGAAATGAATTGCAATAAAACCCACATTAAGTGATCCCTTCCCTTTCTCAAATCTCTTCCTGCTAATTTGTCATGTATTGCCATTACGATACTCGGAAAAGAGGCGTACGAAAAAAGTACAAAATATATAAGCTGCGATGAAAGATGCAACCATACATAATGATTAGCAACAGTCCCATCGGTTCCTTCTGCTGGTAATGTTTCATTTTCTGCACGTTCCATAGCAAGAATTACAAGTTCTACCAATTGCTCTTCCAAAGCTACACATCGTAGTTTTTGCTGCAATAAAAGCATAAAATTATTGTTGTTTATATTATTATCATTTTTTATTGTTATTTTTTTATTATTAAACATACTTGTTTCTGTAAACCAAGCATTGAACACACCATATCCCTACTGTAAGGTTGTTCTAGTACATATCTAAGCAATTCAGTTTGGGGTTTAAGTAAATCCTCATCATAAGGCAAATTTCCTTTTAATGAAAATTTTAATGTTGATGTATCAAGTACCCAAGGATTGATCAAATCCGCATATCCAGTATGTTCCACTACAGGCAACATTTTTGAATGTCCAACTATAGATACCATTTGCGCGGTATTGCGGAAACTTTCAACAAAATTTGAAAGCAATTTCGCTAATTTCTAAAAAATTAAATTAAATATTATGTATTATGAAACTATGCATTAAAGAAGTATGATAAATTTTAGCTTTGAAATAACATACCCAGTGTGGCCAATGTTTACCATCAGGATAAGCCTTTTGAATTTCAGTTACGATAAAATAGCCCGGTAATAAACAAGCATTTCTATCAAAAATATATTCAATTACATTCTCTAAAGCTTTCAACTGAGATTGAACAGATGCATTTAATCTTGATGGGATCGTTTGGGCTTTTTCTTTGCATCCCTGCAATCAGCACTTATTAATTTTAACTTCTACAAATTTGAAATTTGTTTCTTTAATAATTACCTTCATTATCTCTCTAACACCCTTGTAATCAACTCCCCCAATGATGCGTCGAATAAGAACAAAACATTCTACCCAAAAATCTTCTGCCTGATATTGAAGTCTATCAGAATTTAATATACACTCACATACAAGTCTGAAATCATATATATTTTATACACAACATTTCATGAATAATACTTTAGTCCCAAATTGATCTACCTTGCTGGTAAAATGTTAGATACGACTAAATATTCAAGTAATGATAGTAATAACTGTAATCTCTTATGGTTAGTCATGGCGACTCCCAAAAATAAAAACTGTTTTATTGCATTTTCTTGCTGTTCTTTGTTCAAGTTTGACAAAGCAGATGACAATTCTGCTTGCCATTTTGCTATTCTTTCGCTCTCGATGAGTGGATGATGTACCAATACACAACTGAAAGCTTCTTCTACAGCTTCTATTTTCTGTAATAATTTTACAAAATGACAAAAATTAAAACACGTTGTTGTTAAAATATGTATTTTTGAAAAATTGAAAGAAAGGCACTATGGAAATAATACAACTGTTATTTATTATATATTTATTAACTTAAATTTTCTATAATTATAATAATCATGACAAATAAATATCATTTTTAACAAAAAACTATCTAAAAGTATATAAATACTTAAATAAATGTTCGTTTAATTCGAAATAATTGTAAATACGTATGCCGCAAAAAAAAATTGAACCTTAACCTTAACGCTAATTTTTAAATTACTGTAAAATAGCAATTATAAATGACAGATAAAATAAAGTATAACGTAAACTGTATACATTAATTATATAAGCATAATGCACACTTACTAAAATATCATTTACAACGAGTGTGATTTGATTTTCACTACTCATCTTTTTGGCTAAACGATTTCAAGCTTCGGTGGAACAAAAGTTATAAATTAACGTACAATAACATCATATTTACATGTTTCATAACTTCCGTTCAATATCCAATAATATAATAACAAATCAGATCATATGTACAGTTTATTATTCTGTTTACATTCGTATAAGTATGTTGAATTAAAAAAAAAAAGCGTGATCAATGATCAGTAGCGCGCAACACGTAAGGTGTCGCTGGTAATAGGAATTAATATCAAATATAAATCGGAAGATGACGCTGTTGGTAATTTGCAGCGAGAAAATTTTGTTCAAATTTTTTACCGTTAGTGTTTCGACGAAACTTGCTTCGGAAAAACGTATACAAGTTACTGTTTGACAAAACACATTTCGATAGTTCTTACACATTTATAAATTTGCTTCAGATACTTTCTTCATTTGGGACGAATGTCCCATGATTGTTAAAAAAAAGAGAAAGAAATCGTATCTTATTATATAACCTACATATAATCGGAAAATTGAAGCAAAGTAGATATGTTCTCAGCGAAGTCTAACGTGAAATCAACGTTACTTTATGGACCAGCTGAATTGAATAAATCTTTTATGTTTGAGGTAAATCGAGATTAGATAATTAAAAAAATTTACGACATTAATATTTCGTATGTAATTTCAAAAGTAATTCACTTGAAATAAATAATAGAATTTAGATTCTAAAAAAGAATTAAAGATGAGGGAAAGTATGTGATATGGGTACAATATAAAATAAGATCAATTTATTTTTTCAGATAGATCAAAACAATAGATACATAAAGTTATTTGTTTGTTTAATTTCACTGAGTTATAATTATAATAATGTTAAAATATTGTATAATGTAATTTTATATACATACAAATTAATATAATTATATTATAACATAATATATATACACAAATTAATATTAATATTAATATTATAATGACATTAAGATTATATAAAACATTAAAGATTATAAAAAACATTACATTAAGAATTGAATTATATTTGAAATAGATAGGTTTCCGTCCCGATTGAAGAAGTGGTGGTGACATCGGGATTGATTAACAAAAGAGAATTTAGTTAGCAAGGTAGTACTACGCATAACATCTGGAAACTATAAAAACACCCAGAAACATGATAACATTAACGCAATCTGTGGCCAAATCTCAAGTATTATTAGCGTGTAAATATTCGCGTTAAGAACTGCACGATGAGCGACCCGTTATGGATCTCCGTTTTGTCAGAAATGATACTGGATTTTTCCGGAACTGGATTTTCCTTCGTAGGCAGCAATTTACTGGGCCGAGGAAGGACGTTGCGTCGTTTACATTACACCAGCCCCGTTGGAGGAACTGCCAGCAGCCTGCCATGATAGAAGTAATCCAGCACCCACCGCTTTCAAGCTGATGAGATTTATGTAAGCGGAACACTTTTCCTGCGGCGCTTCTGCACGTGCATCGGCCTTCGGGATTCGTTTCTAAAAAGAGCGCCAGATTTATATCCATTTAACTAAACTAAATCGCTTATTTTGAAATCGTTCGCTTCGCCCGAGGTTCCAATCTCAAATGCCGGTCAATATATTGCGTACTTACCACGTTCTACGACGCAGAAGAATTTATTGTCCCTTTTCGATCCTCTACGAAAAGAGATCACGCTATCTCTTTCATTTGTTACAATCATTTTCAATTGATTGACTGAACTGATTACGAAGGTATTTGAACGCTCGAATTTCATTTGAACACTGTGACGAGACGTAATTATCTTGATTATATTGGTAAAATTTAAAAATTATTAAATGTTGGAAATAATTAAATAATTATAAATAATAATAATTGGCTGTTTAAATACCTGTGACTTCTGAATATTATATTAAATAATATCAAAATATATTGCATATTATATTAAATTTCCATTATTATATTAAGATTCATTTCAAATTTTACCAATAGAATTGTGACAGTTGCATCCCATAACATCCCAAATCTCAAGTTAAAACACTCAGTATATTAATAATAGCTTTCCAGAAGTACTCCAAATACTTTCAAGAGCCATTAATTGTTGGATTCATACCGGAGGACTCGTACTGTAATTTTACCCCATGGAATAATATGTAGAACGGACGATTTTGAATTCGAGAGGTTTGTTCAATGTACCGGAAGCGATCGATCAAGGAACATTAGTTATTTTACACGTCACACGCGACAGGTATTGACATTCTACGTGCATGAACATATGCGTTGTTTACAAGCGATCGTATTTTCAGAAGAGGCTTGTGTTAAATGCGCATAGATCATGCCAGAGAACGTTATTCATTCTCGGCTGTAGCGAACAGCAACGAAGTATGTATATATGCAGTTTATTACTACACAAAGAACTTTGATTCATCGTTGAATAAATTTGCTCGAGACTATCGCCTATAACAAACGCTTTTTTTTTTTTTTTATTAATTGTTTAGCCAGGAAACAATACTTATTCGCCAAAAAGAAATCAACGGAAAAATTCTTAGTTGTTTGTATCAACTCATACAGAAATTTAGGAACAATAACATGTCGAAGATAAGACACGTGAAAAATGATCGATATCGTTTTCGTTCTTTCTAACAGTTAATTTTAATTACGCTTAATAACGCTAATACTTTGTGGATAAAACAAGTCAGATTGAAAAGATTTATTCTTCCCGTTGGATAAAGAACAGAGTTCGCAATTTTTATACGCGATTCATCATGGCACCAGAAGCAGAAGTAAAATAAACGATCGAGTCGGAATCGTCACAAATCAACTGGCTCCTTCTTTTACGATTTATTTTTCAAAGCTGAGATTTCGTCTGTCGCTTGAGGATTCGTTGAATGTGCTTTCTGGTGAAATGAAACTCCCCTTTTTAACTACGTCTATTCACTTTGTACTTTTCGCATAATGTAGGTTGCAATTCATCTCTCTATCTTATTTTTTATTTCTTTTTCTTTTTGTTGGTTCTTTATTTACGATTATAATTACACCATGATAATTATAAAAGATGAAATCATTGAAATTTAAAAAATTGATAAATTTTCTAATTAAATTACATTACGTTTTAGATAATACATTATGTTTTAGACAATAATCGTCAATTGTTGATGACACAATATCGATCTTCGCTTATTTAATTATAGGCAATAATTAAAATACATAACAATATGATTAATTATCGAATAAACCGAGTAATTTCGATCTAATCTTTGTTTGAGTGTATAGATTTAGAAGAATTGAGTGATTCTATGTTACATTTACAAATACGATAACGCTTTCACTTCTGGAAACCAAGTTGATATTTAAATAGGTTTATACAGAAGCAATATACAGAACGTTATTTTATGTTTGCTATCAACATCAATTTAGGCTCATGGGATCTTTGAGTTGCTTATTTATTTTGTAGTCATCAGTCATTCACGATGCCAAATGTTTTCAACAGATAAATATATTCAAATGGTTTAGTAATGATAAGTAATCATAGTTATAGTTTCAGATTTTTCTCTCAGATAGTTGTTACTCATGTTACAAAGGAATAAATTATTATTTCCTAAAAATAACGAACAACTTTGGTATCTTCTAGAAATAAGTTTTATTCAAAAAGGAATATAATTTGTAGAACATAATTAATTCAAAATAAGGCGCAAAACTTAATGATAACTAGCAATGTTAAAAATATAATGCAATACATATTAGAAATACAATAGAATACAATAGTAAATTGTAATTCTAATAACGCAATAATGATACAGTATATCATAAAAGTATAACAAATATGATTTAATAAAAGAAAGACAGAAATTCTTTGGAACTACTATGAATGAACTGCGAGTCATCCTGTAATAAGATTGCAAAGTGTATGGTGTACAGTAAATTTACTTTTGATTACGAAATCGAACGCAAAACAATCACGAGGAAATTTATACCTCAGGTACTTGGCTGACTATGAGGCTCTCGTAGATCGACTTGTCGAGCTACACACCTTCGCCAGTTTGCCTTCTGTGCTTTTGATCGACGACTTCGACGCTTATACTACCAACTATAAAGAAAGTGAGATGTCGCAAGATGTACACTTTGCCAGAACGTGTTCACTGATTCTCGACACGATGAATTCTTGCGCGCGAATCCTGAAGACCAACGTAAGTAAAGATATACACTGCTAGCTATAAGCATTAAGACATCATTACATTTAATAGAAATTACATTTACCGAAAATTTTGTGAGAAACTACATTTACAGAGATTTGCTGAAAATTCTACTCACCTTTGATGAATTATTATGACAGATGTAATGCAGCGATAGATTTATAATAAAATAATTGCGAAATGAAAGCGAAAATGGGAAATATTATTTAATAAATATTAATAAATATTAATATTATTTTACTATTTAATGCTTATGGTTAGCGATATAATTCTATCAAATAAATAAATGCAAAATAAGAAATACATCGAAGAGAAAAGAAGAGAAATATTTGTCTATATTTGTTTCAGGTATATGTATGCGCTTGGTCCTCTTCCGCGATGAAAGATATTTGTCCATACATGATATACTTTGCCAACATTTGGAATGTGACAAACGAAGAGGAAAGTAAAACGATATTGTTACAAAAATACACGCAAACCGTTCCTACCGAGCAGTGTCCAATCTATAGATACTGTAAACTTGAAGATGGAACGAGAGTGTTAAAACAAATTTTGTATGAAGCTGCGGAGGATCAATCTTAGAAGTTCATTTTAGAATTACAGTTTTCGGAGTACAGAGCTTTCGGGAAGGATATTTTCAAATGTAAATGGAGTTAGTAGGATAGAAGAAACAATATTACAATAGAACTTCGATTATTCTAATCGAAATGATGCATCGGAAAACATTTGTATTTTTCACTTATATAATATATCGTTTAGTATTTCATTTACATTCCTTTTTATATGAAAATTTTTAATTCAACTAATCAATAGTTGATTTATTATTTATTACTTACTCAAATAATCGATGTTCCAGCATAATATTTAATGTTTTTAATTATCATGTGTATCTAATAAAATATATTGTTCTTTATCATTTAGAAAGTATTGAAACATTACAGTAATATTCAATGATATTCTCTACAAATGAAATATTCCAAGAAGGCAATGAAATTGATAATTCATGTATCAAGCTTAATTCACGTGACATTCAAAAAATCTAACAACGTCCTTGGAACGCGTTAAAGCTCAAAGATCGCTTGCAGGCATTCATTCCATTCCTGTATACCTATAACAAATTGGGCTCGAGCAATTTCAACAGGAAATTACATTTGCATAGAAGATACGCGCAGTGTCATAACTAGCGCTATTTCTTCTTAAAATCTGTCTATTAAACCAACTTCCAGACTCGCATCTCTGCATTATAATAGATACACTGTAAATATATAAAATATGCTTCAAATAAAGTTTTCCAACTTAATATTATTTCTGCTAATTGTACACAATTAGTAAATGTTATATAAAAATTGTTCAAAGTGCTAATTGTGCAGAGAGTTAATAAAAATATTAATTTCTTCAGATTGCATCAAGTTCCCAAATGATGCTTAGGAACAACAGTGTACGTTGTAACTATTTTTTCAATACCATTATCGATGCAAGGAAATGTAAAAAGAAAAGAACCAATGGAATCCAATTAAAAGCTAACGGACGACTCTCTTTATATTATTCTTCGCCAATATAGAAACGCCATAACAAACTTCACAGTAACACAGTGAAGAAAGATAAGTGCACAGGGGGCAGGGGGTTTGGACGTTGGCGTCCTATTGTCTGGTTCTTCTGGTCGGCCAGGTCGAGAGCCGAGTCTTGGAAAGAGCCCCCATATAGACTGAACCGACCACTTGCTCCAATCGGCCCGAAACAATCTGAAACTGACAGGACTATAGACTTCTCGCAATGTGGTAATAAATGGAAACTTGGAGGCACCGTAAACTCACCGCCAACGGGAAAATGTTACAAAATAAACAGAATGTCAATACACAGTCCAACTGTAACTAATTTTACTGCGATCCTCGAATTTTTCTTTTTAATTTCGCTTCGCTTGGAACAAGTGTAACAAGACACTTCAAAGAGAATACAAGAAAAGGTATTGAATAGAAGTTGATTATAAATTGAGGAATTGACACGTTTGAGAAGGTGATTTGATCTGGATTGATTTTAAGCTGATTGTTATTAATTTATCGAAATTATTGAAAAACAGAGCTACTTCTTTATTACAGCAGCAAGAATCTGAAAGATTCAGCAGGGTTGATCAATTACAGATTACAACAAGAAAAATATATACATGCCTGCATGAACAGAGAGTGGAAGAGAGAGAGAGGAAGAAAGAGAGAAGAGGATAATTACGGAGCAGAAAATTACAGGATGACTTATGCCAGCAGAAGTTTACAGATCACGAATGAACCGGCTCTTGGTGGGTTCAGAATCAGCAAGACAACGGTAAACCACCGTCGTTGGTCTGTTGTGATGAAGAGCAGAAAAGAGACAAAAGAAGAGGTAGAGAAGAGACGAGAAGAAAGAGGGAGAAGAAGAAAGGTGGGAAAAGGAGAGGGAGAAAAAGCGAGAAAGAAGATCGCATACCTGAGTGAACAGGTGTGCCGGAGTGGACGACGAGTGAGTTGCTGTCCAGCCGACGGCAGCTTGGCCAATGAGCAGCCTGTTAAGTCCCTTCGTGTACGAGGAACAGGGACGCAATCATTTCGCCGATTTTAGAATTCGTGACCGCTTGAAATTCCACCAAGGAAAGTAAAATCTTGCAACTATTAAAGACTGGCTGTTTCCTCCCAGAGATCGTAAAGTTTATAAATGCGTATTACTCGTTACATTTTGTTCTTGAATATCAAGTTAAATTTGAAAAGTTCTAAGAGTGAGAGAAAGAAGCACAGTCGTAGATTCAGATTATAATTCTTGAGCATACTTACTTAAGTTAAGTTTGAGAGGTTCATAAAATTTTATAGTTATTGTCTTCAGTTATTCATATTTGAAATCGACAGTCAGTGGATTTATTTGAATTATGAGTGACAGGTAATGTCTGAAAAACAGACAGCGAGTGTAAAACCATTTTTGTCTCCTTGGTTCTCTCAGACACGGCGGTATAATTGCACTCACGATCCTCGTCACTTTCTCCTGGACCGACGCGACCGCATTCAAATATACTAACAGCTACTTTGAATGCATCCATGAATTCAGTGATTAACTACGTCTTTTCTTTCTTGTTAATGTCTCGAATTAAATTCGCTTTTGTCCATGAATATTTAGAATATTTTCTGGCAATGAACTCTATTTCGTATTCCGATATTTATTCCGATTGCTACTACTTATTTGCATCGTTATAATCGTCAGTGTGTGATTGACTTAAGAAGGAATTAAGAATAAAGGAGGAAATAACAAGCATTATTTTTCTTGCCAGTTATTCCTTCAGAGGGAGAAGGCAAGTACGATACGAAACAGTTAGTAAAGTTGTTCAAAGATAGTTAATAGCGAACCCTACGAGAAAATTACACCCACGGGTACGTACGTAGGTAGCTGAGCAATAGCGAGTTATTATCTCGCTCACTACGCCTACCAGTGGAACGAGTTCAATCGAAGAGTTCGATCGTTCTGGCTGATTAACCATCATTGTGTTTGCTTGACTCAAGCAGGTGTCTCGAAGATAGATATTGCTTGCACGCGACAATGTTAGGAATTATTGATGGAACGATCGGCGTACGAACGTACGGGCAGGTTTAAATCTGACTTACTTAGAACTTAATCTCTCAGCCTACCTTATGTATAATTTTATGCTGTGTCTACGAGCGTACAGTGAAATATTGTATTCGCACGTTGTTTTGCGTTACAGATCACAAATAAACAACGTATTCACTCGTTTCATAACGGATTTGTTACGTTAAATGTTAATGTAATAGAACAAACTCTTTCAATAGATATTTCGAGATAGATTGAACTTTATTGTTTTTGTACTTTAATATCTCTTATTTGTAGATCTGTTACTAAAATCATAAAGAAGGATTACGACAATTACGAAAAGTTAAGAAGAGAAGAAGAAAGCTAAGAATTTTACATTGTGAATGTTTACGCATTTTTGGAACATATGCATATAATATGGAAAAAATATAAATGTAAAACATTCAAAGGGAAGTACTTTATAAAAATATAAAATTGTGTAAACATTTGCAGTCAGTGGACAACAGACTGCAAAGAATAATCATGAAAGACAATACATTTCATTATTCTATTGAAAGGATGTAGAGAACATTGTTCCATTGATTCCAGATGTTCCCTTACGGAACTGGAAAGGACACTGGAAAGGTTGGAGGGGTGATGGAAGCGCGAACTACAGGCACGAAAGGAATAAATCAGGCCTCCGATTGAAATTTAATGAGGAACGTGGATGGCCACAGGTGTGCGTCCACTTCTAAACGCACGATCCGCCTGCACCCTCTTGCACCCTTCTGCCGGCCGGCCGGTCGCTGTTAAAAGCTACATTCCATCGACCAAACAACCAGTTCTGAATCGGTTTCGAATTCTCGATGGCTCATGAATCTTCGATCAGCACGAAGCTACACGCATACCTGGAAGTATGTATCGAAGAAAGCGAAATGAACGTCGAATTTGCTTTATTCGCGTCGACGAGAGTGCATAACGTAATCGGATGTATCGTGTTGCGGTACATTGCTCCTGTAACAGGGGAAATTGCTTTTGCAGGGAAATTGAAACTCTCTTTAAACAGATAATCGATCGATATATGTGTATATATATATAAAAGTGATATATATATATATTTATTAATTACCAAATTTACACATGCGCCGTGTGTTTCGATGATACAAACGAGATACTATACGAAATTAGTTTATTTCTGCTATCTGCATCAAACAGTGAAGTAGCATCAAAAAGGACATCGAGTACCGATACGAAAAGCTGCTGATCAGATAAGAAAGCGAGATAAAAATAGAAGTTGCATAAATGATTTTTTATAACTGAAAAAATACAAGCAGCACTGGTAAATGAATTTTTATTACAAAACTAAATACGACATTTTCGATATATCACCTCAATTCAAGGAATTTTTCACGCAATTTTTAATTATATATTTTTTTTAAAAAGTTTTTACACAGCAAAGTTATTTCATTGGAAAGAAAGTAATTAGAGAACCAAAAACGCTATAATTTTAAAGAAATCTAAATCTCACTGGAATAATCTTTCAAACAAAACATCTGTTTTATCTTTCCGAAATGTAAATCGTATACATTCACAGAAGGAGACGATATCCATTCAGGTAAAAGAAAACCAAATAATGGAAACTGAATAGCCCTGTCCTACGGACCCTTGAAATAGCGGGTGATCTCGAACACGAGAAGTCTTCGTCGCTCGTTTAACCATCGAAATTCTCCGATAGCGACGAAGAGGAGTGTAACACACAGGACTGCAACGGGGAGCTTCCCATCGAGTAGAGAGACAGGCTACTCCAGCAGGCGAGCAAGTGCCAGTTGCTCAGCGGCAGTTGCCACGGCTAGACATACATTTGCGTCCTTTCATCGAGGTCCTCGTTTGCATGCAACTTACCCCCGGTCGCGTTTCTTTGAAAAGGAATTTCAAGATTTTAAAGTAACCATTGTAACGTAAAGTGACGAAAAGATAGCCCTGAAAGAAAGGAAGAAAAAAACAGAAAAAAAAAAGAAAACAAAATCGTGAAAACGTTTCAAAGGGAAAAGAAACGACGAACAAGAAAAAGAAACTAGAGATCATGAAAAGGAGAATGCCATGTGCCAGGAACAGTGAGTGCGTGTGAGTGGCGTGCGTGTTACGTGCGTGTCGGACCAGTGGCTTCGGTCCTTCGACCCTCGAGGACGTACCACCAGCCGAGGACACGATGATGATCCCGATGATACAAGCTACCATCCTCCTGTCCCTCTTCGTTTATCTCAATGCCGCTCCGAACACCATCACTGTGGCTAAGGTGGGTAATTGAATGTTACTCCTATTTGGTTTAAAGAATTTAAAGAATTGGAAAAAAAAGAAAAATTGAAAATTAGTGTAGACTATTTTGTATTATGGACGAGGGTCGAATTTTAATTTCGTTGAAAGCACGATTAAGTTGAGTTTTATTTTCTCATTAGTAGTAATATTTCACACAAAGTATTTGCAAGTAATTTGAGAGAATACATACAATTAGGAAGTTTGATTTATGATATATTTTGTGAGATAGAGTATATTTAATGAGATAATAATACTATTAATCTATGTTTCATTGACATTAATAGTAATGTTATTAATGCACGTACGTTTAATACACATTAATAACAATGTTATCTTAATCCATCAAGTTACAACACCCACTCCGAAAGTAATCAACAGAGTTATATCCAGGAAACAAGATTCGTTTGTCATCTTGTCAGGTAAATTCCGTTGCTATAGAAGGAAAAGATCACAAAAATACAAACGGAGTCAAACGCTTCTTTCGAGTGCAAACGTGCATGATCTCGTAATCACTCCAGTATATTTCATGTAGGAGCGTGCAGGTGCAACTATTTACTAGAGGTGTTAGCCGGTTAAATGGTTCATTGTGTAGTTAAGAGGTATTCACTTGGCAATGGTTGGCTGTTGCTTAATTAGACACGGTTCGCCAGTGCGATAACTACAGATGAGAAGAGTGGTTTCGACTAACGAATGGAACGTCTTTTTTTTTATACTGGTTGCACGGCAGAAAAATTATTAACACTTATACGAGCCGTTCCATGGCCTTTTAAGTGTCCCGCCATACGATACATTTAGTCTTTTTGTTTGTACCAAGCAAAGAAGAAAGGTAAATAGCGGTAATATCCAACACTCGATTAGAGATCCGACGCTATAATTTTTTTTTTTTCTTCTTAACATAATTATAAATACGCGAGATATCGCGTCTCTTTCTCTGCTTCTGCCCCTGTCCCTCTCCCTCTTTATTACTAATGATTAATCGAGAAACTCCGACCAACGCTATACTTCGTTGTTAACTTAATTATGTAGAGCACCCGATAACTTACTGCTTTTACACTCGGTGGAAAGATAATTTTGATTTCTTGTTACGAAATTTTATTGCATTGCATTCTCTCTCTCTCTCTCTCTCTCTCTCTCTCTGTTCTAAGAAAGATTTCAAAATAAACGATTCATCCGTGAAATAGTGGCGTTTGTTATCAACATATCGTGATATGTTCGATTGCGGCGCGAGATCTTCAGATTTCACAAATATGATTCATCGTTAATTTAATCTATGCTTGCGATCGTAAAAGGCAACGCTATTACGACACTTTGCAATATTCGATGGTAACAACGAACTCTCTTCTTAGCACCTCGACTTACGATCTTTCCCGTGACTATGTATCATACATCAGCGTGTTAACTAGCGATTGCTTTAACAGTACGTCCGAGACGAAACGTTGGAATATTATGTATTCAGTAATTTACGATCTTGTAATATCAAAGTACAGTCAAAATTTATGTGTTAAACTTTGATAGAGACCTACCTTCGTTGTATTTAATCTATAATACATATCATCTCGAGTCTGACTCGATATTACAAGACAAGAGGTTAAAAAAAATTCGCGTAGGTGGTCTTATGACTTGGCTTCAAATTCAAAGTTCAGTTTTGAACTGAAATAGCTCGGTGGAACGGCTGAATTCTTTTTGTTCAATTAAATAAACTCATAGCTAAAGGAATGGAACTTGAATAGAAATTTTTATACATTATGACAAAATTTTTATACTTTATTAAATATTAGGTATACTTTGCACGTGTGTTTGCATATTAGATGCATTCTATAAAATCTACTTGGTGATCGAAAAATTCTATCGTTTGATTTCTTTAATTACTCTTCATCATAATATTTATTATTATTTATGGTTGTATATTTATTATCTCATCGTTGCTGAACTTTTTTTTTAAATTTTCATTTAAATAATCCTTGTCTCTATACGACCTGTGTTTCCAAGCATAGCACTCAGTTTTACAAACATCCAAATTAACGATCTATCTGAAAGAAGTCTCGACTTTTCAAACACAGCTAGACACAAGTTCTTTAACTCAATTAACTCAACGCGATCCCAAATGTCTCGGAATATCACCAGTAATTCTCAAAATAGAAATCACAGCGTCCAATCGATTTCCGCGGACAATCCCCGATGGCAACCGGCTAAAGAGAAAATCGCATTTATTTATTGAGTCGCGGTCATTCGTTTCTTCCCTATCGTAATTAATTACGATAAAAGCGGCCGTGTCTACACAGTATACTTTGTTCTTTCTCCGTTTCTACCGTTTGTTTGTAAATTAACGAGTTTTCCTTGTGCGTGCAGAAGCGTAGAGAAGCTTACGAGGGACAAGCTTCGTTGGAGATAGCACGATTTTTCATTTCGACGCCCGGGATAACGATATTCGCTTTCAATTACACGATATTCACGACGGTTAAATGGAACGCGTAATAGTCGCGAAATAATAACATTTCTCTGTGACAAGGCCGATAAAATCACCATTGCTGCTTCGTAGATTCTAGAACCAGCTAATTGCAAATTTTAACATTTTTTTCGACCCGAAAATCCGTGCTGTAAAATTAGACGTTACAAATAACGACGTTAATAAACCGCGAACATTACGTCGGTGCATGGCAGTTTTATACTTGATGATTTTGTTGCTTTGTTTTTGCTCGGATTGCTCCTCGACTGCCCTGGGTCTTTCTCTCTCGATATATCAGGAAAACGCTTATCCTCTTCGCGAGAAGTGCTTCCAGCGCTTCGTGCTCCACTCTTTTCTCCTTTCGCGACATTGCGTTCTGTAATTGAATTGTTCGCAGCTCTGGCTTTTACAAAGAGATACAATTCTGTTGGTCAAACGCGTAAGATTCTTTTAACGATCATTTTGACCTTCGTTTTAATTGGTGATCATTTTAACGTTCAAGTTGCCGATGATCATTAGAAAATAAAAAAGAAGAGGAGAATTTAAAGAGATAGTAGAATCCTCCCTCCTTTTTAAAAATTTTTTTATCTCAATATTCGGACTATCACTAGAATAGAAAATCTGCTAATAGTGCTAAGAAATAGTCTAGTTGTTAGCAGACTATAATTTTGTTATAATAATATAACATTCGAATATTAACTTACAAGTATCGTGAGCTTACAGATGACTGAGAATGGTAATGTGTAGAAAAATTTAATAATTTTAATTCATATGTTTTTTTATATATTTAATTTATTTTTAATAATTTAATTAATAATACTATATTTTAAAAATATAATATTTTCTCTCTTTTAAGTTCTACTGTTCAACGAAACTAAAATTAGAAATTTAAAAAAAATTCGAAAAACAAAGGGAGGTTCTACTGCAACAGAACAGGATCTAATTCCCGCGGAGAATTACAGGATCTAATCTACATCAGCTATTATTCGCTTCGTACCACTCGAAGGAATCATTGACTCTCTCTAAAGAAAAAGGCGCATCCGAAGAATGTGTCGAGTCTTTTTTTTGTGCCCCCTATCGAGACCACTTACGTAGGTGCAGGTTTGCCATCGAGAGGAATTCATACGTGGGCACACTTGGCATCCAAATGGCATTTTGTTGGTTTTTCTTTTTTTTTTTCTTTTCTTTTCTCGCCTCTCTCAGTTTCGACTTTACACGCTATCGTCACAGCCGTGTTTCTTTCTTTCTTTTTTTCTTTTTTTTCGAGCGCGTTTCTCCTTTTCACTCGACCTTCGTGAAAAAGGACGCACACGCTCGCGTGTGTCCATTAATCAGTAATATTCGCAATATGGAGATTTCGCTGGTGTGCAATAAAATGCCATTCATTCGGGAATTCCACGCGGTCACGATCGATCTTTTGATTGCGCGTTCTTCCGATCTTTGCGCTCTCTTCTCCGAGAACTGCGAATTTTTCCGCTTGAACTTTTAATATCTCGTTGACCGTGGAATTTCCTGGATTTTCTGATATGGAAATTTTTTTTCCTCCGGTACAACTTCTTTTTGCGTGCAATATACAGCGTATGTAAATGCAAAAGTGCTCCATTAATGTAATCAGTATAATATAGTAGAGGTAATGTTGAAAAGTAATATAGGTACTGTCAATGTACAGTTTTTTCTACATATAATTTGTATAAATTATAATAACAGACACATATATTATATTTTTCTTCGTATTCTTTGTGAGATAAGTATACTAAATGAGAACCATATTATCTTGATAAAATACAGTGTGGACTCCAAAAATACAGTATCAAGAATATTAGATATAACACAGTTAGAATATCAATGTCGAATATCAAAAATCAATTAATAAAATTAAGAGTACCATTGATTCTAACAACACTATTACATCAATTACGCTAGTGTAACAACTTCAAGTTTCCTCGAACGAACATCTGGCCAATACAATACCTGATCATCAAAGCCTTCTCTACCTTCATCTATAATCTAGCGAACAAACGATTTCTCTATCACATTTCGCGTCCTTCTCTTTCTTCTCTTAGGTTTCTCGTACCTAGCCAGGAATTTCGTTCGTTAACATTGAACGTATGCAAATCGCTATGGAGACGAATTCTTTTTACTGAGAGACGAGAACCGTGAGCCTTACTTCCGTGTAATCTCGACTTTCCCAGAGCCGGTAAGAAGAGATAAAACGATCCACGTAGGTCCAACTGATCCAGAGAACCAGGCTCGAACTTATCCAAACGTGCACACGTGCAACGTTGAACTACTCGTACCTGGAAGAAGAGGCAGCGGCTCGCTTCCAAGTATGCACATCAGATCGTATCTTATCTCTTGTTCGATTTTCATCGAAAATCGCGCGTTTTATCTCCTCTAGGTGAGACTACTGCAAATATTGTGGCTCTTTAGCGCTAAGAGATGTGTTCGAGATGTTTGATCTTTGCACAACGGATCGCACGTCGATATTCGATATTTGCGATGCGTTTGCGTGTGTCGACGTATCTATTTTGCAAATAATTATTACACGTATAGAAAGCTTGTTGAGATGTGCAAAGCAATGCGAGGAATTTCAGTGAGTTCCGTCAGTCAAGAAGTGATGTTTAAAAATGTTTTAACCTAACAGATATAAAGATAGCAAATAGAAATTATACATTGTATCCTACAGCTACAAAACCTGCATTCTGAAATCTTCGATTCTTATACAATTTACAAATTAGTTTTATTGGTTTCTTATAGCAACGCAATATCGGATAAAATTCTCTAAAGTATTGTACTTTGGAATGAAGAATGAAAGAATCAATCTGGAAATATTTGTAGGTCACTGTATATAATAGGAAAAGCTAAAAGTATGGTCTTTTCGAGAAAGAAGAATTTGACGAGGCATACGTCTTCGATAAATGACCGATGAAACGTGTTCTTGTTCGAAATATAATACTCAATGAGATTTTTTTTTTTTTGGCAGAACGAAGAAGACGTCTTGAATCTCGCGTCTTAATTCCTTGCGAAGACGAGCAATAATTAATAAGAAGCTGGTTGCACGAATGGCGAGCATCAAGCCGAGAAAGAATGTGTCTAAGAAACCTGTTTGGGGAGAGCCAATATCTTACGAGGTCCTCTCCTCTTTACCTCTTTCTCTCTTCTCTTCTCCCCGTGTCGGGAACCACACATGTGCACCTTCTTCACGTGCATTGCGACACGCAGAGCTTCTCCCGAATACTCAGGTGTTAGCAGATATTCCCCTTTTGTGCATCGTTTTACCTTGTGCATAGTTTTACCTTGTGCATCGTTAGTCGAGGCCTCCTCATCGTTTTGGCTATTAGAGGCTCTCGATCGGCGTCTTTCGAATGGCTAATTAACCAAATTATCCAAATCGATTAACGTTCCTTAAAGCGTGTTGAAAAACTCAGCCTTGGAAAGTTCCGGTGGGTACAATAATTTTAAATTCTTGAATTTGCGAACGTTCGAGAAAATTGAATAATTACACGCTAGTTTAGATCGTGTGTTTAATTAGTAATCACGGAAAATCATTCAATGTACAATAAAACTTTGTTTATCTGAGCATGTCAGACAGAACCGTTCGGATAATAGAGGCTCGCTAATTTTCTCCATATCTTGTTCTTACTTGTTTGCATAATAGTAGATAAGAATAACAGAAATTAATTATAATTTCGTATATTTGAGGCTCAACATTAACTGGCTCGTATAAGTGAGGTTCGGATAAACGAGTTTCTACTGTAATATAAATACATTATGACAATATTCAATATAAACGTAACGTTGTAATGTTAAATTTAAGATCAGAAATGAATTAATAATACATAATTAAATATAATATTAATATATGTAGTTACATTTACATATGAATTCAATGAATTTGAAAATTGAATATAAATATCAACAAGGCGAATTTTAATTAAAATTTGAAATTAAATTTTACTTTGAATTTTCCTTCATTCACAGATGAAGAACAATATATCAAGAAAGAAGAAAATACTTGTACGTATACAAGCCGAATAACGATAAAATATTGCAAAATGTATCCATACAAGATTTCTGAATATCTTCCTTCATCTCAAGGATTACACGCGTATATCTGATCCTCCGTAATTGAGCCACGTTAATAGCAGTGTTCTATCAATGATCGTTACACAACTGTCTCATTATTGCACAAAAGCGATATTTCACCGTTGACGGCGGCTCCTCTCGATCCACATTCATATCGTAATTTTCAGCGAGTTTCCAGGAAAAGAAAAAAAAAAAAAGGAAACGGCGAATCAGGTTAACCATTTCTATGTCGGATTCCGATCGGATCCGATCTGATCTAAATAGCAATTAGCCTGCTCGTAACGAGGTATTGCAATTAAACTCATAGTCATTTTACAATCGGTATATCAAGTGTACCGGCGTAGGACCTTGATCGTTGATCGCTAGGTAATATTCAGTTTTATCATGACTCAAATCGATCCGCCGTCGCTACTCTATAATCAATTCTCTTGTCGTGTCAACTACGGGGGCAAAGCGGTAACGCATGGCGCCAACCTGTTGAAATACTTCCTTTTTTTTTCTCTTTCGTTCTTTCTCTTTTTTTCTTCTTCTCCTTTTACTTATTTACATATACTGTCGCTCACGGCTGGCGACAGTATGTTCGGTGAAATTGAATAATCTGAAGATAAAAAATCGGACGTATTTTTTTATTTGAAAAGCGCGATTTTCGAATTTTAAACATCTTTTTCATTTTATGTCTGTAATTTGGTCCGTAGGCTCTTTCTGATTCATACGACATTGTACAGTATTCTATGTATAAATGGTTTATTATGAATTTCGTCTTGATCGTCATTACGTGTGATGAAACGACTACCAAAATAATATCGAATTCTGTTCAAAAACTGTTTTCGTTTTTCCTGCAGAGTATACTTTTTCGAGTTGCGTCGCTCTCATAGCAAGTATGCGATGTGCGTTCTCTGTATCTGTGAGATGAATCATATGCATGTGTATCTTGATATCCGTAATTTAGTAATTAAATTACATGCTATTAAAGGCAAGCAGATCCGCATACTTTTGAGTTCCAATATACACACGTGTGTGTACACGTGTCTCTTCGTAACACGCACATTTTCCTTTTCAGGAGATATTGCTCTTCTCTATCGGATCGTGGGTTCTCGTGTACTCGTCTTTTTCTTCTGACACACTTCCTTGGCGCCTATAATAATCCCCGAGGCAAAATTGGTAGCAAATCCTATCGAAGCTAAAGAGGGGGGAAAAAAAGGAAGGATGACACATTCTTGACGCGTATCGTTCGCGACATTTGCTCACGAACCTACAATTAATAGTAACTACCACGGAAAATGTAGCTCGATAATTGGCGCGCGTGTCAATGACGAAGACGCCGTTGAGACGTTTCACGATAATTAACACTCGTCCCGTTAAACACGACTCGTAACCGTGAACTAAGAATTGGAGAAGAGAGAAGCCCCACGTTCGGCTAATTAATAACCATCCTTCCACGCTTGATGGATGGAAACGATGCCTCCTTCATCTTCGTCGACCATTATTCATTTTTATTGGCCTTTCTCCCCTCGATGGTCGTTTCTCCGCTCGTTGGATTAGGTTGAAATTAAGCAGAATGTTTGTCGAATTTCATTTGATCACCCGATGATTTAGCAGCTTGTATGCTACGTGAATTTATTACAGAGAGATACAGTTCATGGAGAGCTGCAAATAAAAGTTGGTACAATATGACTTAGCGACGTGGAGAAACAAACTAAAAACAAGTTTTCTCTAATAATTCACTTTCTTTTCAGCGAGACTATGTTTTATTATGAAATTGTTACTATTTTTATGAAATATTTACAAGTTGCAAGTAGCAAATATATAAACATATATATAGCAATTCTAAAAAAATTATTCGATCGTTAAAAGGATGGGTGGTAAAAGTCGTGAATTTGTGACGTACAGGAACGAAAATATCGATCGTTTGGTTTCGATGTTACGATTGTACTAAAAAGTATGCGACCTCGAAATCTTGATAACGATCAGAAAAAATTCAGCTTTATATTTCCTTTCTGAATCAACTTCCATACAGATGCGTAATTTCCTCGCATTTTCCATATTGAACGTACCTTGTAAATATCTTAAACGTCGTTCTGAATGATACTTAAAAATTCCATTCTTCCTTGCGAATATCATTCTTTAATCCTCGTTCGTTTCATTTTCAGGAAATAAGATCACAAGTGAGTGTTTTTAAAACATTCGATTTCACTACGACCAGTTTCTCAACAGCCCAATATACACATAATTCAAGGCGTGTTACACCAACGATATAATATTAATAGAAATGGTCAAACTAAACGTGATGAATGTTCTACAAGGATTTTTCGCTACTTGCTGATAAACCGGCTCTGCTGGAATAGGATCAATTTGAATTTGCTCTGAAACACCGCTGTAGACGTGATCGATATCAAGTATGAAACGTACTTTAAACACGCTTGGACGTTGGTGACCGGCGGACAGGTGCAACAAGTAATCACGGCGGTCGACGTTTGTTTGCAGAAATTTGCATTTGCGTGACGTCTAGCACGGAGTGCACATAACTTGATCTCTATCAAGCAAATTCTAATTAGTCACAGGATGTCACCGTGGCCTGTATCTGATAATCAATTGATTGTTTAACCCCTTAACATGCTAGGCTTGCTATCTCATTGCTATCACAGTGCTATTACATTTATATATAATAGCTTTAATTGATTGTATCTGATTCATTTGATGGTCTCATTGGATGTACCAATTTAAAATTAATTTTAACAGTAATATTGTTAATACTGTTTCACGTTGTATTTTCATGCTTGATAGTCGTCAATATTTCAAGTAAAGTCTCTAATTAATTTAACACTCTACAATATGGCATCACGTTAAACTTGAAAGTTATATATCCATATATCTATAATTTGGAAATACTTTATTATTGTACTTCATAAACCATTTAACAAAAATGTTAAATGAACTACATTCAGTTTGAGCAATTTTTAATCGAAGTAAATAGCTATAATTAATTAATTAACTTTTTCTCCTGTTAGTAAATGAAATCTTCGTTGAGAAATCATTTGAGTGTGCGTTCTCGTTAAGATTTATTTTCTGCCAGAAGGAAATGCCTTGGCGCGCTGGATTACGCGCCGAAAAACCTGTTTCGTCCGAGCACACCATAATCGTGTTATCGATTTCCCCTTATTTTTATTTTTCTTCTTTCTTTCTTTTTTTTGTTTGATATTACGTGCTTGCAGTGCGCTTGTTAACGAGACAAGCGACACGACAACACAAGGAAATCATGCCACGCCGTTGGCAACAATCGAGCATGAGATCCTGGCCAGGTAATCAATTTCTTCGTAAATCGTGGGCGAAAAACCGCTTCGATAGTGACACGCACAGGAAGTAGCTCTTTAGTTTATCGGTAAACAAATTAGACGTGAGAATGCCATTGCACGAGATCGCAGCCGGCTTGTTAGAATTTCAAGAACGAGCGCTGGTAATAACATTATTTTCCAGCTAATGGATTTCGTGATCAGGATTCTCCACGTTCCTTGAAATGTTGACTTCTACAGGCTAGTTATAGGCTCGTATCTGTTCCTGATTTATTTCGTTGTTTCGTAATTTATTTCATTGTTCCATCATTCGTGAATTGGCGTGATTCTGGAAGGCGTAAAGCTCGTTTCTGAGATTGTTTCAAACTCGAAAGTATTTTTTAATGTAGCAAATATATTAATATATAATTGCTAATAGTGCATTTTCTTGATAAAAAGAGCTTATATATGTATGCTTATGTATAATTATGATGATATAATATTTTTATAAATAACTGTAGAGATAATAGTAGATAGATTCATTCTTTATTATGGATGGAATAGACTTCTATAAAAATTATGTCTTATTAAAATAATTTAAATTTATTTATTATTATATATTTAGCTAATGGAAGTATAGTTATACGTTAAGAAAGTTTTCATTTTATGAAAATAAATTTAATGGTATGTAATTCAAAGATTAGTAAAAGTGTTCACTAGTTCATCAGACAGCAGCGAATTTCGTTGAAAATTTATATTTTATTGAAAATAATATGATGTTACATCATCAATCATTAAGCGCTGAAAATCACATGACACCGCGATAAGTAACGTCACCGACTATTAACCATTGAAAATCATCTGATATCACAATAGCAGCAATATTATTAGTAAAACATTCGCATAGATCTATAGATAGATCTACTATTTTACTAAATATTTGTCAAAAGCTAAAATATATTTTTGTCTAAACTCAATATGTAACATAAAATAGGAGTATATCAACATCTTGAAAAATAACTTTGAAGTTTTGATCAAAGTGTAAGATACGGTTCTATTACTAATAACGTGCTCTGTATACGGTGGCCACGCATAAGTGACCGCTCGTTAATGGCCATTTTCAGGCAACTATATGCTGTGTACGTTGGCGACCTTATAATCAAAGACATTGACAAATCACTGTGTTTCATTCGTCGACTGTTCCATAGAAAGAAACGACACCTTCTGAGAACCCATCATTAGGCATACATACGTGCCTCGAAACGTATCTTTATCCTTACTATAATCGAGCATTTGATTCAAAAAATCGTTCAGAGAAGTTATGCGCTTCTCGTAAAGGGTGATGTAATCCATCAAATGAACGTTTGCGTTTCTTAGTGTTAACATAATTGGGAAGCTTTTCCGTTCTAAATGATAAAAAAAAAAGGTAGAACGAAAATTCTAAAATTTCAAAAGTAATGAAAATGATACAAGTAAGAAATATGTATAGATTATATATTATATTTATATACAATTAAAAAATATAGATATTTATGTAGATTAAATTCAATTTTCTTTATAGAGTCGCACAGAGGACCTAAGGAATTTAGAATACATCACTTACTACTTACTGTGCCATATAAACTCACTCAACAATGAACACTTTGATCGCTGGTCAATTTCTTCGCGACACAATTCCAGAGAGAAGACATAGTTTATTTCTCTCTTCCACTATTGCCGCTTACAACTCTAATTGCTGCAATTAGTATAGTAGTAGATAAAAGAAATGCGAACAAAAAAACGAGGAGAGTTATTTGAAACTTAAGAAAAACGTATGAGGAATTTCCCTGTCGTGAGCAGAAAGAAGGAAAAAAAGAGGAGAAGGGAAAAAAAGACGGAGAAAAAATAATTGGACGCAATCGAATGTGATTACAGCACAATTTGACGGTCGCGTGCGTCGTTTTCTTAAATCGCGTTCGCGGTGGCGCCAAGCGTGCAATCGTCGAGCGCACGTTCTTCGTTCGTGTTAGCATTCAACGCGTAACCCGGATTATTCTACGCTACATCGCGTTGCACTCCACCTATTACGCGTATATTGCATCGCGTATGTTGCATGCACGCGGTACGCGGCGTTAATGCATTCCCGAGGAACAAGGGGTGCGTGCTACCAATCGGGCGCCACTTCTGGTCACCATTATCTCCGTAGATCGTTCGAATCTTCCTTTCGAGGGGAATTCCGTTATTACAAACCGGTGGCGGTCTTCCATCACTTGTTTTGGCACCGTTATATCTTACCTTTTATTTGCTTATCGATCACGTCGTTCGCTCGTGAACATTGAATTTGATTTTATAGCTCCTTACGACAATCCATAATGTACTTTTAGCGGTTCGTACATTCACTTCTGCTAATAAGTAATATGTTCGTCACTTTTAAGATAAGTTATATCCTTCGAAGATTGTGGACAATTTGCTATTATGTGGGAAAATAGGTGTATTGAAGTACATAATATAAAGAGTACACTAAGCATATTTCTTTTATCAATTTTATATAAAAAAAATATAAACTCCATAAGTGCAACTTACCATTACGAATTTACAGAAACTACTGTTTTAGAGGAATTTATAAAATAATTGAATGACATACGAAGTAGAAAATCTTCCAATTCATGTAGCGCTTACACATGAATTATAATACACAACATTTGTTTCTAATATACACAACATGTCTTAAAGAAATATTGTAAAAAGTAAGATGAGTCTAAGATAGATTTATTAATTGTTTTTGCTTGGTGTTTTCTTCTTTAATTACCAATGTTTCATAGATGACTCTATCAACGAGTTTATCAGAACTCAGAGTATTCTTCATTATTATTCGATACTATTTCTATTTCGTTCTTTTTCCTCTTTACGTTTGTTAAAGTAGAATTTATACGTACAATCCGTCGATGTTAATTGAATTAGAAGCTATTTAGAGTGATTTATATGGTTGTGCCTATCTGTCTATGTATCGAACGATTATGCTTATTCAAATAAGCGCAGCAGAGGTGAAGCACATAGGAAATGGCAACGAGACGACAACAACGACGATATTTCACCGATGGTAATTAGTAGAGCATTTCTCGACGAGGCATTCAATCATTTCAACGAGGGTAATTACTGACACGGTCGTATGTTCAAGATCGTAAGTCAGAGTTTCACATTCCGTGCAATGCAAATGCATGATGTAACGATTCAGGCGCCTCTTTTGATGGATTTGAGGCGCCTTCTTTTCTGTACAGAGGCGCGCTCCTCCGTGTTAAAAGACGCCTCTGTTCCAGCCGATTACCAGTGAATCATTCCCAGTAGTACACAGAACTTCGATTCAGGAATTTTCGTGTAGATATTTGCATCGTTTAAAATCAATTAAAATAAATTGCACGTTCTCTACGTGTCTACATTGTCTCTGCTTGTGTGTGACAGTTGGCGAGTGATCAGCGTACTCATTGGAAAACACGATTAATACTACACATCGACGCGAAAGATATATTTTATTTATAAAAATGTTTTGCATCCAGATTGCTAGAATATTAATGCGTTTTAAATTTTTCTTATTACGTTATTGTGACTCATTTACCTATTTCAGTGCCGATGATACATTTATTTAGATTTACTGTAGATGTACTGTCATTGTTAAAATTAAAATGTTAAAGTAGTGTAAAAGTTCTTACTTTCACACTGATAAGACAACTTATATATTTTGGGCACGATTGAAATTTAATGTTGTAAATTCCTTTCAGAGGTAGCACAACGATCTCTGCTGCCAATTATGGTTACAAGGAATGCGATTCGCTGTTATGCGTAAGAGGTCACGAAAGATAGCGTAAATGCGTCAGCAATCTTCCTGGAACATCAAACGATGTTGATGGATTCAAGGAAAATCGTGAGAAAGAATTAGTCATCCCACGAAATGTTCAGCCAGTTTTAATTTTCATTCTTCCGTTGCCGTGTCCTTTTAAAGAAAGTCGTAAAAATGACAAATACTTCTCATAAAATGATTCATAATCATAAAGATTAATCATTATGGATGTGTGACTTCACTCGCGATGGGAGACTTCTAATTATATAGTATTCTAATTACATAGTATTAATTAACTAGTTTTTATTAAATTAATTTCATTATTATTTTTTGACAGGTTTGCCATTAAAAAATATTTCACGTACAATATTAAAAAATGTTAATATTAAGAGAGTAACCAAATATTACTCTATTTGGATCAACGTTTAACATATTGTGTATGGTATGTGGGTTGTGTGTTTTAGGAGCAGTGTAGAAAAAGGATAGCCGAGTGCACAATGAGTAATGGTGCAAGTACACCGGTATGTGGGAGCGACGGTGTTACGTATTCGAGTCAGTGTCAGGTCATCTCGAAGCAGTGTCAAGGCATGTCTATTCTTATCAAACATACTGGCCCTTGTCCAGGTAATTGCATTAGAATAGCTTAGGAATAATTATCAGCAACCAGTAATCCGTCTGATTTTTTTCATGATAAAATTCTAACAAACAAAATTTTGTTAAACCGTCACTTAGAATATTCCAAGTGATTAAAGAACGTTCTTTTATCTCTATCCTCTCGCTACGATCCAATTGATGAAATAGAATCGTGTGCTATAACTTGCTACGTTTGATAAAAAGTAATCGTAAGAATGTACACTCTAAAAGATACGCGTCGGAAACAACGTCTGACACAAAGAATCACATAATTGAACTTGTCCATCTAGAAACACCAGCATGCTTCTCCGCAAGATTGACCGTCAGACCGGGTGCACGGCCAGTCTGTCGCTCGGATGGCACTTACGCGCCGGTGCAATGTCACGAGGAAACCGGGTACTGTTGGTGCGTGACACCGCAGGGCAGACCGCTGCCCGACACCTCGGTAAGAAACGAAAGACCAAGATGTGTGAAAAAACCTGGTCCCAGATCTACTGCTTCCACCAGGAGCGGCCAAAGGAGGCGCTCGCCGAACTGGAAGCAGCGAAGGCAGTACAGCAGTAAGCACAGGAATACCTGTGATCGGGCGGAAAAGTCCAAGTTCAACGGGAACCTCATCGAGAACTTCAAGATCGAGTACAGGCGGACGAACATCTCCGCTGATGGTGAGGATTCAAGGAGATGTATCGCAAAGAATTGGAAATATTTTAGTCGTTGTTTTGTTATTTAGAATATCTAGCTGTCTACTATCTTAGTCGAAAAGAAATGATAAGAAAATTGAAATCACGAACTCGGATCGAGTGATTCTGAAAAGTGATACGTGAAATTTTTAAAATTCGATTCCTTTCTTTTGTCGGTGAATTATGTATCGTATAGGCTAGAAGAATGATACGTTGTATTTTCCCACTGTTAACTTTTATTTCTTATTTTCTAACTTATTTTTTAACGTGTTAACTTTTTCTTTTTTCTTTCGAACAGGTGACAAAAATGTGGAAAGAGTGTTGTCGTGGAAATTCGTGACGCTGGACAAGAACGAGGATGGATATCTAGATAGGGCAGAGTACAAGGAGTTGAGAAGACTAGCAAAGAAGGCGGTAAGGCCGAAGAAATGCGCTCGCACGTTTGCCCGCACGTGCGACCTAAATCGGGATTTGAAACTCTCCAGGCAAGAATGGGGTGCTTGCCTTGCGAACGACTTCACTCGTAAGTTTAAAACGTGGTGCACGTGCATCTTACACCATAAAGGAAGAATCTCCGAGGTCGTCCCTCGGCCTCGTAGATGACACTTGCACGATACGACGATCTTTTTTTCTTTCATCGAACTAAAACGACTGTTAAAACAAATTTATCTTTTTTTTCATTACTTCTTCTCTTGATTACGAGATTTAAAGAGATTTCTATCGGTACAACAGTGTATTGTTGAACTCGGGATTACCAATTCGAGTTGCAAACACTTGCCAACACCGTTTTCCTGGTAGGCAAGTGCTCTCAAGGTCACAGCCGAGGCTGATGAGTGCATAAATCAGTTTTGAACACGTTGATATTTGCGAAGCGGCGCGTCGCCACACTGTTGCGCCACGAAAGATTGTCTCCTCCAGAATCTCGTTGCTTTGATATACAGGCTGATTCAAAAAATCACAAGCATTGTAATTCTTTTACAGAAAAAAAGTGTAAAGAAATGACAATAGGAAATTTTATACCACAATTATGTTTAAAAAATCCTGTTTAAAGTACGTAAAAATTCATTTCTTTTCTTCTACTTTTATTTGGAAGATAATTGCAAGTTATTCGGAATTTTTGAACCATCCTGCCTAATCTCACATACCATCGAATGTGGATGGAAACTTTTTTTGTTAATGAAATTCAAAATTCCAACGTGTTTCTTAGATAACCGAAAAAAAAAAAAAAGGAAGAGAACGAAAGAAAGGATCCAAGATCGTTATCGTACAAGAATCGAACACCATAATGTTAATTCCAATGTGACACACGCCATCGCGCATCCACGGATGTTTAGTGGAAGTTATCGTTCGCTCAATTTCGAACGCTCTTGTAAAACAATAAACTGATATCGCGGAAAGCATAAATTCGCGGATACGGCTTTTATGGCAATCATAAATTGGGATTAACATCACCAACTGTACTAAAATGCCTAACATGCGCTAATCTATCTACTCGTGTGGCATGGTGCTCCTCATTTCCTTGGTAAAAGGTGCTGCCGGGTCGCTTTTTAAACTTGCATATGTATATCTTGTAATTCATCAAATTCTAAACCCTTCCCCTTTCATTCGTCAGTAATCGAAGACAGAAAAGAATGCAATAGCTGCAATTAAATGCGAATTTGTTGCGCCTCTAGTCACTGGTGATGAAATTACAAGCATGTAGCAGACACGTACAATTTATTATTTATCTTACGAGCGGACAAATCTCTCGCAAAACAAGCATTATTAATTCGACACGCGATCCTTCGATTCTTCATTTTGTTCGACGTTTTTTATGATCTCCATTTACTTACAAACAAACGTTCATCCTTCGGAATAAAAATTTGCTTTTTCTTCTTTTTCTTTTTTCCTTTTTTTTATTCGATAATCTCGTGACATTTTAATGTGATGTACAGTGATCGCAAGTTTTTAACGTAGCATCCTCAATTGTATTTGATGTTCATCGTCTATGAAATTAATTTTTCTAGTTTTCATTTATGGCACGCATCACGAATTTTAGATTTGCATAGTTTGAAAATGTTGCTTAATTTCAAGATTTTTACGGTTCTATGAATATCTCGGTTTTCTGATATCCGTATCGATCATTAGGATCGCGACACTGAAATATTCCGGAGTTTCTTTCATTTTTCAATTTCCTGCATAATTATTGAAGTAACTGCAAAGAAGATGTATTCCCCGAAATTTCCAAGATTTCAGATTCCAGTATTTCCGCAATGTTAAAACTCCAGTCCAGAAAGATACGATCGATTGAAGTCTAATCGGCAAAACTAGTGCAAACTTTCTAATTCAATCACGTTTCGATTCATCCATTATTCATTGACATAAGGAGACATGAGAAGTAAGGAGAGAAAAAAATAGGAGAAGTCCATTTCTAATGGTACGTTTGAAACCTCATTTCGAGTTTTGAAGATTGAGACCACGTGCCGTGTGCTCGTGCACGCGATCGTTTGATGCGCAATTGAACTAATATCACTAGCGAAATTTTACAACTTCCAAGTTACGAATTATCAATTGCAAATAAATTCTTGTGTATAACAGTAGCAAATTTAATATTGAGACAAAGATTTACAAGTAAATTTTACACTTAATTAATCATTTTATTAATCAAATTATTTGACTCTCAATACTATTATTGTTTGTGCAAGACGGGTTAGATGGTGGAATATTTGATTTCATCGTGCACGAGCAATCACTCTCGATTGAGATCTTTTTTTTTGGAGAGATTCACGTGATAACACCACCATAAAATGATTAAATTAAAAATTAGTGAAATTATTGTACAAAAGGGGATAACGTGAGCAAGCGATCGTGTTCGGTCGAAACCATTTTTCGAGGAGGGCTTGTGACCCCGGTGGATAGTTTAGAAGTAGTGTTCATTGTAGTTGGCGTAGGCGCGGATTTACGAAGCGACGCGTCGCCGCGCGGGCGGTCATTCTCGTACGGCTAACCGCGAGTACGAAGCGTGCATGCACACGAGGTCAATTGCTTCAATTCCAACGGTAGCCGGTCGCAGTGTGGGCAAACTTCCGGCAGGATTCACGAATGTTAAGCGGGCCGGCTACAGAAGACGGCCCTTGGCGTGCGCGACATCCTGTCCCGGTCACCGTTTATAATTTATACCACGATTTAGACACCGAGACGATGACCAACGACGACGATCTTCCGGTATTATCCTCCAACGACGCGCTATAACTGACACGCTTTGCAACAGTTTTATTTATTGCCGCATTCGACAACTTCCAACCAGTTGTGACTTGGTACTTCCTGAATATTGTGCCCGTGCTCGAGGAACGTCCGTAGGAACGACGAAGAGAAGAGAGTGAGAAATATGAGAAATAGAAACTAGCTTCATCGAGAGAAAATTAACTTTTCATCAAATCAATGTGTTTTGAATTTTTAGATTAACAATTTATTTGTGGAAACTGCATGTGGGACATTCTCCTCTCTACTAGTGATTTATCATACAGCTATAGAAGATCAGCGGATTCATTCAATCGACTGAAATTTGATTCAAATGGAAAGAGATTTCTTTTGTACTTTCTTCCACGTTGTTCCAATATGATTGATATAGATCTGATCTTCTCTTTGAATTTTATTCAAAATAGGACAGTGCTACTCTTCCTTTAATACACATTGTGCGATACTTATTTAATATCAGAATATTTTAAAGATTAGGAGATTTGTGTTTCGAAGGTAAATGTTATTGGAGAAACCTTTATCTATTGGTCTACTGTAGAACACTGCTTGAAACTCCATGCTGCTTTCTGCCCTTATAGTTTGATAGTTGATGTGAGAGTAGATTGATTCATACGTAGAATCGTAGAAGCCAATTGCATGTTAAGTAATCACGTTCGACCTAAGATTCTCCAGTATCGGCTCGTGGTGACCTGAGAATAACTTCCAGTTGTTGCTATCGATGACTCTGTGTAACCACGGTTCTTTCACTCCTTTCGATACTCCGTAGAATCTATTTTCATTTTTCCCGTAATATCAAAGAACGTAGAACAAAACGGTAGAATAAAAATGAAGAATTGTCTCGCTCTGTTGGCACACTCTGAAATAACACTTTATGCACGGACGAGCATGCACTTGTCGATCCCTCGAGCTAAGGTATCTAATCGAAGATAGATCGCGTAGATTGCAGAAACTCAAGAGCTGCATTTGGAGTTTCGCGTTTCTTAAATTCTATGATTTTTCGAATTTAAGGTTCCAGAGTTCTCGTGCTTCGGAGTCTCAAAGTTCTAAAGTTGCCGAACTTGGATTCTGCGGTCCTAGGATTCTGGAGTTCTTGCACTTTGAGTAGCTTCAGAAGCTACGGAGATCTAGAGTTTGGAAATTTTGAAATTCTTGAGATTTTAATCTCAAAGGTTCCAAAAATTTTAAAATGATCCAAAACTGTAGAGTTCGATTTCAAAGATTCCTAACTTCTGGATGTTGTTCTTCAATTGTAAAATTTTATTCTTCGTATAAAGCTATCACTAACTGCTACTATATCGATTATTTTCTCCGAATGCACATCCCCTTAACGTGTATCTCCATCGATCGCATGGCACTTCACTGATGACACGCCAAGTCAGCGCATGAACCTCCCCGAATCCTTCCGACAAATTTGCTACCGGTGGACAAATGAAGTAGGATGTACCAGATAGTACATAGAAAATTACGCTCGTAAATGTAGTTTTATTACATGTAAGAACGCTGGAAAATGAATGTTTTTGGGGAAATGACGGGCCAGAGAAAATGAGAGAAAGAATAAGGGAGAGTGAGGAAAAGACGTGAATGTTGCCTGAGAATTCTTATCTAACGATCAACCCTCCACTCTCCGATGTTCGCCACCGCTCGCTGCTCTGCTAGCAAAACCTGCGATGCGCGAATGACAAAAAAACATTGTACATATAGGTAAGGCCGGTCGGCTGAGTGACATCATTGTTATCATTTAGTACGTTTGTTCTTGTCGCTGAACCCTGCAGACGAGCGCCCCGAGGTCCCTGAGGCCCAGAGGACCCGGGTCATGGACCAAGGTGAGTCCTAGTTCTGCACGTGAAAAAAAAAACACCACTGCATTATTTCTTTCTCTCGAATCTTTCGCTTATCGTCGATTATTATCTATTCATCTGTTGCGGGATTCCTTGTGAATTTTTTTTTTTTATCGCGTTAATGCAATATCATCCGTCAAATATGTATATATGTATACGCGTGTACAGTATTTTTCTGCGATAATCAATCGATTCGATGTTCTGTTTCTCCCTTTTTCTTCTCGTACTTTTGTTCTTTATTTTTATTTCTATTTGTTTATTGTCAAATGAATATACGATACAAACTTTCTCAGTTGACTTAGTTTTAAAGAATCGTTTTTTTTACTCCGAGAAAGTTGCCCAAGTTCGGTACCTACACGGAGTGAAAGAGAAGAACTTTGTAACCTAATTGTTTCTATCAGTTTTTAAATCATCGCTTTACTTTGAGGAAATTATTATTTTGTCGATCTAGATGAAAAAATCCGCAGGAATCCCCGTAGCACGTTTACTCGAGAAATTACTCTTTACATTTTCTTCATATTCTTTGCGTAGCTAAAAATAAAATGTATTTCAGGGGAAAATAAGATATATCAGTTTCTTTTATGATAAATTTATTTTCAGTTATATACAGTTTGTTTCTCAGGAAACAATAGACTCATTTTAAAACGATCCACATAGCAATGTTTCCTTTCTTCGTAAACATGTTTGACTTTAATCGATAAGACAATAGTCTCTTTACGTGTACTTTTTGTGCGTCACCACCCATTTATTCGCGACGATCGACACAATTTTTGTAAAAAAATCATTTTTACAAAAATTCAGACAAAAAGGAGGCAGCACTGCACATTAAACTGTTGAACTATTTTGTCATTCGTAAAACGCATTTATTCAAAGAAAAAGAGAAAGAAAAACATGTATGCGTCTGTGTGTGAATCTCGTTGTCCGTTGGGTGGTGACGGTCACTTCAAAATTATCCTAAAAAAAGCAAATGTGCGACATCGTGATCATCAGCGAATGTAAATACGAGTCTCTTTTTCCAAAATTAACCGCTGCATTAACAGATCGTATCGAAACGATCGCAGGTTGTACAAAGAAATAAAGATCTTCACCGTGTACATTGACTTAAGAATAAAATGTTTCGTGGAAAAAGAAAAACGAGAAACGTCATCCTTGTACATAACAATTAACATTAATCTTAAAATTTCGGTGAATGGGCCGATTGTTTATTGACTTTATTTATTGAATGGAAATAACAAAGATTTAATGCTACTTTTCGTTTGTCGAAACACAGTGTTGAAAGGTAATCCTCCTCCGATGCATTCTCGACCAACGTTCAATGATGATCCAATCGATACGAAAGAAGATAGTGACGGTGAGTTTCACGGTTTAATGAATCGTAATTACATTTTAGATAATTTAGATCCATAAAGTTACGCGATAATGATAAAAAGAAAAATAACTTACATCAGCCAACATTTTAATTATTTTCCCTTATTGTTTATTGCCAAGTATCTGAAACTCTGAATATCTCAACGAATATCAATATAACAATTTACAGCAAACGATTGTTTGACGGACAGACGATCCGTACTGGAAGACGAGAGGCAACATTCTCAGGAGAAGTTTTATATACCTGAATGTACACCTGACGGAAGATATCATCGAGTACAGTGTTATTCTGGCTACTGTTGGTGCGTATATCAAGACACTGGTAAACCAATACCAGGAACATCTTCTAAAGATAGTACTCCAAATTGTAATCCAGTACCTACTCCTAGTAGACCCATGAAAGGTAACTAAATCATCTTCAATAAAAATATTTTTAAGAATATTCTTTCATCACACGATGAATATTTGATTCTGGCACTAGGTTGTCCTGAACAAAAGAAACAATTGTTTCTACGAGATTTAATGGATTTAATGTACAAGAAGATGAAAGCCTCCGGCACGGATTCTGATGAAACGACGGCTAAGTGGCAAGCTTCTAAAGAGGAACAAATAGCAACCTGGCACTTTGTCATGCTTGATAAGAACAAAAATAAGGCAAAGATGAAAATATGTTTTTAATAATGTTTTAAACGCTCATACTAAAACCCACATTGACAAAACAAGCTAATATTCATTATATCTTTTTTTCTGTTAGGTTCTAGAAAGGAAAGAATGGAAAAGTTTCCGCACGATGGTAGCGAATAACAAACAGCTCCAAAGATGCGGCAAAAGACTTCCTAGATACTGTGATATCAACAACGATAGAAAAATCAGCATGACAGAATGGTTCAGTTGTCTGAATGCACAACGATCAACAACATGTAATTATTTTAATTGATTCATTCGCATAATTTTACAATCAAAATTATATCTTTTTCTTTTTTTCTTTTTTAATTGAAAATGTTATATTATTTCAGCCGAAAACACGGAAAAAACATCAACGAGTAAACCGAAGAGAACAGGTCCGAATCCTTTGGATCAGTTTCTCAAGAACGACGATGACTGATGTGTGATATGAACGTGTGTTCGTCATTTTATCAATACGTGTAGTGATCATTCATCTAACATGTGAATCGTAACAATGGAACTTTCAAAAGAAAGCCAGTTACTATGTTAAAAGAATTTTATTTGTATTTTTATATTCGGTGATAAACGTCCTTTTATTTTTAATACGAAACATATTTCTGTACCTCACAGATATTGATAACTCGATAGTTTGTTTTAGCATGATATATAGCTGTGTATATATATGCATATATTCAACTGTGTGTATATATATATATATATATATATATATATACATATCTAGCTATAAGAATAAAAAATAACAAAGTATTACGGGCATATAATTGTGTACATATTTTTTTAATTTTTTTTTCTCGTTTAAGCTTTCTCATGGCAAAGATAAATGGAGACATGTAAAATTGAATGTACAATTGCTAAATATGCTATTAAACTCGCTAATTGTCTGGCTCTTTGTTGTACGAGTATTATAAATAATTGTTTAATTTAGATTTATTTAAGTTTAAATCGTATATATTTTAAGATTTCTTTCATGACTATAAATTACACATCATCGATTCAAAGATCATTGTAAAATTGAAATTTGTTCCATACAACAAAATTTTGCTACAAGGCACGATCTAAAGCAATAATATTTCAAATATTATTTTCAATGAATTTACAATTTACAAACAGATTTGTGAAAATTATTAATTTGTATTGCTTTGTAACTATAAAGACAATATTGTATTTATGTGAAAAAGATTCCATGAGTAAAACACGCATCATTTGTAAAATTAAAATAAGGATATGTACAAAATTTTATTTTTTCTTCCGTATCACGGATTGAGTAAAATATAATACAAAAATGAAACACATGCAATTATTTCTGGAAGGCTGAAATCAGAAGATTACTTTCGTTTGTACAAAATTTATATATATACATAAAAGTATATATATGTGTGTATAAGAAACTTTTACATCTTATCCAAGAGTACATAACAAAACTTTAAATTTAATTTAAAACCTTAATATTATCGAAAAAGTTGAAAGTTAAATATCATATGGCTTATCAAAATTTTAATAGATGAGAAAGTATGAATAAAGGGCAGTCTCTACATTTGTATAAACAAAATATATCCTAGAATACACGATCTTGGTAACCACTGTCAGCCATACTAGAACTAGGCTTTGCTGGCCCTCCAGGTACTTGATGATGAGGGTGACGTATGTGACCAGGACGTCTCGGTGGGGCTAAGTACTCGAACATACTCTGTGTATGTTGCGCCAACATTTTGCTAAGATCACAAGGCATTGGATCGGTCCAGAAAAAGTCGTGATTCAACGCAGAATCAGAATCAAATCTTTTAGATGGATCAAGAATTAAAAGTTTATCTAACAAATCGCAAGCGTAAGGATCCTTTAGATATGGTTTCAATCTGTCTTTCACCTGTACATAAGAAGATGTTCATTTTCAATGTATTGTTTATAAAAAACTTTTTACAATAAATTTCATTAAAAATGAAAGCGCTAATTACCTTTCGCTTTTGACCTTTGGGCAAATCCATTTTATTAAATAATTCTAAATTTTCTACTCCAGGCCAGACTTCTGTTGTAATAGAGCCACATAATTGAGAAATTAATATCAGCTGTTGTTGCTCTGTATTCCCTTGCATTATTGGTGATCTGAAAAATTAAGTAATGAAAAGAAATGCCAATCCAACAATAAATATTGGTAAAAATATTATTTAAGGATATAAACCTGGTCCACATTTCAGCCATTATGCATCCTGCACCCCATAAATCAACAGGGGGACCATAGTTTCTATCACCAAGTAGAAGTTCTGGTGGTCTGTACCAAAGAGTAACAACTCTATTTGTATAACGATTTGGTTGGCCATTTTTATTTGCACTAAATGCACGAGCTAAACCAAAGTCAGCTAACTTTAATATACCATTCTTAGTTATTAAAACATTTGCAGCCTTCATATCTCTATGCAAAATCTATGGAAGAATGTGTAAATTAAAAATCATTATTTACATTAAACAAACTATCTTCTCTTCATTAATTACACAACTTAAATATTCTTACCTTATTACTATGAATATAATAAAGACCATTTAACAATTGTTGCATAACTTTCTTAATTTCTCCTAAACTAAATTTGACATTCACATTTGACAATAAACCTGCCAAATCATGTTCACAAAAGTCAAATACAAGATAGAATGTAGAACGATAACGATTATACTGAGTTGCTGAAACGAAATTTTCAATTATTTACTCTTCTTACATATTATTGTACATAAATCTTCTTACAAAGATTTTTACCTCTTGTTCTACATATTTCTATTAAATTTACTACATTCTCATGCTTCAGTAACTGTAATATCCTTATTTCTCTTAAAGCAGTTATAGGAAACTATGAACAAAAGAAATCGCTAACGTTATATTACATACTTCAACAAAGAAAAACAGTGAAATGTCCCAGATTGTTTATTTCCACATCTTTCATTAATTTTTATTAAGATACTCGATACATATTAAGTTTCTTAATAAATAAAATAAAAATATGATAAATCATTGTTGTTTTACACTGCAGAATATTTTACATATTCGTACAAATGGACGAAGTGGACAAAGAATAGAAAGATGTACATCGAACAACCAAACGTTTGAATGTATACATACCCCTTCCTTTTCATTATCCATTAACACTTTTTTCATAGCTACGAACTTTTTTGCACAATTCTTATCTCTAGCTTTGAACACCTCCCTACAGAACGATCATGAAAATTGAGAAACAATGGATCTTACACTCATAACCTAAAATCGAGTGAAAATTTTCTATCAAACTTACCCGAAAGTGCCCTGGCCAATTTTCGCCACTTTCTCATATTTCGATGATTCGTCACAATGAGGGAAATCAAATTCTTCGATGTATTTCTCTTTTTCCTTTGTGTTCATCTTCGATACTCATCAAATAAATGTAACTTGTGAACATAATGGCATCGTAGACAAAAGCATTATTGTCCATGAAACATGTGATTTTGACAGTACATTTCTCGAACCTAACCTCAAACTAAAAAATTGATCCCGATCCGCGCACTACCTAGCGGCGCCAGTGACAGACAGTTTCACGCTTTCGCATTGGAAACGATCGTCGCATATTTATGCCTTTTGAACAACAAACAAGCGAACGTTTGGCAGTATCGTACCGTTAATATCCCCTGAATTTCGTATCGTACGCGTCCGGCAAAATGCGCGAGAGTATTGTTGCTCGTAATACCGCGTAATCATGTTATGTCCCGACCGGTGTTCGAGAACCGAAATAATGCGAGGTACGTACATATGTACGAAATACGATCAATAAATTATTATTGAGAACGTCTTGTCAGGAACGTATATTTAAAAAAAAAAAATACTTCAATTTTCAAACACATTATTCAAAACGTCTTTACGTATTTAGAATTTTCTTGAAATAGATAGGCTATATTCAAAATCGTGCTATTCCGAGTGTGTTGCTTGCAGTATCGGAAAGTAAGTCGTATATGTTGGATACGTAGATGTTCTAAATGACAGTTAACAAGGTGTGTTCGATCAATCCTTTTTTTTTCTTTTTTTGAAAATTAACAACACATCATTTCACAGTGGTACGTACCGCATTTTGTCAATTGTTACGCGTAATTTCACTAATTGATCGATTCTTCGACATTCGATGCTACTTTGTTCGATGAATTTCTTTCCATTTGGTATTTCGATTTCTACTTTTGAACTGTGCTAGGACTACACGGTTATTTTTGGCCTCTGTGCTGCAATTTTGTTCCGGATTTCAGATTTACGTTTCAAACGTTCAGCGTAAAACGTTTCGTTCGCCAACCCGTGTCCAATTATGCATTAAATTTTAGGTTAAACGGAATAAGCTATCAGATATTATTAACTTTAATTAAATATTACGCATACGTTTTGAAGATACTTCCGACACAGACTTTTGCAATAATCTATCGTTGAATACGCAGTTTTTGAAACTTTGTAATGTAATACATTCAGTATATGGAACCACTATTTAAATATTGAGGGTACTACTGTAGAAGGATTAGTAGTAATTACTATGCAAGGAGTATCCATTATATTGACCTTGAAATTGTTGTGTACTTTGTCAGCATTACATACGGTAAAGGAAGAGTCATTTTCATTTTATCAGTAGTTTGACTTTTGAATTCTATTGTTTGAAACAAAAGAAAAAAGAAAAGAATCAAATTATCACAATAAAATTTCAAATCACAAAAGAAAGAAATATTTGTATACGAAAAGTATAATTTGTATAAAGTATAATTAAGTATGCTCTACATGATATCTACTTTAAACATCTGCGTTTACATTTACTTTGACTTTTTGTTTGACCTTCTTTCTACATAAAAGATTGATGGATTAAAGGTGAACAAGTATGAAAGATTAAACATGTCTCATGGCTGGAGGCAGGGGCAACAACAAGCAAAGTGGAAATTTAGACAAAATACATCAATGGCTCTGTTGCCATCAACTTTATGCTTCTGTCAAGCCTGAACCTCCTTCCAGTGAAACGTTTAAAAAACACCAGCGTATAGAAAAGAGCCGGATTGTTACAAAAAGTGTGAATGATCTGCAAGATAATATTTCGAGGTAAATTCAATAATTTCCTATTGTTTAATTCATAAATTGAAATTAACGAATAATTCATCCAAGATGATCTTAACATTATTTGTCAATGGTTTCATACAATATGTGAGATAAAGAAATATAAATATATTCATAAGAGCCCTTTGCATGATGTATTTGAGAAGTTTAAATGAATTACTTTGTGTTATTTATTTTAATTTATATAATTGACATGTATAATATTGAGTATTTGAACAATGAGGTGTATTGTACAGAATTATACAAACACTTGAGAATTTTAATTTAGAAATATTACTTTTAGCAAGTTTTATTTTATGCATCTGTATAAAAATTGTTTATATAATTTATCGTTGAATTGTAACCAAGGAGAAATGTATGTGTATAAAGCATTATGTGTACAAAATATAAGTTCATAAATATATAAACTGAATAGAGTGTTTTATTGTAGCATATTTACGGACTCTTTGTATTGTGATCTTAACATAGTACATGGACATAATATAATACGAACAAACCAATGTATTGTTAAAACAAGAGCTCCACACTTTTACAAGGTTCTCAAGCCTTATTTTGTATACATTAAGAATCATATTGATTGCATCATTGATAAACTGGAAATTTTTCATCATATAGAAGGCTTTGTGAGGTACTGCCATATCTCTAATCATTTATATAGAAGCAGTATCTATGAGAACTATTTATTTATTTATTTACATATTGCAGGTTATACCTACAATATGGACTCTTGTATAATTCAGGAACATTTGTAAAAATTATAGATATTCATTAAAACCTTTAAATACATAAAATGATGAATATGTTACTTTTTATATCAAATAAATACAAGTTTTCCTGAATTAACATTTTCAAAGTTCCATGTATTCCTTTATATAAATTACAAAATGTTTACCTGCATGCATTTTGTGTATGAAATTGTATATTGAAATTATTTCTTTAATAAAATGTTATATATTGTTTCAACCATCAAGAAATTGTTGTTTTATATATATTGTTATCTAGATGTAATCTCACTGCAATCAAATAGAATTTTCCTTTAATTGTTAACTTAAAAGATTGTAAATAATCTTTATTATCAATGATATAAAATTTATAAAATGAATTATATTTTTCATTTCCTTATATATTTATTTTTATGCAGATATAGTGACTCTAAATATTATTCTATCTGTATAATAAGACATACATTACTCTATTTAATAGTATATGTTACAACAGCCAGCATGTAATACCTAATTTCTCACATTCAAAATAAATGTCATGAATGCACATGATAGAACAATGTATAATAGATATATGTCTTCTTTCATTTCTGTATATGTTTTACACTTTTTTAACTGTTTTATAAATTTTCAGGCATTTATACAGCAATTCAAACTTCTCAAAAGAAGAAAAATTGTTGGTAGAACATATTTTGAGTACTTATACCTCAAATCTTGTGAATGCATCTTCTGATAATAAATTAGACATCGATAAAAGGTTACAATTTATAATTATATCTAAAAATTTTAATTTTTTTATATATATATATATTGTTTTAAATATAAAATAGATAATAATATTTTTAATAATTATATTTTAATAACGATAAAAATGCATATTTATGTACATCTATTAAAATTTTTTTTTTATTTATATTTATAAATATTTGTTTTTATGTCAAAGACATGTGGATTATACAACACCAGACTGTCATTCAAAGAACATTGAAAGCATAAGAAATGTAAAAGAATATGCTACTGTGGATATAAGTCCCACTGTATCCGATATGGCTGATTCTGGATTAGAGACTGGTTCTGTGAGTCCACACGAAAATACTACATCTGAGAATTCGAGTACTGATTTTGAGGATTTGCAAGTCACGGAATATGCTTCTGGAAATGATGATCTGGATAAAGTACGCGCTAGTTGCGTGCATAGCAAAGATCAGAAAGTAGTTTTAAAAAATGAACGTTATAATTTGACTAATAATTGTACAAGCACATGCCATATGAAGAACCTGGTAGACTCAGGATTAATGGAATGTGGTTCAAATGATAATAGTGCAACAAGTTGTTCTTTTGATGCAGAGCAACCACAATTAGATTCCTCTAGTTCATCTACGGATAATGTTCAGAAAGCAAAGTCACATACAGACGAAATTTTTCAATATGAAAACCAAGTACTTAGCGATCCGTTTTACGAGTCAGACTGTGGGAGTGATGAAAATGAATCGTTTGAATTTATTGATGTTGGCAATGCGTCTTCTGTAACTACCGAACAGAGTCGCGTAAAGGAAGAATCCGCGGAAGAATTGGAAGACGAGAAAATGTGTCATTCCAGTTATTCACAAGCTGAAAATGCGCAATCAGAAAATACAAATCATGAAGTATCACGCGATACACTCAGTCAAAAAAGTTCCTGTAGTACAAGTAATTATTACTTTATTGATGCATCGACCCTCAATGATGAAATAGAAGTTCCAACTTCCAACGTAGTAAAAAGTAGATTCGATGACAAACCACATCCATACGTTTCCTATTCTTCTAAATATGTTGCAAGTACATCTAATGATCTCACCGACGAACAATTACAAACATATTACAAATTCACACCTCTTAAAACAAGCAATTTGCAAACAGGACATGAACGAATAGCGGAATTCGAAAAAGAATTGAAACTTACAGAATACTTAGAACCACTTACCGATACACGAAGAACAAAGAGAACTGATTCTGTATCTGAAGATAAAATAAAGGTTGAAACAAATAAAGAATCTTTAGCCGTAGAAATTAAGGAAGCAGACAGTGGCGAAAGCGCGCATCCCTCCCCTTGTCCTGACAATAATAAAAATATAAATAACGATCGGCACGTTGTATCACGAATAAATAATGATAACGACGCAAACGTGGCGATAAACGATAACAAAGAAGCAGTTAAAGAGAGAAACGATAAAGATACAAACGTAGCGGATGACACACGACGACCTTCCCTCATCAGGAGGAATACGTTTGAGCTGGACTCAAATGACGAAAAACTTTCAGTTTTACGGCAAGAATATGAACGACGACAAGGTAACCTGGTATTTCAAAATGCTATACCTCAATATTCAGGACATCGTGTCGATGGCGATTCATGTTTTAATCCACCAGACGAACCTTCAATTCCGATAAGTAACGTATTGAATAAGTTTCCAATTGATGTTCAAATTCCAACTGGCAGCCAGTATCATACGATGCCCTATGTTCCATTAGACAACGCAAAATATGAAAATAATCAGACGCCACCAGAGAATAATAATTCTTTACAAAGTAAAACCAGTATAATTTATCCGGTAACGAAAAGTGCTAGTGACGAGGTTGTCACGAATTATCATTCTGAATTGGACGAGTCAAGTAACTGTAGCAACAGTTTGCCTATTACATTAAGTTGCATTTTAGAAAAAGACAGTAGAACCGACACGATAAAGAAAACTAAGTGTGACGAAACTATGCCTATAATTTCCGGTGGTGTTAGCACTTCGGACTATTCGAAACCTACTGATAGTCCCACTGTGCGCCGAAAAACGGAATCGACGCCAATCGTTTCTGGTGGTTCTGTTATTATGAACGAACCCGAAATGAAGACGAGATCCGCGAGAATGTCCTCGTCTATGACTGCGTGGGTGGTTGATATGAGCGACTGCAACAAAAGTGAGTCGAAATCGTCGAACAACCTTCACACAGGAATGTCTCAAAGTTTTTCAAATTCGGAATGCACGAAGAAACCAGCGAGGAAACCAAATGGCCATGAAAAGCATGGTAGTCTAGGATTTTTTGTTAATTTGAAAGATATGGATTGTAAACCTGTTCCTCAGCAACAGAATTATTCGATAGATAAGAAGGAACAAAATGGATGTAGTAAATCTTATTGCGAGTTTTACGTCGACATGTCCGGTACAAGTAGCGCGTCGAAAATTAAAAAAACAGAAGTGGACGAATCTACTGTTAAGTCGGAAAAGTTTAGCGAGATCAACGATAAGAAAAATATTTTCTCCATGTTCATTGATTTAAGCGATCCGCCTAAGAGCAGAGAAAATATTGTACCACCTTCACACAGGAGGAGCTTCTCCGCATTCTCTGACAAACAAATAGAAACGAAGTCGGATGATACTAATTCTAGCGAGAATAGTATCACGACAAGGGATGATCAGTCATCGAGTGAGCAGAAATGCGTCAGAGAAAAAACTAAACCAAGCGTCTTTATGTATATAGAATCTGAATCGCCGGTGGTAAGAAGAAGAACTTTGTCTTCATCGCGGCCAGCGTTTAAGCGACATTCTTGGAACGTTGATAAAACGCAAAGCGTTAGCAACAACGGACATGTCGCGAAAGAATTAATGTTTAGGAAGGAACACAAACGTGCACACAGTCTGTCCGTAGATCGGGGAGATTTAAAGAAGCTACGGGCAAAGCCTAGTTCTTCGAGTCACTCTTTAAGTGAGACAACAAAACCAGAGTCTGTGACTCAGAAAAATTCGAAACTTCTTCAAGAAGGTAACAATGGGCCAAGTAACATGGACACGTCTTCAGAAGATGTTTTTGAGTTTGATGTGAGAGATACACCTCCGAACTCTCATGTAGAAGTGATCAACGAAGAACTACGTGTGAGTATAAAAGAACATGAATACACGGAATTGAAAGCTGAGAGAATTACGGAAAATCTCAATGCCAACGATATTAAAACGTACGACGATGAATATTCAGAGACTTCAGCGTGGGAGAAAACCTGTACAGAGAGTACTGAAGGTCAAACGCGTAAAAGCGAGACGTTTGACATCAGTAGCGGCAGCGGTCCATCTCCTGACAGCGATAACCACGACTATGAATTATCGGAACTTTTGAATGGAGAGGTGCCAAACATAAGTCGGCCACAAGTGGTTCCCGCTGTAGGTAGCAAAATATCAGAAACGCACAAGTCTTTGAACGAAACGATCAAGAAAATTGAAAGCGAATTGGAAAGTTCAGAGTATGCAAAGTCAGAAACAGCCTATGATAACCACAGTGTAACATCCAAAAAAAATGAAAGAATCGCAGCAAACAGTACGAAAACTACAACTTCCAACTTCGTTCGATTATCTGACTTGGATAAAACACCCGTAGTTTCTCATTCTTCGGACATATTGACTGTAAAAGAAGATAGAAATACCTATCGTATGTGCAATAGTATTCCAGAAACGTCCTGGATTGAGAGCAAACTAGTAATGTCTAGAACTAACGGATCCGTTAGACCACTTCCTAGAAAATTCTCTTCGATCATGAGTACTTCACTTCCATCTAAGCAAAAGTCTCCTCTTGAAGATCTAACAGGAGAATATGATGGAGAAGGTATTATATCAGAATCTGATCTAAGCAGCATGCAGAGTAGCATGGGTCGTTCTGGTGCTGGTGTGTAATTTATTATATTATAAAATACAGTAGTTTCAGTCAGAGTGATTACGTGATCACTGAAGTATTAATTCTTACTTTTTTTCTTTAGAAGGAAGCACAGAGGAAACTGAAACATCTAGCTTAGCGGGAAGTAGACCGTACAATAGATTGGGAGAAGATTTGTTAAGAATGTTCTTAGAAGAAATCAATCCAGATGTGACAATCGACGTAGCTGGACGTCGTATAAGGGCTCACAAATGTATATTGAGTTCTAGGTGTCAATATTTTGCAGCGATTCTCAGCGGTGGATGGATTGAGAGCGTAGGAAACGTCATTTCTTTGCAAGGATATTCTTATGATGCGGTGCATTTTGCACTGCGTCACATATACAGCGGAGAAAGTAACATACCAGATTCCATAAGTATTGTTGAATTAGCTACGTTAGCTGATATGTTATGCTTGGAAGGTCTTAAAGAGATTATTGGATATACGCTTAAAGTTAAATATTGTCATCTATTTCATAAGGTACGCTTAGGAGATTTTATGCTATTGTAACAAAATCTCGATTGGCAACTGTTTGTTTATTATTCATATCAATTTGCAGCCTTGTCAAATATGTGCCGTTGGTGTATTGGAATGCATGCCCCTGGCAGCAGCCTATGGTCTCGACGAAGTGTATCGGAAATCTCTTCGTTGGGTTACGAGACATTTCGTGCGAATATGGCCATGCAAAGCGTTTGCGACGCTTCCCAAAGAGCTTATGACAAAATGTTATCATCAACATATTGTACATATGGTACGTATTATTTGACGTATAATCATTTCGTAAAATCTAAAGTAATTGTCTTTTCCATTCTTATTATCAATAATAGTCAACGGACAACGTGCTCCAAACTATGATGGATTGTGATAAGCTACTTGCAACTTTGCCAAATGTTCGTTGGGCTGAACCAGTGTTTAGAATGGTTTCAAACTTGTTAGAAACGTCAGTGAAGTTTTTATCGGATAATTTCTCAGGAGTTTTGGGAAACGAGAACTTCCAATCTCTTGGTCGAGAATTGACATGGAATATCAGTCGATTGGAGGATAATTTCTTAGCAGCTGCCGAACGTTTACCCCCCGAGCAAGCGTGTAAAAGTTATTCGAAATTGCATAAAATGTTAACCTCGGCACAACAAGATGAAGCTCAGGACAAAATTAAGTGGGGTCCTTTGTTTGTTGATTTCTTGAAAAAAATTCAAAGTCGAGTAGAGAAATGTTTGGTTAGAGATGCAGCTCGAGCTGCTAGGACTACTACATGGTTGAAAATGGATTTGGAACTTCGGCGTAGAATTCAAGAGTTAGCCTGTCTTGTAATTTTACCTCATGAAACGGCGAAACGTCAGTCAAGGCATTCTAACTTCGTTAAAGTAAATAACATAAATGATAATTTGTTGAATGCTTTTTATCGTTAAAAAGTTCTTTTTCTAATATGCTTATTTTTATAGGAACCTAGGCCAGCATCAAGTCGCTCGACGATCACTAACAGAAGCTTGGATTTGAAGCGCGTAAAAATGGCTATATCTGAACATAATCATAAAACTTTAAAACAAATGGCAGTAACTCAGCAGCAGCAGCAGCAGCAGCAGCAACAACAGCAGCAGCAGCCGCAACAACAACAACAACAACAACAACAGCCGAAAAAAGTTTTTAACAAACCAAAAAGCGACCCATTAGAACGTAAAATGCAGAACGATAAACAAACCACTACAGATACAACAAGTAGTAGGCCAAAATCATGGCCTAATAAATTAGAGGTAATTTTCTATTATTTGATCATTATCATGGTGTATAATAAAGAACTATTTTGTAAAAATTAAAAAATTTTTCAAAATTACTCATACATTAACTTTTAGGTAAAATCGAGATATTTGGAACCTCGGAACAAGTCTGTTTCGAAAGAAACTACGCAATCAGTAAATCAAGAAAAAGGCATGGTACTGCAACGACGAAAAATAATGATTTCATCTTCAGATTCATCTCGCACATCTAGTCCGGCAATGAAACGGGCTACCGATAAAAAACCATTGGCCAAGATAAAGTTACCTATAAAGAAAGATGTAAAAGCTCTTTCTTCAGATAGTTTAACAGAATCGAATGCCAGCAGAACGAATACTAAAAGCGATTCGATCAGTAAAAGTTGCGGTATCACGCGTCCAGAATCTCCATCTTTCAAGCAAAAAAGTACGGAGATAGGCTTATCTGTAGATTCTTTGGCAGAATCGAAGAACAAGCCAAAAACTGTAAAGAAGAAGGTTACTAAAATGGATACTTCGATGTCCACGGATAGTCTCATGACTGAAATAACAACAACGCCCAAATCAAACACATCAAATAAACTTTCACCGACTTTAGGGAAAACAATAAATAAAGTACAATCTTATGATAAAGGAGCAAAGAAGAATTCACCACCGATGCAGCAAAGAAGTCCACTTACTGCGACAAGAAGACCACGGAGATCGTTAGAGAATTCGACGGCAGCTAGTAGAAGCCGAGCAGCTGCTATTAGCGCTTATCATTTACGAAGAAATCTTCTAGATGCTGCGAAAACACCAGATATCCCAAGTAAGTCATTAAATAACGTATCGAGTAAATCGGTAAATATGCGACCGAGTACACAATCGACGGTTAATCATCCCAATATAATGAGAGAAAAGAAAGAAGGAATGTCAACTCAACAAGGCTCCGAGAGCCCTAGCAAAAGATCTTCACCCAAATCATGTGGCACTAGTAAGATAAATAAACCTACGGTCACTAATAAAAGAACACCTACCACAAAGACCACTTCTGACGAGAAAGTTAAAAATAAGTGCCATAATGGGGAAGTTCCAAAACAATTGACAGTAGGTTCTAGATCGGGAACGTTTTTAAAGGATGAACCTACGATTCTTAAAAAAGCAGACATTAAATCTTCTCAAATTAACACTTAAATCCATGAATTGGTTGCTATGTAAGTTTTTGTACGTACATAGCGCCATTAGTTTAATGATTATACATATAAAACTATCTTTAACCGCAAACGTGATAACTCCAACCGCGAAATCATATTATGTGTAAAAAAACCAGAGTTATAAATAATTTTAATTCAAAGCAAGTTGCAGTTGACATTAATTATCAAAGGAAATATATTTAAAATGCATTTATTAGGTATATAGAAAGTGCTATGATTTTGTTGTAATGTTGAAGAAATGAAATATGGCACTAGAAATATGTAAGTTAAAAATTATTATATTTCGTTTTTTCGATTATCTTGATCTCTGACAGTGTGGAAATATGAGTTTTAAAGAGGTTTTGAGTGTCTTTCAAGTTAAATTAAAATATTACGTAATTAGAGGATATCAGAAAAAAAAATATCACTTTCAATCATAAATGCAGCTAGCTTAATATCCCACCCAATTTTCAACCAATGTATGCATTAATATATCATAGTATTACACACTGCATATTCATAGAATGTAGATGTATCATGGCCAGTTTTATGGTATCTTTAGACAGACCTTTCTTTCTTCCACATTAAAGAGCCATATTATCCAAAATTGTTTCGTAGAAATATTTACTAATTTTACTAGTTGCAATATATAAGTAATTGTAAAGTAATTATTTCTTACCATTTAATGTTGCCATCTTACAAACTAATTCTTGTTGTAAGTAGAACTCCGTTTATCCTCCAATGATCCTTAATAATGAATTATACGTAGTTATTGTATTTATTTATTAAATTTATATCTCTATTTTGCAATGTACATTTCTATGCAATCTTTGTATCTAGTCATTTATATATTTTAAATATTTACTTTTATGTAATGTTAATAAATAACTCGATATAATGTTAAAAAAAATCGTTTAATTCTTTTAGTCATCATTGTTTACATAAATTTTGGTATAATAGAAGTAGATTAAAAATTTTTATAAAATATCTTTCATATTTCATTCACATTTCTTTTTACATATATTTATATCTAACTTTAAATATATATATAATAATAATACAATTAAATTTTACACATCTAACAATGTTCCACGTGGTCTTGTTCTTTTTGGATCTGCTTCAGGTGGAGGCATAGCTTTTCGTTTATTCATTCCTTTCCTCTCTAATTGTTTTTCTATTATTCGTGCATTATTAGCATATGAATCAGCAACTTCTCTCTGCAAATATAAAGTACATACAGTTGAATACATACAATTTTTTCTTACAGAAGAAGAGTACAAATATGTAAAATATTATATGAGTTTTTTAGTCTTAAATATTAGGTTTATAGTATAGTGTATTTTCATTATTTGTAGTATTTCATAATTTCTTCCAATTTATTTAATAAAATTTAGAAGAAGCTTTTTTATCTAAATATCTGTCTTATTTCAAATAATATATGACAAAAATATATCTTGACCTAGGTAAACATCCCTTTATGTATAAAATCAATAACTTACCGCTTCAATTTCATCTTCTTCCTCATCAATTGTAGAAACAGTAACAGAACTGAATTTTCCCATATTCTTTGTGTGTTTTGTTACCATTATTTTCTTGGGTTTTTCAATGGCTACTTGATTATATATATCTGTCATTGGACCTTCACCAGAACTCTTGATTACCGCACCTTTTACAATAAACACGATATTTGTTGCTTGATCATGCTTATAATAAAGGAAAAGACCACATCTGTAAAGATACAAACATACATCAAACTTGATATTGTAATTCAAAAAGAAGGAGCCATAACTTGGCTCTTCAGTTTTGAAAATTATTTTTCAAATATTCAGAAAAGAAAACTAGTGAAGATATGTCAAAAAATAAAACGAAATATGCCATACTTTTTACATTTTTGACGATACTGTTTTTCTATTCCTTCAGAACGTTTTAAATATACAATTTCATCTTGTTCGCAAGTCATTTTGTGAGCATGTTTACTTCCATCGATAACTCTCGCACCATCCCTTTTTCTCAAAGGTAATTTTTCTATGGCACAATCTGCAATAACATAAAAAAATATCCGTTGTCTATCCTTACTCGTGATTCTTAACAGAATAAATAAGCTCTATGATAAACAAAATGAACCTAACCTAAAATCAATGTCATCTGTCCACATAAACAGTAATAAATATGTAATGGTTTTTCTTCGCTATATTCCTCTTGATCCTTCGTATCGGAACATATTATACTTCTTGAAACCACTTTTGGCATTTTTACTTAAAATCATATACTCCTCTTATAAGTTGAAAATATTTCAATTTAACAGTTTCTGTTAACGCGAGTTCATAATTCGGGAACTCTAACGTTTTGGTATTATTTTCAACATTGTTCAAACATGTAGAAATTGATTATGCTAGAAATTGCAATCGAAACTAAATGCGATAGAAATTATTTAGCTTGAAAATAAAATTTAACTCTTCCGCACATGACGGTAATTATATTTACCACCAACTCGGGTTTCTGTCATACAGACAATGCGTTGAAAATGTCAAATATAATGCGTCAAATTCCGAAATATAACGTTGTATCTGAATAATCTTAGAAAACAAATTAAATTTTATTAAAATGTTGATTCGATAAAGTACGACGTACAACAGAATTGTTGGTTGTCAGTTTCAAGAAATAGTGGGGATAGCGGCGGCCAGTTATCAAAGCAACGTCACAACGTTACTCCGTTCGAGATCTCAAGATGGCGCTGGCCGCGCGCGAGGTTAGCGACGTCTGTTGGTGAAAATCGCGTACCACGCGGCGTGAGCTAAGAGGATTTCCCCAGTCTTTTCTGTAGTCAAGAATTTCGCTGTGCTTCGTATTCAGTCGCGGCACAGTGTTTGACGCGCAGTCAAGGGAGACCAGTCGGAGCGAGCGCGAGATGTCAATGTCGAGTGGACAATGAGTCGCACGACGTTTGTCAGATAAAAAAAAAAAAACGGTGTGTAATGTGAACGGTGAAGAAAATCGGCGTGATATGGTGCACAATCGAATCGCGATCGAGATCTTCAATTACCAGTACGCGCATGGTAATGTGAGCGAAGAGTAGAGAGAGAAAGAGAGGAAAAAAGAAAAGGCTACGCGAGGGGAAAAAAAGTGCAGTGACTCTAGATTTGATTGGCGACGCACGCAGAGAGCGGTCCTCCGTGCACATGCACATGTACGTATATACAGGCATGCATACAGGCGTTCATATACACAAAAGGCTCGTACGACAAGTCTTTCACATCGTCTCTCTTTCTCTCCGCATTCCCGCAGTAGCTTGCACGTAGTACTTACACTTTTTTTTCCCCCCTGGTTTTACGCGAGATTTATGACCGCGCCCCCTTCGCACTCGATATGTTCTAAGCTATGTGCTTTGTCCAACTTGTTATCAAATAGACAACCGAATCGTACGCACCGGTATCCATCGATGGAATTCTTGTCTCGACAATCAAATTTACGCACACGCATATAGTTGAACTAGCGAGTAGAGAATGTAAAAGAGAGAGACAGACAGACAGAGAAAGGGGGAGAGAGAGAGAGAGAGAGAGAGATGATATCGTGATGATACGCGATATTATGAATTAATAACATAAATGGCTATCGAGCCAATTTTTTATGAATCGAATTCCGTAACTCGCGACACGTTCAACTGCTACGAACAGCAATAAAAGTTCGCTAAATCGAACTGTGACTTTGCTTGTTTACCTTTCTATAACGCTATTCAAAAACCTGAAAGTGTACACAGTACGTTATCGTACGACGGGAGTTCGAGATCATTTTCGCGATGTGCAAATCGATTCGATTCGATAATCGCGGAGGGATTAGTTATTTTCTATACACATAAGAATCGTTGCTTCGTACGAAGTGAAATTAGCTACGAGATACGGTTATCTTTCGGACTGTGATAAATATCTGTTCGTATTGGCGAATCTTGTAATCGCTTATCTGTCAGCTGACGACAAGTCAGCCATGTCGTAGTTACGAGCAATCGTTTCCGCGTACGTCTGTCATGGAAGATTTGAATCGTTTCTCTTGCAACTTCATCGCGACATCGTCAAGCTTCGAGCCATTCAGGACGAATTTCGTGTTCCGGGGTCGAGTGAGTAAAAACTTGATTCATCTCGAAACGTTGGTTTTTGTGCTCCGTTTGTTCTACGTAGATCTTGAATCTTAGTCACGAGAGAAAATGATGTTTACAGAGTAACGATGTTTACAATGAGAGAAAATAATTGTGTGAATAAATTACAGGGAATTAACTATGCAGCTTGTTAATGTGATATTTACATATTCGTATAACTTTGTGCAAAATTGAACACGCGTATGGAATTTTAACGTCAATAATAGTTCATCGAGAGTTGGCGTCTAGAATGTAAAAAAAGAAAAATACGTAGTGTTTTACAAGATATTTTGGCTTTTGGAGAAATTTTGCGATTTTCTAATTAATTTAAATGAAAAATCTCACACGTACGCAGGAACACTAAAAAATGTTTTTTATGACGAAATCCATCACGGTTTCGAAGATTGAGATTTCAACAACTTTTTTAAAACTTGCTATACGAAATTTCTCATTCTTTATTAAACTTTGAACATTGAAGTTAAACCAACCAACCTTAATGTTTAAACGTCAATAAAAAATTGCAAAAAAAATATCATATAGTAAGTTTCAAGGAATCATTGTATAGAGAAAATTTCAATTTTCAAAACCATGGTAGATCAAGTTACAAAAAAAAAATTGTTTTATGTCTGCGATGATGTTTGAACTCTTACAATAAAACTACCCTTACTTTCTCACTCGTTACATGATGTGAAAGTATCTTTGAAAAAACAAACAAACTCAAGACAGTCAAGCTAGAATCTTTACGCTTTAAAATGAGATCAAGTAGGTTTTCACATGATTTTCCAAGTTATAATACCTTAAACTATTATGTGTTCAGTTATGCTATTATGTGTTATACCTATTGATATTATGTGTTCAGTTATGCTTCTTACTATAATTATTATTTATTATATATATATATATATATAAAATAAAGGATATATATATATTTAGAATTATTACATACAAATATGGACACGTAATAACATAATACTATTTGCAATAGTTTAACAAGAAGAAATAATGAAATCCGATTCAATCTTACGTAACCATCTTTATTCGTGACTGAAAAAAAGGGCTTCTGTGTCAGCCAAGAAGTTCTGTTAGAACTAACTCAATTCGACCAATGTTAGCGACCATTATTTTCTTAATAATCCTACGTGTACGTAATTATTAACAGAAACAGCGCAAGATGACAAGAAATTCTTGTTTTTTTCACAGAGATATAGAGATAGCTGAAGAGTGAGGCTATATTTATTTTTTTCCGCGCAATACAAAGTGCATTCACACGTCTTGCGTACAATGATCGAGACACTCGATCTATCGGTATTGACGGTCCTCGAAGGACAGCGGCCCGAGTGAAAGAACTTCTGTTTAGCTAGGCTAGCCTGACCAAACAAGCCTTGGTTTGATCTATCGTCCCATTACAGCACGTTATGCTTGCTATTTCTCATAAAATCGCAGCCGCAACTGTTTGCCAATAAATTCTACACACGCGGCGTTGTGCGATTCTCTGTTTTCTGAGGGCTGATTGTTTTCAGAACCTTATTATGTTCTTTCTAATAGGTGTAGTCTAACATTTCAATTCAAAATGATGCAAGTTATTGGCGATTGCGCGATTTCTCATTTTTTGAAATCCATGTTCTTGAAACATTAACGCTGCAACGTCACGTGGTTAGTGATAATAGCCGAAAAATGAATTTTGATATAAGTACATGCGTTCATTGATTTGTTTAATCAGTACAATCAATAAAATCAATACAACAATAAACTTGAGCTCTCTTGAAAGTTGAAGCCTCTATCATCAAAATGATATCCCTTATTCTGAGATGCTTTGTACTAAATAGCAGATGATAAAGTAGACACTTTTCGAAAATGCTCTATATAAATTGTCATTGTATATAGTATAAATTGTCACAGTAAGATCATTGAGAAATTTTGTTCGTGACTGAACCTACAACTGATTTGAAGATCGAAGCCTCTCCTTTACAACGCCTCTCTCAAAACTCGCTGCGCGATTGTTCTTCGCCGATTTATCGAACTTTGAATATCAAACGCAAATGAAAATTACAATTTTTTGAACTTTTGCCACCTGAGTTTGATGGCAAAAAGAATCCTACATCAAGTTTTCGATCGGCATTGTAAATGGAATCTTCAATCTTCAAATCTGTTGTAGTTTCAACCCTGAAAAAAATTCTTCAATATTTTTACATGCTGTATAACATAATTTTCATAGTATTTTCAAAAAGAGAAGTATCTTTACTTTCCAATTTGCTACGAAGTGCAAAACCATTTTAGAATAAAATGGACGATTTTGGCTGTAGGGGTGACTTTAACCACTTGCGCTGGTTCGCGGACCATAACGAGTGACCAAATCGTATACAATAATTCGTCGCTTTCTTTTTGAACTCGTCGGTATGATATCACTATAGATAGAAATTATTGAGAAGTAATAAATTTATTATTTGTTTTGCCTAGGTTATACTTAAATATACTTAAAACTGAAAAACTATTGCAATTTTAGGACAAAAAATTCTCGACGTGCGTGGCACGTCATTCCAGCGCAAGAGATTAAAATGAGTCCAAGCTTATTATTGTACAATTTCTTTTTTTTTTACAAAATTACATTACGACGTGTAGCGTTCGAATATTAATTCGGAATTACTGTACGTAGCAGAGATCACAATCTTTGCAATTCAAATTTGCCAAATGTTTGGTCGAGAATCACAGTTAGAAAATAAAAAATAATGGAATAATGTTAAAAGCCTTTCTGTTTGTTCAAACAGAAATGAGATTGAAATATAAAAGTTCGAGGATCGTGTAAGGTCAACGCAGACCTTATAAGCCAGGATGCGTGCAGCGTATGAATTGGCATACGTTCCTTGTCGCGTTCGTGCAAACAATTTTTATGGTTGTGTAACGTAGGTAGCCTAAGCAGTGTCGTGTGTGGGTCGCGCGTACCGCTTTGTCGCAGATAAAAGCCTCTCCTTCTCTCTGTCTTTTACTCTCTCTCTCTCTCTCTCTCTCTCTCTGTCGTTTTTCGCGTGGTCGACAAAATTCAAGCCTCGTCCGTGCGCGTAAATAGCGCCTGGACTCGCGCTCCTCTTTAGGGAACCTGGGCAAGGAACCTGCAGTCCTATCAGATTGGAATATTTCGTCCACGATTCGTGGAAATCAATTACCATGTTCACTGTTGTCATGTCATGTCTCGCGACGGGTATTTAGACGGCACGAATTTTATTTTTTATAGGTTTGTGATATCATATTATTGAACGATCAATCTTTCATTGCGAGGGGAAATGTTTGTCAAAGCGATAATTAGGAAATTAGAAAATTCTTTAATAGGGAAAACGTTGGACAGTTTATAAATTCAAATGGTTAAACTGAGAGCAAATTTAAGTTTTCGACTGATCACAGGCAAGTTGTATAAAAAAATACACGTAATATACAGTTTCATAATATAAAATGAACATTGGTTCATTATATGTATTGTGAGTACACATGAAGTCAATATATTACATAGACATTATATTAGCTAAGAGTGAGAATAAGAATTATCTTACTTTTTATCACTGGAAGTGATTTTAGCGGGGGTAATCCAGAAAATCAGGCCTCTTCAGGTGCAACGCTGATGCAACGAAAATTAGCGATTGGATTTGGGTCACGTGATTCGTGAGGGGGCGTGGAGTAGACCTCGAGTAGGAGTTGCGTTGTCTGGTACTGAGCGATCGCGCCTGTAATTTGTTTTCTATCGATTCGAACGTTTGTATATCAATAAAATTTTATGGCAAAAAGGTCGTCTTCGTTTCCTAGTCAGAACAGTTGCTTCTGGGCCTTTCAGTGAGACGAATCGTACTGGAGGTTTTTTTTCTATTATATTCTTACACTTTCACGTAGGATGAAAATTTTATGAGTAAAAGAAATTTCTTTGCTATAGAATAAATGTTCTTATTTCTTTGCTATAGAATAAATGAACGAATCTCGTTCTTAAGAACGAATGTTGTTGAAATTGTTGTAAAACAAATCTAGATAATTTCCCAATACAATACTTTTAAAGCCTTCTCAAAAGAATAAATATCAGTCATTAAATATTTATGAGAATTTCGTTTCTAGAAACTTTTTCTATTAAGAAAAAAATTCGTGGTTTATCATTTGGGGATTGCCAGATGTTTCTGAAAGTGAATTCGATCAAAGAAAGCGAGAAACTTCGCCATCCTTTGAGATGGAACGAGCAAGGGGAAAACGATTTACTCCGTTTGAATTTTCTTTTTCGAAAGAGGATTAATAAGAGTGGAATTTATAACCGAGGAAGTTTTCAAACTTTCTGATATTGGATTCGATCGCTTTATTTGAAGAAAAGTGAAAGTAACAATAATTGTAGGTTAAATCGGTTGTGGTTGAAGATTGCATGCTTTTACCAGTAATGATTTCAATATGATTTTACATTTCATTGGTTTGAAAATGATCGAATAAACTGTAAAAGTATTCTTCAAAAAAAAAAACATCACTCGATTATTTTAATCTTATCTTTTAATTAAATTAAATTATAAGTAATCTTATCTAATCTTTTAATTAAATCGTGGTAACTTTAGTCTTGATCGATCAATAAATGAATTCCATCTATATGAAATTTATGAATGAATATAAATTTACATTGATAAATGAATTTGGAGCTAATAATGTAAAATGATAATATAAAAAAGATTCTAATCTTTTGATAATATAAAAAAGACCTCTATGGTGTCTTAATTATCAATTTACAGTATCAGAGTATCCAGTATCTTGTTTGAGTTTAAATACGTAAAAATATTGTGACAACGCTAGTAATAAACTCGTAATGCGACTATTGTTTGCGTTGGTACGTAGACGCTAAAATTGCGGCAAATGATACGCAGAGAAGTTGAAGAAATTGTAGCAACGCGAATAATAAAGCGTTATGGAAGAGTTGGTAACGCGAGTTGTTACTCTCCGGCATAGAGTGAGTTACTCATTGTTTGCATTGGTACTTAGACGATTGCAGTTGCAACAAACGATACGTAGAAAAGTTTTATTAAACTATCTGTGACGTGGTCTGAATATCGAATTGTCCTTCGATCGATGATTCAACGGTATCGACTAGACTCGTTCAAAATAGCTATCGCAAAAGTGAAGGAAATTTAATTTAATCTCGTTCCTAAATATTAAATTAGGTAAATTATTCTTCTATTCGTGAACGATGCAGATGTTAAAAAGAAAGAAAAAGAACAAAAAAAAATAATAATAATTTTTCTCTATATTGATATAAAACCTACATTGAAGCACTATAAATGTATAGAGTGGACCAAAAATCCTACTAAAATAAATCCATAATTTTTTTATTTTTTAATTTGCTCTGAAGCAAATTCGAGCATTTGAAAGAAACAATTTTTAAAGCACGATGAAAAAATCATCTTTGAACTTAAATTCAATTTAAAATTAATAAAATTAGTTTTTTCTTATATTTTGATGTTTTATTAAAAAAAAAAAAAAAAAATAGATGGGAAGAAACATATATATATATATACTAAATAACTTCCAGTTCAAGTACATAGATTTAATCACCTGGTCGAGCAATAAAAATAAAAATTTCGTTTAAACAAACAGAGTTTAGTGGAGTCCCTCGATTATTCATCTTTTGTCATTTGAACCCGAAGGAAAAGTAAGATGGAAAATTATTTCTCGCATGGAAATGAAGTATTCTCCGATGAAACGATGGCAAATTGCCATTTCTGGCACGAAGAAAGCAATTGTAGGCGCGATTACAACTGATTTGAGCATCGGAGTCGAACCCGATGCGAAACGTATTTATGATCATTGTCTCGGTGTGCTGCAGCTGCGCCATCGCCATCGTCTTCTTGCATGTCATGTCATTCTAGAAAATAAACGCAGGCAAACGTACATATACAACGTGTCTAAAATGAAAATCTCTCCGTGGCATAAGTAAAACTAGGAAGGTTCTACTCGAAAATTAAGAGTAGGAAAATTACTTAATTACGGAGACTTTGTTTCGGAAATTGAGTTTGAAAAACTTGGAGTCGGTTTCGGCACGGTGCATTGTTGTGTCCGGAAAAGCGTAATTCAAAGATATCAAGTAGAGAAAAGATCGATGCCTGAATGCTCGTTGAATAGGCTGAACAGCTTTAAGGACAAAGAGGGAGATTTTTGTGTAACGTGTATTGGAAATCGTCGTAGGAATATGACGAAGGAAATCCTGTGATTCGAAATCAGATTCAGAGATCTGAAAATAGCGAAATAGGAGACCTCTCGTTTTCGTGGGAATCGAGTTTGGCGAAGCGAAGCATGTTCGTACTTTCATACCCGAATCGGATCTGTCGGATATTTTTTTGACTTGTAAATTTTGCGAAAGATTTCTGATTCGACGCGAGAAATTTTAGCTGGTGATACTGTCCCAAGATCTTCCGTCGAATTTCGTAATATGGAAAGAAGAATCTACAATTTGGAGTGAATAAACGACAAAAATTTTCCACGTATTATTGTGCTATTCAAAAATCTTCCTATAAATTGAATTACTTCTCGAATTTCTTGTAAAATAAATAATCCACCACTGGACAGCTTTTTTTAAACGTTTATTTGTGCCAGTATTTTACAATGATATTTACAATAAGTTTAACGAATAGATAACAGCGGTAGGTGAGGCTTATCTCAGATTATAAGCACCAACCCTGATTATAAGCACGCATAATCTTAAGTTAAAGTTTTATTATTTACACTTATTGCTATAACCAGCTATTATTTTTTATGGGAGTTTATTTTTGTTCTATTACACAACAGGGCACAAAGTTGTATAATATTTTATGTCCGATGGTCGAACCACCACTGGACAGCGAAGCTAAGTGAGAAAACGATACAGTAGCTTTCTATCGACAAATTCTTTCTTCAAATTTTGTTCAAAGCATTCCGAGGCCTTTCGCAGCTTGCCAATAAATTACAAACGAAACTATAAATATACTCGAGCGGGCCATAGGTAAAATTCCTCCGTTCCGTCTGTCCAAAATATTGACAGAATCTTTGTAAAGGAACTCGGTATTTTAGCAACTCGAAACACGCGTGCCTCCTCTAATAATACCCACCGGTTTCCAAGTGATCCTCTTTTATCCGGGGAGTCTCGGAGAAGAAAAGTCCTCGGCGGAGAAGCCAGTCCAAAGAAGAAACAAAGAACTTCCCTTCGCAGAAAGAAAGGAAGCTCAATGTTTCGACTTTGATTTCTCCGATCGTTCGATCGACGTGGCGAATCTGATCGAAATCGATTCGCGTTCGAGTGGCTTCCTCTTTCTCTCTATTCTCGGCCCCGCGGAAACGTGGTTTCAATGTTTCGCTCTGTACGTTCGGCGAGATGGTCGCAGCTGTGCCGCGTAGCGTTTCGAGGGATTTATGAGTTTATCGATCCGTACACAGACGACACAACGACCTGGTACGTACCGCGTCTGTGACACGTACTTCTAACGAAGAAAGAATGCTAGAATGTAGATTCTACATGCTGCTTGATGACACGCGAGGGAATTGAGGGTTTTTTAGATTTAGACTCGAAAGGTGCCGACAAGTTGCTACGTCGAGAGTTTAAACCTAGAGTTTTTTAAGTTACGATCTTAACAGAAATCACACGTTCTCCAACGATAAGATAGTATCGTGTAATTTCTCAAGTGTTACTTTTTTTTTTTTTTATTTTGGAGCTGAGCTGCTTAATTTGGAATTGCTCGAATTCGAGTAATTTGACTTCAAGTTTCGACAAATCTCGACTTGAACTCGTTTGAACTCGAATAATTTAGTTTGATACCTAAGGAGTATCTGCTGAACAATTGTAAAATAATTGGCAAATCAAATAATCGTAGGGTCGTTCTTCCTTTCACCGAAATTTTCTTCGCTGTGACGTCGTGCTTTTTCGAGAATTTCGTAATTTTTGGCGAGGTTTGGCGCGGTTTGATACGTTATCGTTGCGCGTTTTCAGCGAACGTAACTCAATCTGGACGCGTTCCGCTCACGGCTCGCTGCAGAGACGATCGTTTTATCCTTGGATAGAGTCGCTTGCGAGAGCCTCGCTTCTCTGGAACTGAGGAAGTTGGCTTTTCCTGGCCCATCTCGCGACGTGATGAGAATGGAAAGTTTGTTTTTTTTTTAAGAGGGAGAAGGAACGTGCATGGCGACTTTTAATGATTTCAGTCGCAATCAGTATTTTAAGCGACCATTAAGTTTTCACGTGTGAAAGTAATATGTTACTTTTGAATAAAAAAATTATATATTCTTTGGAATTTTTAATAAAACAGTAAAATTTAAAAGTAGAACGTTCGATATTTCGTCTTACATTTTCACTCTTTGCGAATTAGAAAAATTCCAGTTCCGATTTTTAATTTAAACGCTTTCGAAATGATGTTTCATTCCTTCAAAAAGCGCGTGTTGTCACAAATAAAATAATCTCTCCTCGCGCTTCAACAAAGGAACATTTCACCCTCGATGCGCGACACGCAGAAATCCTCTTCTGCGTTCTCGTCACGTCTCCGATAATACTTTCTGTTAAATATTTATACGCTTTCTTTCATTCGCACTGGGGTATCTAGATCTATCGCTAACCACTAATCCAAGAAGAGTTTATGCGTTTACAATTCCATTGTCTTGATAATCAGCATGAGAGATAATCTTCTTACAAGGGACGCGTCGTAAAATTGACAAACTGGTACTCTTGCTTGTACAACAAATGTAGTTGTAATTTTAGCTCCAATTGGTCAGTAAATAAATTCAAAATTTGGGGAAAGGATAATCGTGATAGGATGTTGAAGCGCATTGTTCAACATCCACAAGGTAAATAGAAAAAAAGGTTCGTAATATTTATAGCAAAGATAATATTCTTGGAAACATTAAAAAAAGCCCCATAAATAATAAACGATGGGTCGAAAAACCAATAGTTTGAAGAAACGAATTTTTTTGCTTCGAGAGCTACACTGTATGTAAGTAGTGGTTTATACCTTATAATTTCTTCTTTTTCTGATTACTCTTACTCTTTAAAAAATTCTCGGATGTGTTCTGATATTTTTTCAACCGTTTGTGACTTTGAAACTGTTAATTTTTCGACCCATTTTTATTAGAACTTTTCTTCATCATTATCTACCCTAAAAGTTGTGAACCTTTTTTTCACCCTGTATAATATTTTTCATGAAATTATTTCGAGTTTATTAAAATTATATCTTAAGAATCTCAAATTATTTTAAGAATAATAAGTAAAAAAAAAAAAAGAAAATGAAGAAATTTATAACAAAAGTATATCAAATAATTTTGATCCTCGCGATAAAATTAATAATTAATGTAACTTTTAATTTGAAAATGCCAAAGAATTGAAAATTCATATTTTTCATGTTTTTCATGAAATTATTTCAAGTTTATTAAAATTATATCTTAAGAATCTTAAACTATCTTAAGAATAATAAATAAAGAAATTTATAACAAAAACATATCAAATAATTTTGATTCTCGCGATAAAATTAACAATTAATGTAACTGTTAATTTGAAAATTAAAATTCTTTGCACTTGTCTACTACACGATAACTGATACTTTCTCAAACATCCACGTTTGAAATTAGATTTCATTCAATCAACAAGTATTTCCACGATTGTTAGTTGGTCACAGGCGATTGTACGCTTTGGTATCTCGGTCGGGTCGAAAATTACGAGAAAGCAAAGACAAGAGGCATATTTTCTTTGGAAACTGGAGCGACGATAATCGAAGCCACGATCCAATTGTTGCGTTGAATTTGTCCCCGGTGTGTGCAGGGGACGATCGCGAGTTTCTATATGTACTTGGCTGCTCGGATTACTTGCGAGCTTTTTACGCTTTCTACGTCTGGTAGAAAGAAGAGAAAAAAAAAAAGATAATTCGATAGCTCGGTCGATATTCGCCGATTGAAATCGAAATAATTACACGTACAATAGAAAGTGGTCGAATCGGTGAAAATGAAAGTCTCGGAGGTTCTCACGCGTACGCGCGAGTTCTCGTACGATATCAAAAAGGAGATGGTGATCTCGTTCCACCCTCTAATATTCGGTGTCGTTAGAAAGTAAAACGACCTGGCAACTTCTTTTTATTGTAAAGCAATATTAGAAAGTCTGGTGAAAGAATAGAGTCTCGTTTCGTGAGGTGCGCGAAGTTTGCTTCTTTTTCTTTTTTGTTTTAACACGCGATGATAATTTTGTTTCTTTTGAAAATTTGTTTATGAGTTAAAGTCAGTTGTGTGGCTGTTGAACAAAGTTTTGAGTAACAATGTACTCGCTAGGAAAGGTGACAAAATGACGATGAAAGTAACAAACAGTAAAAACACGCTTCTTGACGAATTTATAAATTGTAAACTTCGTATGTCAACTCATGATTTGACCAATCTCTTCTCACTTTTCTCGCTAAATGCTTCAAAATTTTAAATCTACACACGTTTTTTAAACCTTGGATTAAAGTAGTTCCTAAATAGATAGCTCTGTTGAAGTTTCGAAGATTCTGCACGTCGAAAAATTGCTCAAATAGAATAATAAATAAAAAGAATCGCTTCCGTTATTCTCAAAGCAAACGATAAGGCAGAACGAACGTGGTACGCTGAAGAGATACAGATTCGGAATAGCAAACTGTATTGGTAGGGGGTTACGCGTCAGTGACCTTGGAAGACAATTACTTCCAGTCAGACTGTAGAATTAAACTACCTCGTGTTATAATTTGTTTCAAAGCCGATACGAGCAAGAATAGTGGGATATTCCTGACAAATTACACGTGTCGTATTATTTTTCTGATAGTCGCAAGTGTAACTAAAACTACGCTGCAGTTAGTGCGTTAGTAAGACGAAGTACAAATATATACTGATAAATTTAATTTAACAATGAAACACGAGATATTACATTTTTTACATTACTTTTGTGATAATCACGCATCGTGGAATTGAAAGTTTGTAACAAACGACACTGTAATTCCTTTGAGATGAAATAATGATATAAAATTCCGTGATACGTGCACGTAATAGTAATAATGTACAGGTCTGTTTAAGTGAAGCCTAACCTAAAAATATATAGTTGTATGAAAAAATTGCACGATTCGTCTCTGAAAGACCCAGAAGCAACTGTTCTGACTAGAAAATGAAGACTTTTTTGCCATAAAATTTTATTGATATGCAAACATTTGAATCGACACAAAACAAATTCAGTACTAGACAACGCCACTCCTACTCCTGTCTACCCCACGCCCCCTCGCGAATCACGTGACTCAAATCAACCAATCGCTAATTTTCGTTGCACCTGAAGAGGCCCGATTTTCTGGGTTACCCCCGCTAAAATCACTTTCAGTGATAAAAAAACATGAACAACCTTGAGAACTTCGAAAAAAAAAATTCTTACCAGTCATTGGCCTTTCGACACCATTCATATCAGGCAAAAGATATTTTTTGCATGGAATTTGCAACGATTCGATAATTATTACATTTAGGAATCTCGCTCAAATGAATCACCCTGTACAAAGTACAGAAGATTGCATCGACGCGAGAGGACTTGCAATCTTGTGTCTCTCCTGAAACTTCACGTCATTAGGAAGTGAACAACACGATCCGCTCGTTGCTCCGCTAATTTTTCGGCCATGAAGTGCCGTTTTAGGTGTTTTTAAAACGGATTTAAACCCGGTTCCGAGCCCTGGTTTCGCGAGGTTCACGAAATTTCTGGTCGGATGCTCGCTGGCGTGGAAAGCTCGCGCGGCGCGCATAAATTTATCGCATCGAATTGCAAAGGAGGAAGGTTTCGCGTACCGCGGAATTACACGGCGTGACCCTAATTATGTTTTTTCCACGCCCGTAGCTTGAGCTAGTTCTCTATCTCGATGTAACTGCTGCGTGCGTGTGCGTGAGACCGGTTGCGAGGCCGGTGGCTATTCTCGCGATGATCGCGATAATAATTGCGACGATGACGAGGAACATGCATTCCGCCTACTTGCCAGAAAAACCAACGCGAAAACCTTCGCGCGCGCGTGTTTGAACGTAGATTCGATCTGTCGCGCGATGTGCATTTGTCCTCAGCTTAATGGAATTACGACGGCGTCTCGATTCGAGGAGTTACTTCAATTAACGCGTTACGGTAGCGAGTTTAGGTAGATTGATCATTTGTGAAACTGTTGCCAGCCGACGTAGTTTCCTTCACGGTGTAATTAGTAAAAATATGTTCGAGGTAGAAGATGAGTTGCAGGATCGGTATATTTCTTGCATCGGTATAGCAACACTTATGCGTTTTATTGTTGTGTCTATCATTTCTTTTTTTTTAATGAAAACGTGGTTTTTCTTTCTTATATCGAATCTTCTTGTTTTAATCGTTTTTTTAAATCATAAAATAGCGTTGCCGCGAAACTCTTTCTAGTTTAATACTGAGTGCTGGTTGAAATTTTTAATTGTCTGATCGAGGTATCTGAGTTTCAGTTGTGTGGACACTGACTCGTACACTAATTCAAAAATTACGTAATTATGTAAAGTAGAAATAGAAGCTCAAGGTTCTCCGATTTATTATTCGCGCAAATTACGCAGGCTTACAAAAGTGTCGTTTGATCTTCGTGCAAGTATGGTACTGAAAGCAAGGAAATACACGTCGTTGCAGTTTTTTAAAAACTTTCTAAAAATCAAACGATGAGGAGCTTCTGGAAGGAGCGGAGTTGGCAACGAAGTGGTTAGAGTGGAAACGCTGTTTGATACTGGGAATAGCTTTTAATACCGGTGATCTATAGCGATTCGATGAAAGGGTACGCTTTCATTAAGTGGTCAGAAATACATTTTGCTTCGATGTTGGAAATGGAAGGGAAAGGGAAGTTAGCACGGATGGAAGTTAAAACGGTTGTTAGTTTTCCGTAATTGGGTATTGGGGGGAGAGATGGAAGTTTTCGACCTGGTTTTAAACTTCCTCGCCGGGTATTCCGGGTCCTGTTGGTTGAAAGATTAGTTTATTTTGAGCTTCCGAAATACGCGCACGTATGTAGTGAGCTTCTTCTCGAAGCTCGCGCCTCGAAAGCTACGTAGCAACTTAACCAAAGTATATAAAATAAACAAATTTATGCGTGAAAAGAGTAATTTCTTCTCTAAAGATACTCTCTGTGATAGAAATTAACTTTCACTCTCAAATTTGTAGATCAATTTATAATTATCTATAAAATATGAAACAACAAATATTCTTCATATATGTATGAAGGAACTAAATTCTTCTCTATATCAATTATAAAAATTATAAAAATCAATTCAAAAGATATTTCGTTTCCAAATCTATCGGTGGTTAACTCGCTGCTTCTTCAAGTTTCGTTAATGCAAATTGAAACAATCGACCACTTTTGGTATCATTCAAATGGGTATTTAACACGAAATTTTGTTGATTTTGTCTTTCTAACTTTGTAACATCGTTTAAATTTGATACGTAAGAGTTAATGATGCGTAATTTTAAAATAACATCCTTCGCCATTTTTTAAACTTTCGTGAAAAGCAACGAGAAGTCTAGTTTATGTGAATTACTCCAATGAGTGTCTTGAGAAATTTCTTCTTCTTACGTTCTTCGTTATTATTAGCTTTCACTCTGTTCAGGTATTATACTATTATGTTACTATTACAGTGTTATATTATACATCACATCACACAACACCAAATGTATACGTTCATTATAATTATCAGCAAATTATAAAAAGAGGAAGTCCCAAGCTGTTAGCTAGATTCAAATGTCCCCTCTGAAAGAACAGTTGAGTGCAAAAGGTTAAAATACTGATTACTTAAAAAGAGTGTCTTTTCGTCGGCTCAACTCAACTGCCTTTATTGATTCTTTTTTTAGGCTTCTTATACTAGGGTGTTATCTCGGAGGTTTTCCCAGAAAGGCAGATAATTTTGGCCGTGATACGTGCAATCTGGGTTTCGCGGTTCGCACGCGAGTCGAATGATTCCGTGCACGTGACGCCGCGTGTCGCGTTGCAGACAAATACCCGTATCGCTTCGATCGAAGCTCGTGCGATAGATTGGTGGACGGGCCATTGTTGAACGATCGTTCCATTTTCGTATCGTCATTGAAACGTGATCGGCAGTCCCGATCGCGGATAATCGATATTCGTCTGCGCGGAGTTGACTCACGGTGACGATAACGTGTCCCACACAAGCAAGTAGTAATAACGATCGTTATTCGTTTCCTCGCGTGCTGAAGTCGAAAACGTCGACAACGTCGATCCCGCGACAACGTTCGATGCAAACTTTTTCCACAGCTGGTCGTGTTTTAATCTACTCCTTTCTCTCTCTCTCTCTCTCTCTCAAGAGATGGAGAGTTGGCAACTTTTTGGAAGCTAGTTTGCGAAATTACAGGTAGAAACTCTGTAGTTTCTGTTTAAACTTCCGCTTTATCGTCTGGTTCGTTTATTTCCTCGGCTGTTCATTGCGCAATTTTGCCCTCTGTTTGATCTTCCTTTGGAACGAAAACGCGGGGATTTTAGAATTTCAGAGCGTGGATTCGCGCGCGTGAATAATTAAGTTTGTAACTACGTTGCTCGTGAGAGTATAATGTTGATATAAACTGAATTTGTGCCTCTGTTTTTCTGCAAGTTTCAATTGTTATCACTGAAAGTGATTTTAGCGGGGGTAACCCAGAAAATCGGGCCTCTTCAGGTGCAACGCTAATGCAACGAAAATTAGCGATTGGTCGATTTGGGTCACGTGATTCGCGAGGGGGCGTGGGGTAGACCTCGAGTAGGAGTGGCGTTCCCTGTAATTTGTTTTGTATCGATTCAAATGTTTGCATATCGATAAAATTTTGTGGCAAAAAGGTCGTCTTCATTTCCTAGTCAGAACAGTTGCTTGTTAAAATACATCACTATCTTAAATCTTAAAAGAAAGTAACTTATAATAAAATTCTTATACGTAAACACTAGTCTCACGTGCACCTTCTCTGTACTTACCTTATTTCTGGAGAGAAATTACTCTCGCAGCACTCTTCCACAAGACCACCAATTACTATCGTTGTGACACACTTGAAATAAGCAAGGGAAATTTATTGTTAGATCGTGTTACGAAATCAGCCGTACGCATACAAATTACTTTATTCTCGTATGTGCACAGGCAACACATTTCACGCGTTTGAGGTAATGATAGTATCTGAAATAAAAAAAAGAAAGAAATAAAATTATAGAGAATATCATCACGTATACCAGATACCTTTGATTTTTTTTTTTATTTTCTCCTCACTGGAACATGTTGTACGTTCACGCTTCTGTCTACTCGATGCGACATAATAATTTTCGATTTCGAAAGATAGACAGTCATTAGCTACCGATACCTATACGTACAGCTACGTATGAATAAAACGTCTAATATTATGCTTGGTGTGGCAACAAATAGACCAGAAAATACGTGAGATCGTGGATCACGTCGAGGAACGTGAATGCTAGAAATTATCGTGTTGGTGGCGTCGCTTCGAACATCGAAATACCGTTCTAATCTCTATTCTTGGTATACGCCTCCCACGTAGCCGAGTAACTTCTAGAATCACCGATCGAAAACATTTTTCTCGCGTTACGCTCTCGTCTTTATCATCTTCGGCGACATCGCCCGATGTCTCGCGTATAGAAATCGCCGATAAAGTTTTACTAACATTGATGATTATTTGTGTTCCAATAATAAATACACTATGCGATAAGTAAAAACATAGTAAAGAAAATTGATAATTAATAAAAGGATATCAATGCCACTTTAAAGGATCTTATTTTATTAATCATTTTTCACGTAGAATAACAATACCTATATACGTATATTAAGAATACGAATTTTGAGAGTTTCGATATAATTTGTTTTATTAAATTTGCAAATATCACGTCGTGTCGCATTACGTATGTGATCAAAAAATTCTTTATCCGAGAAATATAATAATAATGATATATTCTGATCGAAAATATACGAAACAACATGATGTTACATTTTTCCAAAAAACTCTTTATCCGATCGATATAACAACATCACGTTGATATTGTACATCACTCTTTGTCCAAACATTATAGACAAATAAAAAAAAAACGTATACTAATTTCTAATTTTCAAAAAATATTGTACACAGGAGAGTTGAGGACAAAGAGCGACAAAATAAAAATCGATTTTTATCTCTGATGAAAATTACTCGATCGAGATCGGTAGGTTGAACAAAACAAGGGCGAAGCAACTTGCGGCAACCTTGTTTGCACAGATTCATTCAACAGCCGTGAGTGAAACCCGTTCGATTTATTCTTTAACGATCGTTCGACGTTAGCCGAGACACGCAACCGCGGACGTGTAATGACTAATGACTTCCACAAGTCCCGAGCGCATTATCTTTACCTTGAGTCACGGAACCTTTTTGTCTTCGGCTACCGGTCTTGCCGAGAAAACCTTAATTGCAAGCAGCTAACAATCGCGACGCGAACGACGTTGAAAAAAGATCCGAATAATCGACCGACGATCATTTCACATCTAACAATCGAGAATTCGCGCGTGTCTCGTGGCACGTTTCGTCGAGGAAATCACCCTTTTCATTCAACGCGAATCAATTGATTTTGTAAATCGGAACGACGTCGAGGCGAGTGTTTTCGTCGATCCAGCGTGTTTCGCGCCCACGATTTTCTTCAATGTCGCTCTTTCGCTGTGTAATCGATAGCGCCGGCGAATGGAAAATTAATGATCGCAAGCAGATCGATCGAACGGGAACTTTGCGACCTGATTTATCCGCAGTTCTTATTTTCCGGTTGTTTCCGCTGGAGTTTCTTTGCTTGAAAATTCAATTCGTTGTTATTATTATTCAATTTATATTATTATTATTATTATTTTGACTCTGTCGTTCTGCTTGGTACGACCCAAAATGGACGTATTGTTAGTACAAATATTTTAATTTTTAAATATTTAGTTTCAATATTCGATAGAATTTTAGTATTCTTGTATCAATCTTTCGAATTTGTTTTCAATGTTGCAGCCCGTCAACTTGTATTTATTTTTAAGGTAAATTAGATAAATGGCACGAAATTCAACGTTTTTTATTTTTTTATTTATTTATTTATTGTATTATATTTTATAAATTTATATTTATATATTTTGTAATTTAATATATATTTATAATTTATATTTACATATTTTATATTGTAATATAATTTATTCTTCATAATTTTTTTAAATGTATAATTTTTCAGACAAAGTTTCCAAATTTTTGCAGATGATTTCTACTCATAAGAATGAGTAATGATTAAAATTTATTGACTGTCGATGTTCTTCTTCTAAATTGCCATACAGTTCCATAAATATTGATTGGATTCCTTGATGGATTTAATAAAACTATGTTAGATTTTGTACTTTCAAAAATTAACAAAATTTGACAAGAAATGCTCTTTGAATCGGAAAAGTTACAATCTTTTGATACATCTCCTCCTGGAGAGGAGAGAGGTAGTTGCAAACGTAGGAATTGAGTTTTCAGCGATGAACGATCATTACGTAACGCGATCTGAGGAAATCTTGCAAGACGGTAGAATTGTGCGGTGCAATTTGTGATGCAGCAATTCGCCTATACGTTACCATGCAATAATAGTAATACGTATCGAACGAGGTTACTATAATAATTCCAAGCATAGTTACGAAAGTGACTAATCCACTCGGCTCGTATTCCCTTCTAATTAAACTCGTAATTTCTTCGTATTGTACGAAGAAGACATGTCGCAACGAAAACGAGCTTAATTTATCAATGATTTATCAATGATAAATAGTAATAGTAATTTATCTTTCGCAGAATTTTTCTTTATTTTTCGTGTTATATTTTTTTCGGGCTATCCATTTTACTACCAAATTATATACCGCGTGTCGTCAATAAATAAGCTCTTTTTTTTTTAGAAGTGAGTCAATTTTGCCAGAGGCTAATATAAATCCGCGTGTTGGCGGCAACAAACAATGATAAAGAACAGAGAAAAAAATTACAAGCCAGAATACGTTTTTATTAAATCTTTATAATGCAAAAATGAAATAAATAAAATTACAGGGAAAAATATCAGTAATTATTAAATCAACACGCAAAAATATTAGGAGTTATCGAATCAACTTCACGGATTAGATTTAAATTAATTTTATATTTGACTTTCAATTTACCTTCGAAAATTTCTTTAGAATTACATATATATATATATATAAATGATAATAATTATTAGAAAGATTAATATATTAATAGAAAGATAATAATTATTAGATTATAAGATTAATATATTAATATATTATGTTAGGTAATAATTAGTTATTAAAAAATTAATGGAAAGGTTAAAAATTTTTCTTTCCAGTCGAATCTCTGGAAATTTCAACGTCCGCTCGAGGTAATCGAAATTTCAGAAAGATCGTCAATGCCACACGCTCTCTGATATTTCTCGCGAAAGAAACGCAGATTCGCGCGAGACATAGTAGTCACATTGAGAGGATCGTTGCATCACGATCTCTCGTAGAGATCGTCCAGTGAATCATGTTCCGTATTTAATTGCCTCGAGTGCGAATGGCTGCGCCGCGTTTAGATGTAACTTCAACGCATCGGGAGTCCGGAAAAGACGGAAAGAAGACTAACGTGTTTCGGGTTCTATTTTTGCCACTCGAAAGGTCTCGTATTTCTGACACGGTGGCACGGCGTGGAGTGGTAGTTCCATTCGATGCAAGAACCATTTTCGTCGTCGAGTTCGAACGCGAGAACTCGCGATTTTGGGGCGAGAGTGGCTAGTTGTTTTTCGTTGGAAATAAAAAAATGCAAATGTTTTTTTTTTTTTCTTAAATTGTAAAAAATGTAGATATCGATAGATTAGGAAAAGAATAGAACGTTCTTTGTAATGTCGAGACACATTTGCAATAGGAGTTTGAATGGTTTCAATTTGAAGAGAAGAAATAAGTAAACTGTAGTCTGGGAGAGTTTGAGCTTCAAATTTAAGTTCTTTAATTTTAAATTTGTTTCAATACTTTACATTTGGCACGATGTAATAAATTACAGTAACTAATGCCTGTTTAAAAAAGATGATTAATACTTTTATACATATTACAAAATTTTGTTTAAACGCTCGTTTTCTGATTATTTTCGTTTGTAGGATTATTTAGTTTGCAGGAATATTTTTGTGAATATTCAGATAAAGAATTTAGAAAAATAGATGCATGTTTTAACTTTTTGCATCGTGTAACTTTTTTATGGAAATTGATCCAATAAATTGTTTTTTTTTTTTATGTAGATATTTCTTTCTTTTTATATAATAAAGACTTTTGTATTATAAAAATACAAATTTTTTAAATTTTGGAAATTGATCACCACTCATATAGATATATTTTATTATTCTTTTAGTGCTATGTTTTAAAGAGCATTTTTGGATTATTTCGAAATGGAATATAATGGTATGGAATATTCTACGGAAATCTTTCCATTTCCTCGTTCGACTGCACAAATATTTTATTACTCCAAACTGTTCCCAAATTTTACCCACTTTCATCACGTACTCAGGAAACACATGCGAATTGTCAGTATGAATCACTCGTTAAAATAGACGATCACACAACAAAATCGAAAATAGGATTTGTTGACGATGAATCTTCACAATAGAATCGTTTAAATGTGAATAGAATCTTTCTACTTGCACAAAGCGCATACGTGGGTATTTGCATTTTCACTGAATTATATATATATATATTGGTATCACCGAAGATTTATTCGTCGAATAAACAGTGCAGCTATCAAAATAAACGAGCAAGGTTTATTCGACTTAAGCGCATGTTCGAAGATAAAATATTTGTTTAACGATATCTGTTCTGTTAAAAAAAAATCTCGACGGCGAATATCACGCGTAATTATTCTTTCGAACATTGTCTTGTCATTTATTGAATGCCAAATTATCGTCACTGTCGTAATTGACCATCGACCATTCTTAATTCATGTTTACTCGTAAAAGATGTTTACGATGTAGTAGTAAGAAGATAAAAAAGAAAATGGTTAAGTCGAAGTTCGCTGAATGACGCATCTCAACAAAGAAGTTTCGAATACATTTGAATTTTAAAAGAAATAGAAGCGACTTCTTTAAGCAAATTATTTTATCGACAATATCAACGTCTCGTAGTATTGCGAGAATTTTTATACATTTGTGGGAAATTTAAATTATCCAAATCGAATAGTTGTTTGGAATATTTGACAATTTTCTATCCAAGTTCTGTTTCGTATATCTATGAAATTATATACAGGGTGGGGCAAAAGTCACTTCCTACTAAAGTAAGTTCGTAATTTTTTTATTATACATTTATTTCAACATTTGAACGAAATAGTTTTTGAAACATGATGAAAAAATCATGTTCAAGCTTAAATTTAATTTAAAGCTGATAAAATTAGTTTTTTCTTACATTTTGATGTTTTGTTAGAAAAAAACAGGTGGGGAGAAACTTTTCTACAGCTTCAGCCTGTGTAATTATATACGTATTTTAATTTACTAGAATTATTAATTATATTTTAAAATGGAAATTACAATCATACAACGAAATTATATCTTTTTCATCAAGAAAGAGCTAAACACTTTTTGAGCGAGGAGTGTGTAAACGTGTTAGTTCGAGAACAAAATTTTCCTATAGTTAGTGTGACCTAAATAAAAATACATTTCAAAATTACTAGTATCTTTTGTTAAATGAAATTGCACACGATGATAGCCAGTCTAACGACTAATGACCTTAGGTATAAATATATTTTTTTTTTTTTACCTAATCGGTTGTTTCGTTGAGTTAAGCATAAGTTTCTCAATGACGAAGAGTAGATAATCTCTGCTCTGTGGTTTCTTACGCGTCTAAATATATCAGATTAAATAAAGCACAGCTTATGTTCATGATATCGAGCGTTATGTAATTTCTGCGTTTTCGATTAAACTCGCGGACAAATCACGGTGTGCCAAGAATAACAACCAAACTCGATGTTCCTTAATAAATTTATCAAATTCCGTGGCAATCGTCCAAGCATTTACTTTTTTTGCACTGTCCTGCGAAATGTTATTAATATTGTCGTACGTTTCAACTATGTTTTCCATTTATTTATACCACGTCGCAGCATCGTTGTATTAATTTGATCGTCATTGATCATAAACAAACTGGTCACGATATTTATTTATTCTCACCGATCCAACCGATGGTACAGTGTTATCCATATTAAATTTTAATATTTTTCAATTTTAATTAAATATAATCTTTATCGGGAGAAGTCAAGCGTCAAATATTAAATGCAATTTCAAACTTCATTAACTTTATTAATGTACAAATACTTTTCATATAAACGAGGGAATTTTGAATTCTCACTCTTGAATTTAATTAATTTATATTCGTGGAAATCTTATGTTTAGTTTCTTCTTCTGAAACACGTTACGTTTTTCCTCTTTTAGCTTTAATTAATTATTAACCAATTATTTTCTTCTTCTTTTCAAGAAGAAGCGCGGAATGACTTTTGGATTTTCCTCTCCTGCAAAATTTAATTTCATTGAGAATTTTATTTTCGTACGTTTGCACGCGAATGCTTTATGTACTATTTATCGATACTGCATTGATAAGTTAATTTGATAAAAGCGTTCCTGTTCTTGCAAGCGATCGTTCGAATTAAAATTTCTTTTCTGTCTCTTCTATTACGATCTACGTCTTTTTTCTTTCATTGCATCATATTTATCGTTACTGGAAGATAAATCAGTGCAATTTCAAACCTGAAGTTCTTCGACGCAGTGATTTTAAACCTGCATTTTATTACTCTATTCTATTATTCTATTTTGATAAACTCTATTATCAATATCTCTATTCTATCATTATTATTATATTATTATATAATAATAATTATTATATTAATATATAATATATGTAATTATATAATGTATTATTATATTATTATTATAAATTCTATTATTAACAATTAAAAATCGATAATTATGACTCGGACATATTCAATTCATGTCCATGTTGCATTGATTTGTCATCATTGGAGAAGAATTTCTAAAGGATTGTTCCTACTGAATTAATAACAAGTTGATAAGAGTAACAACATCGAATGTCATGTTCTTTGGAAGCTCGTTTAGACTGAGTTAAAGCCTTTTAGGCTTCCTCCGCATCAAAAATTCACTTTTTGAATAATAAGAATTGTGTGTCACAGGGGGTGGGATTTTGGAGATTGGGCTTAGGTTGGGAACCACTGCTCTAGACAAGATCAGACTACACGCTATAATTTTTATCTTTGTCATTACTATGCGGTTTGCAGATTGAGATTCATCGACGCGAATGATTAACGTCCATGACTGGGATAAAATATGTTACGTAGGAATGTACGATCACGTTTCGTACAATTCACGTTTGCACGTCGATGTGTCTATAAGTAAATGTGAAAAAGAATTGTCATAGTAGAAGTTTGCATTTTAATTCAGCTATAAATTGTCCAGTTTAACTTCTTCCCTCCGACCTTATGAAACGATGATAAATTGCTTTCGATTTGGTTTTTAGAATCAATGAAATTGACTAAAATTGAGAACTCAAAATTCAGAATTCAGCTGTTTCGCAATTTTTCTCGTGCATTTTAAACTTGTCTAGCACCTTCCACTTTGCTGCTTCTAATCGCACTACGTGTATCCTCTTACCTCATTTATCCCCTCGATCAATCCTGGAACGACGTAATACGATTTTCAGCTATAGGTTCATCGACTTGACGATTAAAAATTTCTACCAGCGATCGCTGATCTATCTTTTACTTAGTTCATCAAATTTTTGTCAAATCGATTATTAAGGACGTTTTGTAATTTTCATCTTCTGCGTCAGTTTTGTCGTTACTATCTTTAATCAATCGTCGAGACACGCAGTTTCAAGTATCAACATTTTTTTTACGAGAAAAAAAAATCGTCTTTACCTCGATCTTCCACTCCATTATTCCCTAATTATTTCATACATCTTTTGCCCTTTATTCAAGAAGATAAATCGATTAACTCTGTGAATGTTCAGTTCGTACTGGAGTATCGCACATATAGATAATCTTATGTTATTATTAATAATAAAATGATTTATTTCTTAGAGGGTAACAAGATATACGTTTAAATGACGAATGGATTCTTCTCATAGTTAAATTTTTACATCTTTGGTAATTTTAAGCACCGAAAGGATTAATCTTGCGAATCTTAATAAATTGTACAATAATATGTAATACGAATTGAAACTTTGACTTAAACAAGTTTATCGATTTGACGAATTAGAATTTCTGTTTCTTCCCTGTCCTTCAGGATATTTTTTATTTTTTTATCTTTCAGAATGATCGAATCAGTCGATCTTCAGTCGATTGAAATTTCTATTTTATCCTTACTATTATTCCTATTATTTTATCCTTTAACGAGATGTTCTTTATTTTTCATCTGTTACAAAGATAAATCGATCGATCTTAAAACGAAGTTCATGATACGACTGAAACTGCAAGTTCATCGACTCGACGAATTAAAATTTCTATCGGGCCAGAGCGTCGGTGTATAGGAATCGTTAAGGCTAGTTCAACGCCTCCCCGTTGCGACCGTCTCGTTGCGGACGATCTAATTAACGGAGCAACAAACCCTGAAAACTCGGTGCAACGGACGCGAGAGAGGCCTTGGCTCTCCCGTATCGCTCCTGTTCGCGACGCGTGTGCGTCTAACGAGGACGGAGAAAACCGTCAGAGAAAGAAAGCCAGCCTGAAGAAGCCAGCCGAGAGAAAGTCCGTGAAAATCTGTCTGGCCCGTGGAAACTCGCGGAGAAAAATCTCCTTTTTCGTCGTGAAAACAGCGGGGAACCGCCGCGCGTTTACGAGGCCTCGCACTGGTTAAAACGTTTCGATTCTCGATAGACAGAATTTACCGACGAAAAAGACAAATTTGCAACCTTCGTCTAATTACAATTTCATTGTTGAAATATAATTCGATGTAGTAATATTCTTTTCGAGTGGAATTATATATTTTTAAGTCGACGTATGTTCGATGTAAAAAAATATTAATCTACATATGTATATCGGGAAGATGGTTAGTTCAGGAGATATTTCAACTTCAGTTTTACTTTAAAGTATCGTTTGAGAGATAAAGATCGTTCAAAAATCTTAAAAGCGCTTTTAATTTTTAAACGAAATATCCTATACGTATTTATCATTTTTAAAGAGCAAAAAATTATTTAAATATATATATATTTATGTACATTTAAATAGATATGTAATATAATTTTTAAATAAATATATTTACATACATTTAAATAGATATATAAATATATGCTCTTGTTGCAAACTACGAAACTAGTCTAATAAAACTACAGATTGATCCTCATTGCTTTGCAATCCTCGTTGATTTTAGACGGGCAGAAAATTAGAAAACGGAAATAATAAGGTATAATTGTTAGAATTATCTGTGTATTTCGGTATCTTTATATTATTTTGAATAAATCAATTTTTGGGATAAATTTCCGAATAAATATTGTTTCCAACTGGAATTGGGATTTTTACCACTGCAGTGCGTCTCAGAGCAATAAACGTCGTTTTACTGCACGATCGTAATTCAGCAATCATATTCTTTGTTTAAATTCTATTATTGTGTCGAAATTTACGTGATGCGGAATGCTTCTATCGTTTATTTATGAACGTGTAACTGGCACAAAGTCGTATTAGCTCGTGGGTTATTGCTATTATTTGGCGATGATTTTTATACAATGCCGTTGGACACGCGATGGCTATTATATAAATGGGTAAATGGGTTATAGTTATGTTTATGCTTGTAATCTTGTCGCAATTACCACTTCGACGGCATGCAAATCGATAGACTGGAGTTTTATCGATACTACACGAAGGCTTATTTCCATTTCAGATTGATTGTATGTTTTCGGTTGAAATTATCTGACATTTTTTTCTTTTTCTTTTTGTAGACACGTTGGTATAAATTTTCGGTTAACAGTTGTTGCATCGCGATTAACAAAGAATGAAGGGAAATAGTTTTAAATCATATTGAGCATCGAGCAGAGAAATAACAAATCATTGAGAAACATATGTAAAATGGTGGTTTGCATATTTTGTAAAATCGAGGTGTACGAAAAATTCCATAATTTTAATCATAATTTATATATTATATGAACAAAAGTTCAAATTTTTCAAATTTATCGACGTCTAAAAATTTCATAAAATTTTATCATTTTAAATGAATAAAAAATGTTTACAAATCTCTAACATTCCCTCTGATAATTATAACATTAGAGAAGCTAGAAAAGCTCGATGATAGAAAATTGTAAATGAAGTGTATTGTACCGACGTACAATTAGCTCCAAATTTTGCTCAAAATTTAATCGAAAAATACACGGAATATGCAGAAAGAAGGATTTGATATTGGACGAAAAATATATTTTTGATGAGGCTCGTCGATGGCTCGCAAATGGCGCTCCGACGCAAATAGAGCGAATCCTGGCGGACGTTTTATTGCGACAGTCTGAAAAGCGTCTCGACGCTCGCCACCGCCAGTCGGCTCCCTCGTATGTTGCTAGGATAAAAACCAACCCCCCCACAACGATTGGAGCCAGTTCGATGAAATGTTCTCAGATTCGACGGATTTTCCATCGTGTCTACGAGCTGTCTTCTTTATCGAAAAAAGGAAAAAGATCTTACAGCTTGGGGATTCGCGTCGATATTCAATGCGAATGTTTAATCCTTGCAAGTGCTATATTATCTTGTAAATGAAGAACGGAGATATGTGAGATTCCGAACAGCGCAAAAATCCATCGTGGTTTGAAAATTGATATTTTCTCTTGAAACTTGCACGATTGTTCCCCCCACCATTTTGTTGTTTGTATTAACGCGTTCATTTTGCTAGCTGTCCTTTCTGTCATGGGCAAATTTATGCAGTTATTTCATGGCAACTCGAAGAAGAGTTTCTAGGTTAAGAGGTTGAATCACAATAGTGAACCTGTTTCTGATAGATGGGAATGAAGACTATAAGTGTTCGTGGGAAACTCGCGGATACAATAAGTATACGTAATCTCCGATTTAAAATATTCGTTGTAAAATTATCAGGTGAAATCGCTAAAACCTCAGTTTTAGGAATACCTTGAACACGAGAACACGTTAAAAAATTATATTCATATTATATCATTGAACACATAAAATATCCTCAGAAAAAGTAGATCTCAATTTGAGATATAATTGAATGCAGAAAAACCACAAACCCTCTCTGCCAATTTTCCCGGCAACGCAACTCGTTCGTGCAACACTCCATTGCCTGAAGAATACTTAAAGAAACTCGATGTATCCGATCCAGCTGGAGAGCACCTCGCGAGTTCTTGCGTGCGTTGAACGAAACGAAAAATGCTTGAGAAACGAGCTGAAAACAAACGTACGAGAAACGAGAAAGAAAAGGCGAAAGGATCGGCTTGTCGTACAGAGGCCTCGCGAGGATTACGGAACGGGAAAGAAGAAGAGAAAGAACAGGGTGGAACAAAGGGGAGCGGGTGGATCGAAGAGAAATAAAGGACAAAATAGGATATGGTGGATGCGAGGGTAGATTCACATAGAGAAAAAAGAGGGGAACAGAACCGGAAGAAAGAGGGGAGAAACGACAGGAAGGAAGAAGAAAGATATATAGAGGGGAAGGGGGGGAGGGAGTTGTTGGGCGAAAGGACGCCGAAGTTGCAGCATTATACGGGGGCTGACGAACGTTTTGTGTAGCCAGAGTTTGAGAAGCGTCTCGACGCCCGGCGCCGTCCAACGGTCCCCATCTTTCTCTCTCTCTCTCCCTCTCTCTCTCTCTCTCTATGTTCTCGGATATATAAACGCACCCTCGCCTCGCTAAGAGCTTTGTCCTGGGAAAGAAGTGACGTCAGTAGCAGAGATCGCGCCACCCCATATAAGCGCACGAATACGACTCACGTTCGGCCGAGGGAATGTTGGGGGAGACGTACCAGCCAAGGACAAACAGCGCCTCCTCTCTGGTTTAATGAAACGTGCAAATATAATCGCTTCGAAAATTCGAATAATCGCGAACAGTTGATTCTTTCGCCTAGACCGAACCCGATGAGAGGGTTTGATAGAAAAAAGTTTCAAGACAGATTTTTAGGAGAGGATATTCGAACTACGACACTGGTTGTACTAGAATTAAAGTTTTGACAAAATTTTTGACAAGATTTTGAAATAAGGGTGTCTTAGTTTGAATTTGATAAAATTGATCAATTGGTCACGACGTGTCAGCCAAGGATCGAACAAATTCTCAGTTTCTTAGTTTCTCAGATTAATTTTTGATCTCATTCTTCTTAGATAGATTTTTAAAAAAGAACATGGATCTTTTGGTTTGAAGTGATTGAACAGGTTGGAATTAAAATTTTAATACCAATTGGTGTTGGCCACTTGTCTGTCCTCCGTGTAATGTCTAATTAAACTAACAGTTGCGAAGTTATGTGAGACACAGTAACGTGTCGTAACACACCTTCGCAGGATGTCGTCGTTAGATCGTCAATTTTAAATAATTGTCACTATGTTGCAGCAAACAATTTCAAAATTCTTATTCTTATATACAGAACTTAATAACAAAGATTTTTGATCGGTCCAAAGTTTATTTCAAACTGAATCTTGAATCTTGCACCGTGTTAAAAAATTGTCAATCCTTTAGGACTCGATCCATGTCGTCGGCGAATGTTAACTCTCTGTTCGATTGAAAATAGTAAGCTCGAATTCTGACGTTTCGTTTATGCGTGCATTAACGCTTAGTTAGATGGCAAATCTTCTTGGATTACTCATCGAGACAAATCTGAAAGCCCACCATCGTCTGATTCACCGAAATGCATGCGCGCCTCCGCTATCTAGATAAACGTTCGCAAGATGTTTATTGCGCTTTAAACTAAGCGTCTGCTAGGATCACGTTAACCTGCGTTTTGTTCCAGTTTCCTCTATCATAAAACCAGGAAAATACGTAATTCTCGCTTATGTTGGTATCCGTTACGCGTTCCAAACTCGTTTAAATTGCGAGGAAAACTTCTCCACTCCAATACCATGGCTCCAATGTTCTCTATTCTATTTTCGATCTTTATGAAGAATTACTAAATAGCTTAGCTCGTTTTTACTAAATAGCGACTGTGAACAATCACGTGAGATAAAGTCGTTTGCAGTTTTTTGTATACTTTCATAAAGATTGTGAACAAAACAATGGAAAAATCTTCGAAACTAGAACGCAGATTTCTGCGATTGCAAGAGGTTTAATTTATATTACTTGTACAAGTAAAAAAGATAAAAGCATTACGGAAGAATGCGTATAAAAAAGATTTTGTTTAATAATTTTTAGGATGTGCTATCTTTCATTGTGAATGTATATTCATAAGTCACTAATGAAATTTTTTCTGATACATATGCATATTTGTACAAATCGAGAGAGAACAGATGTATTGTCTGATGAAAACGTTGAAGATTCACGCGAGGAAAGTATCAAGAAGTTCCAAATTATATATTTATACATTCTTCAATTACTTATTTATTATATATTATATTTATACGTGCCTTTAATTATTGTTCGCAATAACAGCATACTAGCTATTGTCTAAACTTCTGAAAGTCTGTTTTGTAGATTGACACTCTTGAACCTTCCGTCGCGGGTAGCCTTCCATCCAGTTCGATTCGGCTCGAATCAAAGCGGCGATTAACTTCTTCAGATACGTTAACGCGCGACGGGCAGAATTAAATTATTTAATTCGCCTGTTAGCTCGGTTAAACGAGCCTTCGTCGTGCACGTATATACGTATGATACCTCGACGTTGTCCAATCAGCGGAGAGAGAGAGAGAGAGAAAAGACGATTCTCATCTAATTACCCGATGGTCGTCGTCGTTTGGAATTTTTATCATTGTATGCTAAGCGACTCGATTTCCCGCGTCCTTGCGCGTCTTACCCGTAATTTAACGCGATGGTTTGCATTATTGCGACTCGTTCTAATTACAGTGGCATCGTTAGGCCTTCGTACAACCCTGTACACTCTCTGCGGATGATCGCGTGAAATTTTCACCGTGGCAATTATCCGCAGTTATGGGAGGAACACTCCCTACACTCTCGTCGATAAGTTTCCAAACACCTAGCAAATTCAGATAAAAGAGAAACAAAAACGGTAGTTATTTTTTAATCAAATTATTTTCTATAAATAAACGTAAAATTTTTTTATCGAAAAAAAGAGGATTTTATCCTCTTCGAGGATTAAATTTATTAAATTACCAATTATCTTCTACGTGAAAGAAGAAGAAATGTACTATTAATCGTACGTGATGAGAAGATTTATAATAGAAATATCGAAGCCTTTATTATTAAGAGTCTGTTATCACGAAACGTGCATCCACGAAATATTTGAGACAATCAGAAACTAATAGTGAAATTAAAATTGTCCCCACGATCATCTAATCTTAACCCAATCGATAATCTATCAGACAAATTAGAACGATTACGAAAAAAATTGGGACAAAATTCGACGAAGTAGTTTAAAGAATGTTGCGATTGATTCGATCAATTATTATCACATAGCGACGAGTCTACTATTTAATGGTGACAATCTTACATTTTTATACCGCATGTCTTCTACAAGATATAACAGATCTCGACTAATACCGATTTTCTCATCAAACAATTGTACTTGTATCGCGTTGATAAATTTTGTCTGAATTTGCTACGTGTCCGGAAACTTATGGTCGAGAATGTACATATGCCCGTGTACACACGTTCAAACGCCGCTTAATTCCGGCCTTGTTGTCCCATGGCAGTTTGTTCACATCGAAACACTTCGTGAGATCCAGTTTTCTTTGCCCCGTCCGGCGCGTTCCTTTGTATGCTAAATATCGTTCCATTGAGGCTTGTCCGCACATTTGGTCACTTCTGACAGGCAAACGATGCAACGATAAGTGGTTTATTGTTTTTTGAAGAACCATTGTCCTAGTTTGACTGACGCTGTGTAATTCGCGTCGGCTCGTTTCAATCAACCACGATCCGCGTTGTTCCGTTCCCAGCGAGTCCAATTTACGTCATTCCGTTTCAATCAGATTCGACTCGTTCGCAGATATCAAGACGCTTCGGACAAAATGAGGAACGTTTGGAGAAATTACGAGATCTGTCTTCTAAACGAGATCGTGTACTTGGTATCGTGGTAAAATTTTTGTCGACCGTATATTTGTAGTAAAATTAAATCCAAGTCTGTTATTCGTATTCGTAGATGATCCTCAATTATTATTTTTATTGATATTATTCACGGAATTAGATTTTAGATAGCATGTTTGTCATTTGATCGGTTAATCTCGCAGAATTTTCCACAAGGTTTCCAAGAGATTACACAGTCGTTTACTCTGATGTTTTGCTATGTTTGTCACACATAGTTTTACAAACTCTTTCCAACTACGTTCAACCTTGATCTTACGCCACAATACACGATTCTGAAATTAATTACTTTACTGATTTGCAGGTTCCAATATGATCGACAGTGTAGGTCGATCGATTTGGACTAGGTCTTAACACGTAGTTGTTTTGGTTTGGCATTAAAATTGATCTTACGTGGCAAGTACTATAGCCCGTATCGTCTACTTTCGACGTTAGGAACTCTTTAACAGTATTATAAAGTTTTCTTCAATGAAAAGTTCCAAAAAGTTTAATCTTCTATGCACGTTGACATTTTTTAACCATCATGCAACGAAAATTCATCATAGGAATAAAAACTCTGACCTCATTTTGAATTAGGAATTTTTACTTAAATTCGCATTTTAACGCAATTATGGAAATCGAGCTTGAGGTTTATTTCAATTACTAAATATTATAATAAATACTTGTGTTATATATTTAACTTAATATTGTGTACCTTAGATATATTTTGTATAATGTGCGCATTATTTATTATTGTGTATTAATAGTGGATTTTTAAATTTTAAAATGCCACTTTAAATGCACAAGAATCCGCAGTTTAGTTATCACGTAATATAATATATACAATAGACTATTTACTATCAGTATAATAATAGGACAATGAAATAAAGAAGAATGTGAAGAGTTTTTCACATCAGATAATAACTTATTTATATAAAAACGTTAAATGTTCACCTTGTAATGAGAGAGAGTTTATGTAGGTCGATATGTATTATTCAATAAATTGTTAAAGATCCTCTACAATTGCTGCATGTTGGTCTTTTTGTACGGTTCATGCGAGTGGATTTAACCCAGTTCATGCGAATGGAATGAGCTGTGCTGTGTGTAAGCGAAATTAGCCTTCTTGTTAATTAATCAATGGTATTAGTAACTTGTATCATCTTACTTGTTTCAACACTTTAACAGCGTATTCAAGTATCATAAATTTATTTTAAATAGCTTCTTCGTACAGGTGTATGAAGATGTTTGTAGTCCGTGGCTACATCTAACGCAATCATTAACGCAGCATTAAAATTTATTGTACTACATGCAGGAAATCTTCGAATAATTATTTTCTAAATCGTTTATTTATGATAAGTCTCTTTTTCTTTTATTACACTGTCGAAGAATTCAGGGGTCTAATTAGAATCGTAGATGATTCAGCTTATTTTATACAATTAGACAAATGCTAGAAAAATTTTACCAAGTCAGATTTTAATTTACCGTTGCTAGTAAATTCTCTTGCAGAATATTAATTATAGGGATGAAATTATACAAATCGATTAATTACTTTAAATTATGATAAAACTGATACTTGTCACTTGTTATTTAATACTATTAGTTAATTAATATTATTATAGAAGAGGATTCAATTTCCTAATATTCTTCTCTGCATACCGGTTTTATTATACTCAGACTCAAATATTTATCCACTTCGACTAATTTCACTTCGCATCTACCACGCATCTACCATTCGCGTCAGCCATCTTGAAATCATCTTAAGCCGCTCTTGAACTCGCATTACCCCGCTGCTACAAGCTCCAACTCGTTAAAACCTATTAGTTTCAACCGGTAATACACCGAACTCGACGATTAGTTTCACTCGTTAGCGTACAAGTAAGCAGATACGTCGCTCCAGAATCGTGTCACATCGACGATAATAATCGCTTGTTCGTTGTCGGAGATAACGAATAACGCCCCCCTCGAGATCAACAGAGTTAATTGAAGCTCGTCGCTTATGCAAAGTGACACAGGGGAAGATCGTTTCGCGTTATTTTTAAGTTAGAATCCTAAATCGCCAGAATAGCCGATTTTTTAAAAAAAAGAGACTTCAGCTTCCTTCGTTTGATATATACGTACATATTGTAGTCGTCTTCGAGGCTTGCACGAAACGACGCAAGCCTCGAAGTAACGAGCATTACTACAAATGACGGCAATAATCCACGATTCCTTGATTGTCGCATGGTTGCGAGAAATCGCGGCAGCTGATCGACAAAATTGTAGGAAATTACTCGTGAATCGTTGTTTTTTGATTGTTTTCCATTATTCTAACTCATGATCTGGGGATTACTAATTTTAAGTACATAGACGAATATAGTTTTTCGCAGGTTGCAGACAAACTGGAGCTTAAAAGTCGATCAGTGTATAAGTTATTGAAAACTTGAACAAAATATAGTAATTCTAATCTAATTACCGTGATATATTTAATAATGTATTATTAATTGACGAATATATAATTAATATATTTAATCAAGTCATTTTTAATGGAAAATGATTGGTTTTTCTTTTATGCCTTTTACATTTTCAAAAAATCAGGAGGAATTCTGAGATGGGTATTTGTTAATATCCATTCCTCGTTGTCTTTGAATAAAAAATAAAATTCTTCAGAAAAGAATTTCAAGGAAATTTCATTCCTTGGAGGATTAATTAATTCCATTTTAATTGCCAAAGAGCTATTTTACGTTATTACGTAATTTTCAATTATATCCGGTTCCGTATCGATAAAAAACACTCATCATTCTCTCTCAACTACAGCTTTCCCTCGAACAAAAGTTTCCAATATCAGCAATTACGCTATCGGAATTTGTCCATCCTCGTTATCGATCGTTCGTTCGTTTACCAAATAAGTACATAATTACACGCGAGTGCGTCTCGTCACAATCGAGATTAAATATCCCAGATAAAAGATAATGAATCGATTTTCAATTCGCAACATGCGGATACACGCACCTGTCCTGCTTCGAAGAAAGACACAAAAGGCTCGAGCGATAAGCGTTATCGCGTTCCTTACTTATCCGTCTGGGTAATCAGAGCAGGCCAGTCCATCCGAAGTTGCTCTTGTCGTTCGCACTGAATTGGTCTTTCCTCTGTTCGATTCGCGTTCGAAACAAGGAAGTAGCCTCCAGAAGCAGCCTCGGTCGGTGATTTTAGCTACTCGCGTCCTTCCTCGAAACCTCCAAAGGTAAGAAGAACATCTTCAGGCACATACACGCCGCATTCCAGCGGGGTACTATCTCAGGGAAAATCTCAGAGAGCGTTAATTGCTTATCAAACTAGTTTTTCGACTTTCCGTCTCGCTGATTCGAGCGTCGAGTGCATCGCGGTTCCTCGCGATCTTCCTCGAGGATAAACACCACCAGCACGCGGAAAGAACGGCGTCACGAACGTGTCATTTACTCGTTATTCTCCTTCTCTCTTCTCGGCTTTCTGCATCGTTAATTTAGCGTGAAACCGCTTGATTTCATCTGGCTAGATCTCTGGCGAGAACGCGCGATCGTAAATCCTCGTTATTATCGTCGATTGCCGATCTAGAGAGATCAGTAAAAATTTCTCTTCCGACTGTAACGTCCAACCAGATTTCCTTTCGCTGCGGTATTTGTTAACACGTTCGTGGCGTAGTCAAACGTGTATTTTTTATGTTATAAAATATCATATATATAAATGTAAAAATATAATATAAATATATATAAATATCACATGTTATAAAATACATATATATAAATTATAGTTCTTTTTTACCTGCATTTTTTATAATAAAAAGAAGTGTTCACTAAAGTGTCCGACACCAGCCAAACGAATAACGAAGCGTCGATCCGCAGGGACTGACACCGCCTCGAACGTATTAAAGTTAATACGTGTATATGTACATATTTTGGGCACTGGGAAATTATTGCATATTCATCTCTGACGGACGGGCGAGGAGAAGCGTGAGTCGGAATTGTTAACTTGCAGGGAAGTCATTTGTGACATTTAAATTTAAAGAGTGAGAATCTACATCAAGATCGTTTGAAGAGAATTGACAATAAAGAAACATTCATAGTTAAAAATATAACAGAAATATCAATTCTCTAACTGAATTGCAGCAGGTGTTCAAATTGACAATAAAGAAACATTCATAGTTAAAAATATAATAGAAACATTAATCCTCTAACTGAATTGCACCAGGTGTTCAAATACTTATACAGTGATTACACAGAATCAAATTAAAGTTAAACTCTACAAATGTGATATTTCTACTCGATCGGTGGTTGGCTGATTGCATGAATTAAGGGTAGGTTCGCGTTATTAGGTTATTCGATGATCGAACAGTTCGATCGATCGTAACTGTGCCTCCCTCCCCCCTCCTTTCGTCTGATTTGCATTTATATCACGATAATTCGTTTCCTTCCTTCTATCTCGTGCTTTCGTGTTGAAAGAAAGCAGTCAGAGAATTGTAAATGAGTTCGTCGAAACTTCGTGATTCGTTCTACTCGTATCAAGTAGATATCAGATTATTATAGATGAAATAGTCGAATTTTTAATGTATCATTCAAAAAAGAGTGATATATTTTGAATAAGAAAAAGAATTAAATTGCGACTACAAAAAGTTTTTTAAAAATTGCAACGAGACGATAAATCATGAAACAGTCGAATTTTTAATATACCTTTTTAAAAAAAATAATAATGTAACATTTTGAATTAACAACTTTTTTAATATACCTTAATAATATAACATTTTAAATTAACAATTTTTTTAATATACCTTAATAATATAACATTTTGAATTAACAACTTTTTTAATATACCTTAATAATATAACATTTTAAATTAACAATTTTTTTAATATACCTTAATAATATAACATTTTGAATTAACAACTTTTTTAATATACCTTTTTCAAAAAAAAACAAAAATAATAATATAACATTTTGAATTAACAACAACAAAAATTGCAACGAGCAAGGCAAACAGCAAACAGCAAGGACAAACTTTTTAAATCGAGAGTTGACAATATTCCCGTTATCTTATTATGGTAACGTTTATCGTCTTTAAATATAAGACGGGTAGATCGAGACAAGTAGAATAATTTCTGGGAATGTGTACGGAGGACGCAGCACAAATCATCGCGAGTTCTGCTCTGTACCACTTACTAGATCTAACAACCAGGTTGAATCGTGATTTACATGCCAGGTATACGAAATAATCGCAGTGTTGCAACGTTATCGTCGCATAGACACTTTCTGTTCGCACGGAACATCGCGAATTCTTTTTCTCCTTCGATTTCTTCACGTCCGTTTTATCCTTGTTTCTCTCTCAGTTTCGCGGACAGTTTCTCATTTCAGTACGAAATAAGAATCGTGGGAAAGCGACAGATCGAAAGAATTCGTCCTGATTAATCCTCGCGGACTCTCGCAACGTTTCTTATTTTCTCGGTTCAGCTTAATCTGCAGAACTTTCTTGGAACGTGAAAATTTCCCTTTCCCGCGGGATAATTAACACCGAGATCGTTACAGCTGACGCTTCTGTTCTAACGATCCTGCTAACTTGCAAGATATTAAAGATATCGCATTTCGAGAAATTTATTTTATCGTCGTTCGATGAAGAAACACGGCAATCGAATGGATAATTGAAAAAATACAACTACCAAGCTATTCTTATAACGTCACGTTACAACAATTTTATCATTTTTAACGACACGTTTACGATGCTCGAGTTACGATAAAATGGAACAACGAACAATAAAAGAAATTGAAAGTTAAATACAGATCATAGACATCGAAAGATGCGTCTAAGACAAACAGTCTCTCATAATTTTGTAAAATTTCGTAAAACATCTAACACAAGATAAACAAAATACATTATGTTATAAAGTCTCGATTGCCAGTGAAGCTCATGTTGTTACGATCCAAAAATCAAGCAAACATCAGTCAGCGTATTGTCGAAACGAATTTTCACACAATGGCCCCCGAAATTTAATATAAATTATAATATAAATTTAAATATAAATTACAATTTCTAAATTTATTTTAACCTTCTATATTACGCACGCTACATTGCGCAATCTCGCAAAGTTTTCTGCAAAATTAGGATTTCGCAAGACTTCAATGTGTCAATAACGAAATACACGTTACGTTGCTGCGGCAACGGGAGCAGCTATCGTAACACAGCGAGCTCGTTCGTTATATTGTTAGAACGAATTTGCATTTGCAACGGCCCTCAGAATTTCGACAGCGTCCTTAAAACGTCATCGACGCCCGTTCTCTTCGTGCTTTCGGTATTGAACCGAGGCTGGCATGGGGGATGGCATGAGGTCAGACCCTCAGTGCTCCACAGTTTGCCCCAGTTCGTCGTCCGTTTGTTCGAAGACTTTATTCTGGCTTCTTTTTTTAACGTAGCCTAACCACAGTGACCTGCGTGCGTGCGTGCAACGCGCCTCACTCGTCGAAATCGCGTTTTCTTCGCGTTGTGCAACGCCAACGCTCTTCGAATTCGTCGCGAGGATTCCTCGCTGGCAAATGGAGCATCGCGTGCGATGCCTCTGACTACGAAATCTGGCCCACGCGAACATAATTGAACCAACAACGATGAAAAATTGTTGATAATTTTAAACTGGGCGTTGGATTTACTTTTGTAACTTTTCCAGGCTATTATTTTATAAACTTCGTTACATTTTATAAAATAAAATAAAACGAAACTTAATGAATGTTAAAATAATATAATTCACAATTCATAATAAAATAAAATAAAATGAAACTTAATGAATGTTATATGCAGAATCCACTTTGGCAAAGGAGTTAATTGAAAAATAAAAGAGATACTAGCTGTTTACAAAGTAGTTAAGATTTCCAGACTATCTTAGCAATCTCTATCTTTGTGAAACTTATATTCTTATTAGCACTTTCTAATCAAAGCGAGAAATTAATTCAAATCTCCTAACGAAGTGCGCATTTGTAGTAAGTAAATTACTTAGCAAATATATTTATCAAGTAAATTGGTACTTAGCAAATATATTTATCAAGTAAATTACGTACGTGGTAATACAATTTTCTACAGAGATGTGTTCCATAAAAAATATAACTCGTCGAAGTATAAGTACATGTATTATTCTTCTGTATATTGTGAACACTTTCTATTAAGAATGTATAAATTATCCAATTAAAGATCAAAGATTAAATCTTCTTTTTTATAAATTAACGTATCACATGAAATTTAAATCGTTTATTAAAAGTAAAAGTAATATGAATTTCGTCGAAATTATTGACCGATTTTAAATATTATCGCTGGAATTAATCACGCTGGTGATTATCATTATTCACTGCATTATCTACAGAGTTATCGGTAAAACGCGCGAAGAGTTAATGAACTCCTTAAGTAACCAGATCGCTTCGTAATGTTTCACACATGCAAATACCGATTTTTCAACATACAAGATAAATTTTGTTATTCTCGTGACGTTTAAAAACAAAATCAACAAAGATAACACCTTTTTATTCTCAATTTTGCAAATGAACGAACGAACGAACGTTTTATTTGTTGCAAAGTAATTCTGTAAATTTTGCAATGAAAATATATCCTTCATCAAAAATAAGCAAACATGTAAATATTTTTCGAGTAATTGTGAATGCACATGTATGATATTACGTGTATCTTACACCTCGAGCGAGTGGCCAAAGTGCAAGTTCAATTCTCAAACTCGTAACAATTCTCTCTCTCTCTCTATATATATATACTCCGTCTGAGAGTTGTCTGTCGTCGTTGACGAACGCGCTAATTGTCTAGGAAATTTAAAGAGTCTCGTTAATTGCCACACTAACGAATTCTTTTTCATTCGTTCTCCACGCGCAGAAGCTGTGCTTCTGTTTGAAAGTCGTAAAAATTGATCGCGACACCATGTGCGAAAAACGGCGATAAAGACAGAAATAAGAAGTATCCTTATTTGTCGAGTATGTACGTTTATATCTACTAATTGAACGATTACGGTCGTTTAAGAAGTGGCGTCAGATGATTCACTGAACGTCTTTCACGCCTACGATGTTTAGAATTCAGGAGATTGACGATAGAGGAAGCTTCTTAAAACTTGAGTTAATGAAGCTCGGTATGTTTGATCAAGCGCGCGAGTAGGCATTCGAACGACGACGTTAATTGCGTTTATATTCTTAAGGATACAAACGCGGTTGTTCAAATAGTTAGTACAACGTACAAACAAGTTCTGAATGTTTTTGGAGCATTTGGAGATTGTAAGAATAATATTGGACATGGGCTTTGCAATTTTAATGATGTACAAAATTGGAGTTATATTTTGTCAATTTCGTTATATGATATTTTAGTAAAAAAAAAAAAAAAAAAAAAACCGTCATCACTTCTTGTTAGATTATAACTTAAATTGTGTTATTAAATTCTCCAACTGCGAACAATTCTCTTTAACTTTCTTAAAATTTTCAACGAGCGAAATGGCCAGTGGCTCTGATGACTAATTTCACAGAGTTACCAATAAATTTAGGTTCGCGACGCAGTATGCAGTTTCACTTTCTCCTCGAAATTTTCTCTTTCACGGTCAATGACGCTCGTCGGCTAACCAACCAACCAAACCAACTGATTCACGCATACGTATTTTTATCGTTATTTAGTCCCATCAACCCGCGCGTTTCAATAACTAAAAATAAACTCGCTGGACAATCCAACAATTCCATCTCCTCCGCAATTATTTCCTTGTTTCTACGTTTATTAATTGAGTGAGGGCTCTCGAAGCACAATGGACGAATGACCGCCGGTACGATGATGCCGACATGTACATGGGAGACACGTTCGACCAATAAAATCGATAGGACAAAAATATAGCAGATGTTCGTGTCTCGAGGGAGAGAAGAGAGAGAGAGAGAGAGAGAGAGAGAGAGCGAGAGGGGAATTGCGCCCACGTGTTTCAGCAACGACGTGCATATTATTGTGCACATGGTGCAGTGGTTCGCGGTGTCGTTGCACCACGTTGTTAATAACACGAGGTCTACGATCTTCCAGGCTTGTCTGGTTCTCGTCTAGCGACGTTGATACCCGTTAATTGCTATAGACTTACGACCCTTGCGAGGAAAAATATAGATAGAAAAGACGAATAAAGACGAATAAAGAGACCTTACGTTATCGCGAGGTGGCCACGCTTTTACGTTGTTACGTCTATTTTTGCGCACCTATTTTACTCGATAGCGGATTAAAATGGATTTTTCATTCTACGTACGTTCGAATAGCGATTCCAAATAAATTCTAAAAGAATCTTTTACGTAATATCACGTAGAATCTTTTAGATAATATTAGGATACTGTTTTTAAATATAACGTTATACATTATACAGGGCGCTAATTTTAGTTATTGTTGAGAGTCTTGAAGCTTTACAGATTGTTTAGATTATCCTACACGTGGCTTCAAAAAGTCTCAAATGGTCTTTTAGTTAATGTTGTAAAAATGTGATATGTTATTCTCGAGTTTAAGGTAAAATATCTTTTATTATTTTTCGACCTAATTGTTCTATTTATTGAAAGTTCTATTTTTAAAAAATCTACAAATAGATTTCACCTTCAGCAAAAATATTTAATTTCGTCTAATGAATTTTCTTGATTTTCTTATTATCGTTTGATTATTACACATTTTATGTTGAATATTGAATAAAATATTCTTTTAGATGTCGCTTTTTAAATATAATTTATCTGGTTGGAAACTGTTGTATTATACATGTATTTAACAGTGAAACGTATTTTATTCTTAGTTGGTGTTTCATTTATCTCTTGCGTTTGGTGTTCGAATAAAGAGTGGTGAAAAAAGGTAGCACATTGTACGGAGTCTAATGCGATGTCGCTTTTGTTCGTTAATGGTCTTCTTTCTTTGTTTTGCAGCAACTCGTGCTGCATATTGCACACGAATTTTGCTCTTCTTTTCTCTCTCTCTCTCTCTCTCTCTCTCTCTCTCTCTCTCTCTGGATTTTTATTTTCTGGGTCACGAGTTCAAAAGGAGTTGCAGAATGTTTTCTGAACGTCGTGCCCGTTTCAATTTCAATTTCAACGTGTATATTATTTAATTGTTAACTATATTGAATATAAGTTGAACAAAGAACAAAATTTTATAGTTTTATCCAACTGTAACATAGATATATATACATTCTAAAAAACATTTTTTAAATCTAATTTTAATTTCGAATCTATTTATTTAATCTACTTAAACAACTATTAATTTACTCTTTGTAGATTAATTTAATTGTCATAAAAAGAATTCTCTGTAAAAGATCGACGTTGAAATATTATTCAGTATCTTTGTGCCTCTCCTAATCTTTCATAATTTCCTAATCTTTTCAACACCGAGTTTTGCAATCGCGTACATACCGAACGTTTGCTCACGTATTTTCTATTCAACGCCAGGAGATTGTACGTTGCGCATAAAAGAGAATGACAATTGAAAGGAAAAGTTTAAATAACAAAATTTACCGAGGATCTCACTATTCATCTTCGTAGATTGAGAAAATCTTATTTTCCTTCTTTTATCACGAGGTCACGCCTAAGAGAGGGAGATACTCGTGTACAAATGTATCTATAATACAAAGGTCATCTCTGGCTACGACATCAGTCATTCACAATTTCTTCCCTTTTGGCGCTTTTCATGTTTGATGACCATCATATCGTACGTCTCACGTGTTCAAATTGCAAGCAAATAAGATTTCCCCTGGAAAATTGATTCTAGAGCTCGCGGAAATTGCCGATTACCAGTCGAACAGTTCCCTGATATATAAAACGAAACAGGCAAAGAGTGTTTTATATCGTAGGAATATATTGGGTTATCAGTTTTCAATTTGGGATACCTTCGATGGAACAGTAGTAACTAGACCGTGAATATAAATTCATACTTTTATGAATAGAACTGAAGAAATGGAAGGTGAATGGAAATTTGTTTCGTCCGAGAGTTGTCCACATATTTTTATGTATTGAGTATATTTCACATGTTTGTAATTTTTTTTTTAAATTTCTCGTAGATGAACAATCATTTACGAGTCTCAATAATTATTTACTGATTTAGTAACGCAGTAACAACTATCTGGATTGTGTCACTCTTAATTTCCTTAAACTCTTCTTTCGACTCTTCGCAAATTTTGTACTTTTGTACATAATAGTTACATTTTTTATCACTGAAAGTAGCGGGGGTAACCCAGAAAATCCGGCCTCTTCTGCAACGTTAATGCAACGAAAATTAGCGATTGGTTGATTTGGGTCACGTGATTCGTGAGGAGGCGTGGAGTAGACTTCGAATAAGAGTGGCGTTGTCTAGTACTGAGCGATCGCACCTGTAATTTGTTTTGTATCGATTCAAATGTTTGCATATCAATAAAATTTTATGGCAAAAAAGTCGTCTTCATTTCCTAGTCAGAACAATTGCTTCTGGGCCTTTCAGTGAGACGAATCGTACTGGGGTACAAGTCGTGCAGTTTTTTATCTTTTTCTATTTCTTCTATCTGTTTCGTTTCAAAAGTGACGCAAGAAAGTTAAGATAGAAGCTTTGGGTAATCAGATGTAATTTTAAGAACTATCTCTTTGACTCACTGTTGTTCTTCCATATTTTTCTCCATTAATTATCAAGCTGTCAAATTATTCTGAATCACCAATTGTCAATCCTATCTTTATTAAAATCGTTAATTCTAAGGTATATAAGGAAGTAAGTTTGGTTTCGTGCCAGTCTTCGTAGAGCCAGCTGACTGTTATATCGATTTGACAGTATGAATTTTTTATCGTGAGCGTTGAATCCAAGAATTTGTGTTGTGCTTCCACGTTTCTAACTCTCCGTACCACGTAAGTGCCTAATCAAATTATCGACGTTTTTGTTTATGTCAGCGGTTCTCAATCTGTGGTACACGTACCCCTGGGAATATGAAATAATATTAATAACGGAAAGAAAGGAGTTAAAATAAAAACACAAAAACAAAGTTATAGTGTTTTGATTATTTAGCTAACTTAAGAAAATTGAAAAGAAAAGAAACAAACTTTTTTAAGGGATAGATGGGGGTTTATAAGAGAAGAGGGTATTCATAAATAAGAAGCCTTAATCAAAGAGTACAGGAGAGAAAAAAGATTGGGAATCGCTGGTCTATGTAAAAAATTTAATTAAAGATGCAAAACGATGTGTCACATTACGTACGTTCAATCAAAGAAATGAAAATCAAGTGCAGATTAAATACTCTGTGTTTGTACAGATTCAAATTTCCCAAAATATCAATTTGCAAAATAAATATCCACGGTGTCTACTTGTCGTTCGAATCTGAAATATCCTTCGTCCAATCCACGACACATCACGAATGTAGCAGTTGAATCGAAACCGAACGCTGAACAGTAATTATCGATCGGCCGCGGTTCTCCCGATGTACGTACAATCACGTGCATCCCCTTCATTCATTTCACCCTCTCGCCAAGAGAGAGACCATTGTCCAAAATGGGATACACAGAACGAACGAAAATTCAATCTGCTCGCCAGTTTGATTTGTCGGTCGCTATAGCACAGTTACATTTTACACCAGAGATATGTACATGTATGCGCGCTAGTGTCACCAATATCATCTTCATCGACGCCCACGATCCTCTGTAAAATTGGTCGTGGCTTGGGACGCTCTAGTTCCGCGGGGTTGCGCCTCTCGTTCGCCCACCTCGACCATCGTATTTATAGAGGTACACTCACCATCCCCTCTGTGGTTGGCTGTACGTGTTGTTTATTATTTCCCAGCGAGTAGATAATCTAGCCGCGAGATATTCCAAAATTCTGGAAGAGGATTGTTCTATTACCTCTCGAATCTCGATGGTAATAATTGCCGATTAGTTGGACTGTGTAAACTTAAAGTTGGATTAATCTCGGTGGTTCGTTCGCGATACTCTGTTGTAACAGGTTATTTCGACCAGGGATATTCTTTGCTTTTTACGAATGAAGATTGCTTGTGAAATGTGTACAGGGTGTCAAAGTATCGAAAAGAAAGAATAAAATTTTTGGAGTCTTCTTTTTGGAGTTTGAAAATTTATCAAGTATTTTTATATTTTTACATATATAATCACGCTCCACTGAACCACCCTGTATGTGATAGATATGATTTTGTTGATGTTATTCAGTGATTAAGATGTTACACTTCTAAAAGTGCAAGCTTAAAGTTGGATCAATAAAGTCATCGATTCATGTTTAAGTAAAATTTTAATTGAATAGAGATATATATTCTTTGCACTGTGTCAGTGAAGATTACAAAAGAAAATTTTTTGTCCCAAATTGCAACATTTTCTCAGTTTCAAGTATTTAAATGTAACCCAGACAAAATAAATGATAAGTTTATTAAATATAATAATTTCTATCTAGTGATGTTATACCGACGAATTCAAAAGAAAAAAAAAGCGACGAATTATTGTATACGGTTCGGTCACTCGTTATGGTCCGCGAACCAGTTGCCAGTGCAAGGGGTTAATAATAGACAAAATTTCATTTAAAAAAAACAATTAAGTGCATATCTAATATCCAAAATACAATCGACATTTTTAAAATCAATATTTAGTAACCAGAAAATTTTAGTGACACGAAAAGACTAAGAAACATGGCTTATCCTACCTTTAGCCTTCAAATGCCTATCTTTCCTTGATTAAATATTTCAATGTAATTTTTTGTTCTATAAATTGTTTTTTTGTCAAAGCGATTTATTTTTTTCTGTGCGCAACGAAGCGTGTTAAATGTAATTGAGGCTCGTTTCTCTTTCGAACGGAATTTGCGGAATTATTCGTCCGTGTCACTTTTAATTGCACAGTAACTTAATTGACTCTAAATATTTCCCGAATTCAACGTTGATAACGACGCAATGAAATATTATCTTAAATATTCTTCACGTTAATTGATTTCTCCAATTGTATCCAAGATGATAACTGATTTCCTCTTCTTTTTATTTACATTAGATTTTTCGAATTTTATTAACAATAGAACCGTCTAAAAACATACATTCATTTCTAAAACGTGTTTAAAAACACACATATCTCTGCTCAACCTCAGTTTTCTAGAATTCTATTAACAGTAAAATTTACAAAACATCATAGACATTTCATTTTGATTAACAATCAAATAATCGAGCGATGATCGATTCGAAAATGTTACAAAATGTTTGTCGTCTAGATATTTAGAATTTCATCGCATTTCGGGCAAAGCAGAGGAACACGTTCGTCCGACTCGTACGTTCATTGTACTTGTCGTTTCTGCGCCGAGTTCTTTTTCCATCGTCCCGCATATGCATTTAGACGCGTTACGTGCAAAGGATTCTGGGTCAGAGAAAAATCGCGTGAGAGAGAGAGAGAGAGAGAGAGAGAGAGGGAGAGTGAGAGAGCAGAAAAGAGCGCACCAGCTGAAAATGGTTATTGATTTTTAGGCGGCGTCCGCGGATCCTCTAGACATTTTACAGGGGACTTTTACTTTTAGCAGCCGCAGGTGCAGGCTCTTCTCATTGAAGCGGGGTTCGACGAGCACAAGAGCTTCTTGTGTCACGTTCACCCGTCACGGATCACGGTGAATTTCATTCAGACCTCCTTTCCAACCGTGACACTCCCAGCCAGCCCGAGAACGGACTTTCTTTCATCCTTGCTCGTTCCACCGCGCAGGCTGCTTCGAGAGCCTATTCCTCGATCATCGATCTGCGAAAAAAATTCATTAACCTCTCATACTTCACGTACACGTGCTCAAATTTCCAATCAAATTCTAGAGTGTGGTATTCAGTGTACGTTGCAAAGACTTGTAGATATCTTTTTATGAATATTCATGCAAGTTACGTAGGATGGACCAAAAGTTTCTTCCCATTTGTTTTCTTTTTAACAAAACATCGAAATGTAAGAAAAAAACTAATCAATTTTAAATCAAATTTAAGTTTATTGGTTTTAAATTTTTAATCTGTAAAAAAGAGTATTTTTGAAAATATATAATCAAAAAGTTGTGGGTTTATAGTAGAAAGTGATTTTTGGCCCACTCTATACGACATATTGTGAAATTTCTGAGATTCAGTTATCGTGATTACGTTGATAAAGTCTGAAATAAATTTGGAAATATATAAGATGATATTAATTATTTATCATTATTACGTTAAATTTCAGTATTCAATTGCATACTTAAGATAGTTATTCATGTACGTCATTTTTATTATATACATATATAATATTTGCAATTGGAAAATATATTTCTCACTTGTAATTTTATATATGATGAATTATTATTTAATTGATAGGCACGGTACAAATAATTAATTAACCTATTGATTCATTTATGAATCAAGTTCGTCTTCGTCTAAATACAGAATATGTCAGAGGTAATTTGCAAAGATAAAATTAATTAGGTAAAAGCAGGTATATGCAGTAACTGCTGACAACACACGAAACTGAAACTGATAACTTAAAAATATTCATATCCACCAGATAATACATAATAAATGGAACAAGCGTACAGTGTATCATGTGTGATTAACATTCGACAAACTTGGACAGGATTTTCCAGAAAAAGGTCAAACGAATATAAAATGATCGCCGGTTCGCAAATAGAGCGTGCTCGTAATATTATTCAGCGGGTGCGATGAATTTTTTAAGCCCTGCTCGAATCGCGTAAAATTCGCTCGACGGTGTAAAATCAGACTGTGTCCCTGGTAAAAATTTTTCCACGAAAATACGATAACGATGAAAAACAGTGTCGACACTTTAAACTGTTGTAACTTGGTAAAAGAAAAATTACGTAAAAATCTACTTTTAAACTCTCGTTTTAAAGCGCAAAGCTCCTGCTTTGATTGTGCCAAGTTCGTTTTTCTCCAAAAATATTTTGACACCATCTAACAAATGAAGAAACATTCTTTTCTGACAAGAAAAACTGTACAAATTTACATGTACGTAAAAAGATTTAAAAAATTTCTTAAAATTTTGTTTCTGACTTGAAGATCAACCTTTCTTATTTACGACAATCCCTTAAAACTTGCTACGATTTTTTTTTCGTTATCTCATTGAATTTTGAACATTGGAGTTGAGCAAAAAAAAAACAATTCGAAGAATCTCAACATTCCGTCATGTAATCTGTAATGTTCAAAGTTAGATAAAATTGCAAAGAAAGTTCTACAGCAAGGTCAAAGTTTTAAGGGATCGTTGCAAAGCGAAAAATTTCAATTTTCAAAAGCACGGTGGATCAAGTTAGACAAACAAATTTTTGCGTTTTAAAATAAGACTGACTAGACCGTTCCACGATCCTTTTTAACAAAGTCACGACAGTTTAAACTATTTTTCATTTAAATTAATCGCGGCGCAAAACTGGCTGCACGAAAACAACTTATATTTGCCAGAATAGCGATGGCAACAAGGTCAAAGTTTTTTTTTGGAAAGTCAAAAACATCCCACGAAACAGTATTTTACTTTGTTTTTTCTTACATTCTACACGCGAACGCTCGAAAATAAAATATTATTAATATTAAAAATCCATGTGCGTGCGTTCAGTTTTGCTCGTCGTTGTATGTCGTCCCATTTCGTGAGACTTTTTACCGGAGCGCGGAGCTGAAACCGTCTCAATCGTTGTATTTATAGACTGCCTGCCCTCCTTGCCTCTGATCATTTATGTATAAAGGCCGCCGTTACTTTGTTCCACGGGGAACAGGTTGATTTTGCCAACGATACGCCGCTCCTTTTCGGTCAGCGCGAAATACTCGAGGATAAAAATGTCGAAGGAAACGATCCAGACGGACCTCGGATATTGAGATCTCCTTTTTTGTCCCTCCATTCTACTCTTCTTTTCTTCTTTTCTTTCTCGCGTGCAGTTCACTGACTGCTCTCCTTCTTCGTGCGAAAAATTCCTAAAATCTGTTTTCTATGCGACGAGTTAGTTCGATCTCACGAAAATTAATCCAGCCTCGTAAACATCGATTTAGACGTCGTGATCTCGCGCGTAAATAAAGGACCACTGAAAATAACACGAAGGCTTACAATACGATTTGGCATTAATACCATTGTCGCTGAGACAAATGATCGGCTCGATCATCAGTCTAGTACCAAAGATACTTTGTTCATTTCTTTTATCTAAGTTTAAATTTATCAGTCAGATCGATAAAGAAGGAGAAATTCCCTGCAAATCGCACATAACAAATGTGATTTTCTTACATAAGTTTGTATCTAGGAATACATAAAAATCTAACGTTTGTTCTGTCTAGGCAATTAATTTTCATGCACAAATTAATCAAAAAGAACGCAGACACTGTGACAGCTCTAGAATTCCAAGAATTATTGAAAATAATTGCTTCGATTAAATACGAAAAATTAGATCGTTCGAAGATGTACGCACGATCGAGGTTACATTTAACAGTATAGAACCAGCGATTTTTATACCAAAGTATAAAAATCGAGTCAAAGAAATTAGACTTTCAAGGCAATGAATAAGAAAAGATTTACGATACGATAATGAACACGAACGTTCGTTCGTGTATACAATCGTTCGAATCCCTAAACAAAAAAAAAGCGCAACGTTGCAAATCCGTGAAACTACTCTGAAAAATTATAAATTGGTCATTTCAACCAGTTCATTTTGGTACTTCTAGATCATCTCGCCGTCTCATCTCGTAGCTCGCGTCGAGCGACGTATTGTTCGCGAATCCGGTTGTTCCTCGAATCTGGAGCGAACGATTGTTCTCAGTAATGTTTTTTCTATCTCCGGATGTAAAAGAGGACCGAGGGAATGACAAGAGAGTGGCTTGGTTCCAAGCTCGAGCGACGAAACGCGGCACGACACCTTGCTACAGCTAGCAGCGTGATCGTATCGCGGTTGCTCAATAGCGTTCGTAGACTTCTAATAGATAACCCAGTGAACCGTTTGCCCGGTTGCGCTCGTTCTTTAAACCGCGTCCAACCGCGTTTAACATTCGGGTCACTTGCCTCGGATCAAGCGTTCGCAGGTGGAACCTTACGGTAAATTTCCGTACACTCTTTTCGATAGAGTCGCCTCTCGATAGAGTCCGTAAATAGAGAGTCGTTCCTCTCGATGGAAATTCAATCTTCCCGCGCAAAGTCGGAAATTCGAACGCGAAATTATCGCGGGGAAGTGACTTCGTTTGTGAGTTATCTGTGTCAATGAATTTCATTGGCAGGATAGATTGACGATGCGTTACGTCGTATGTAGGTTACAGCAAAAACATCGATCGTGCAATGTTTTTTTTTTTTAATTTATCGGGAACGTTGATTGCAATCGTAAGTAATATGTAAATTATCGAAGTATCATAATTTATTTCTTGTTGAACAAATCTCTAAAGTCTTGAATTCATAGTGGCACATTATATAGTGGATTGTGAATAAAGGTATTTAATATTTTATACTTTATTTTCATTGCCATTATTATTATATTTGATAAATTTTTATATTTTAAATATATCGAATATTTTAAATTTATTTATATAATTACATCATTTACAAAAATTTAAAAATTCGAATATATATAATTCGTGGTTGAAGCTTTTTTATTTAGTTCAATAATTTTAGCTTCGGTTATATTTAATAAGTTATGGCATATTACAAATTATATATATGTATATTTAAATTTATATTCAATAAATTTTATATTAAATAAATAACGTGACGTTTTGGGGTCATTTTTTGATCGAGGATTTATACTTTACGAAATCCTTGACGAGGTAAATAACTGTCGCGTCGTAAGTAACGGAGAAATATTTGACGCCACTGCTGCAATAAAAGTCACAAAAATCTTTGGGGAAACTATGTAGGAGCAGCTACCAGTAGAGAGCGACCACCCTCGCTGGCAGAAGCTACGCAATTTGCCTTGAAACGAATTTATTGGATGAGAAGCCTTCGCCTCGTCATGGATCATTAAGTTTACCCCGCTGATAGCTTTGGCCGTCATTTTTCTTGACAACCTTCCTTATCACCTACTTTGAGCGACAAACATTTTCACTTTTGCGACCAATCCAAGCTTGTAATATTTAAAAACAAAATCTCAGTTCTTCAATTTTACTTGTTCTTTGTATCTTTAAGTTTAAATGAGAGATATCGATCTTCCATAAAAGGTCAACCCTTTTTAATTAACATTAGAACTATCAAAATGGTCAAAGTGACCAATTGATAATCTTCGTTAGATGTAAAACATATTTTTGAAGACTTGAACAATTCCTCCTATTCGTAAAATACATAAATGAAAACTTGCGCACTCTCTATTCTATTCTATTACAAAGCTTTTCTGTTTCTTTTGCTTGTTGAAAGATGCACGTTTCCGACGCGTGAAAACATTTTATGCTTTCAGTCGTCGGTAGTTCTAGCGTTGATCCTTTCATTCCTCTTTATCTGTTGTCTCATAGATACAATTGAAAAGAAAAAAATGTAACATGATCTGACTGGAATTAAACAGTTTCGAGCTTTTATTTCGAGAATAATCGCAGAACGGAACGGTGAAAAGTCCGTGGAGAAGCTGGCGTTTCGTTGTTTCTTGAAAACGAGACGAGCAGCCTCTCGAAATGAACAAAGGTGGAAGGAGCGAAAACGTATGAGAGCGTAGGTATAATGTGGACGTCGGATGACGCTCGTTTGCCGGGACAATTTGTGATAATGACCGGAACAGCTGATCGTGTGCTCACTGCGAGAAACGATTCCTCCTCTGCCGGCGTGAAACCGCTGTATATATCTCAATTTGCACCGCGTGTTCGAATTCCAAAGATCGAATAGTTTATTATTTCATTATTAAATGTTGTCATATTTATTATCATTAACCTCCACCCATGAGCAAATCGTTCATTTTCATATAAAATTAACAGTGCATCGCATTTGCTCGTGGAGTATAATTTTTGTATTTTTTTTTTTTAATTAAAGAAATTCTTGGTCAATAATGTTAAATCTCTTTTTAGTGTGAAATTTATAAAATAATAATTTTCGAAGAGAATTCGATTCTCGATTAATTCTTTTTTACTGTAAAATTCAGAAATTGATGATTCTAGTTGTGAAATTCGAATAAAATTGTTGTAGCAGAGTATCTTAAATAAATCGTCATTTTCAAATGATGAATCTTCCGAAGAAATAACACAACAGTTCTAAATCTAGAATTCTATTTAAAATTATTGCACAATTTCGAAATATTATAATCTCTCGGTTGCGGAGCGCAAGCTGAATAGCTGAATACCTAAAAGTCTTAATAATTAAGAGTATCCGGGAAAGAAACGTCCGAGTAATTCCCGTTTTTTAAATTACTGTGTCAGACATCAGCATTCGCAAAGATACGAATCGTGAAAGTCATTTGATCAGAGAGGAGTCTTAACGAATAGAAAAACCGAGAGACACATCCAGGAAACGCGTTCAGTTTTCGCAGCAGGATCGTTAATGAACTCAAACGCATCTTCGCGTACGATGGCACCCGGTAAGTTTTAATGGCGTAAAAGAGACATCGCCGGTGAACGAACCGTGCACACCGTTAATTACTTTTGCATCATTCAGTCGAAACAGTGTTGCTTCCAGTCGGTATAATGTAACGCGTATTCGAATGAAACGCGAAAATTTCTCTTGCAACGAGATACCTTGCAAATTAGCTCTATTAACGCATCGCTGTTGGGAAAATTTGCACATGTGATATGCAACATCTGATTAACACGTTCCACATTGCGCGACCCACTTGCAGAAATCGAAGCTCTTGTTTTTTCTTTTTTTGCAAAAAATACTTTTTTTATTGCTAATGTATTATTAATATTATATTATTTTATTATTAACGTTCAGAATGTGTCAGGGTTTAGCGAAACTGTATCGGTAATTTTATAGTAGAATTACTGTACAAATATCGATTGTTCGAGGATTTACTGAAAAATTATAATAAAAATGTGTAATATATAACGTAGACATTTATAAATAGGAAATATATGACAAAAATGTGGAATAGGAAGAAATAAACTTTGCAATTACTGTGCAACAGGAGAAGGAGATCATTACATTCCTGTTGATACTCCGTTTCAAAACATTCTTCGTTGCTGTTGATGCAAAACTGATTGCGATGAAAAATTGAATTTATCATCCTACAAATTTAATTAAATTTGTTATCTCCGTTTTCGATTTTGCTTCGTTTCACTCTTTACTCTTTTGCCAATCAACCCTTTGTGTTAATTTATTTAATAATTGTATGCAACACGTGTAAAAGCCCAACAATATAAAATTCAAAAGCAATGTTCCATATTTTTATTAAAACTTTTTCGTGCAACGTGTGACAAAGTTTAGCTCATTTATGTACTCATTCGACTCCTCTTTACCTGTTTGAAAAAAAAAAAGGATTTATGTAATAAAAATCGTGTTAAATTAGTAGACTTTATTTATGTAATTTAGAAAGTTACCATTAACGTCGTATCGTTACTATCGTCGCGGAAAAATTCGAAAATTGGATTACGTTGATTATTCATGAGCATGAATATTCCGCAATTATTGTTCGGTGGAACGCTAATTTTTCAAATTAGGGGTAAAATTAGCTTACATCGAGCTAATATTCAAGAACCTGTCAGGTAACGTGAGTTTTATAATAAATCGTTCATCGACCTTCGCGTTATTAATTACCGCTTTTCCCGGAAGCGACGTTCAATGAAAAATAAATAAACCACGAAGACTATTTCCATCGCCGAGGATGATATTAAAAAAAGAAAAAAAAAATTCCTTGCCGCAAAGAGCAGCCAGCCAATATTACGGCATACCAATCACCGATGCTTCGATCCTCTGTGTGAACGTATTTTCGTCTGATCTTTCCTTTGGTTTCCTTCGTCGAGAAAATGAGAAAAACCTCGCAGAATTATAAAGAAATTACGCAGATAAAATTATATTATAGGTCATTAAACGTTTTTGTACCTCGCATTCGTTTAACGTTTTTGTTGATAGTAACTTTCCCCGAAGCAATATTCGAGACAGAATCAAAGTGTAAACAATCTTAACTCAAGTTTATCGACATTCTCCCGAGGAAACTAGTATCAGTATTCTAATTTTCCTCCTCGATAAACATTCGACTGTTTCTAATTTATAAAATAAAAGAAAATTCGTGAAATTACACAGATGAGAGATTATGTCAGTTTTCATCGTCTATAGTTTTATATTTTCATCGTTCGTATCAAACAGTCTTTAATTATTTTTAATTATTTTAATATTTATTTTAATAATTATTTTTAATAACTATTAAATTTTAATAATAATTGTCTGCTTCTCGACGAACCTAAATTTCTTCAATTCGTCAAAATTCACTCGTTTGTTTTATTACACGTACCACCCGCCTCGAACGAACATCGTATAATTACTCAACGATCCTATACTTTGCGTTCGTTCACCTTCGATTTTAATTATATCACGTCCCTTCCCCGGAAGTGAGGTTCGAGCACGAATAAACAGCCTTAACAATTATTTCCATCATCGAAAGAAGAAAGAAGAGCGGAAGAAAAAAAAGGAGAGAGTCATCGTTTTAAAGACGATCGATATCACGGCGAGAGCTTCACTTTGATCGGAGAACGTCCATGGGGGAAAGTTGCCGGCGTTTCCGTTTTCCCCCGTGCGTAATGCACGATGACACGACGACGACGACGACGACGTAGGCAAAGGCGTCGGTGGCGGAGTTATTATCAGGTCGTAAGTTCAAAGAACCGCGGGTGGAAGAGCATCGGGTGTATCGACTGCGGTGCGGCATACACGATCGTTCGCGAAGAGACGTGACCGTGCATAACGAGTCATTGTACGAAGCACCGTGATGAAATTAGCGCTGAAACTCTCGGAATCCACTCTGGAGATAAAATTCCGCGCCTCGACGAACTCTTCGTAATTATCGGTTGACCCGCGAAACGATACAGGTGACCCAGGCGACTTTTGTTCTTTCGCCTCCGGAGATATCTTTCTTAATCCGATAAAATCGACGTGGCAAATGCGAGAGGAGTGTTATTTCCAGTTTTGCGAAACAAGTTTCTAGTAATTTACCTTTTGTTCAAAGTTTTGTACGAGATGTTTGACTTTTTTTGAAAATGTACAGCGTTCTGACCGCCAGAATCGGCAGTCTTATTATTAGCAACAATTTGATGATTATAAAATATCATGTTATCGTAGAGTAGTTTAGTTGTAACAATTGGTTACAATGACATTAGGTACGCAGTAGTAATATAAAAGTAGAAAATTATAGTTTCTTATATATTATACATGTATTTATTTATTTTTTTATTTTTTTATTTTTTTTTTTTTTTGTATATTCATCAGGATCAATTTCAAAAGAGGATCTTGGTTTTTCATTTGTATTTCAGATTACACACACACATGTATATACAAGAATCAAAATCAGTCAAATTTAATTGACAAATTTCAAAATTCGTTCGAAGGAGGGCTTTTCAAATCTTTTTCGAAATTTCCAGTCCCCTTGTTACTTGGGGAAACGTTGGCGCCAGCAAACCAGCGCCAGTAATGGCCTCGCCGGTGCATTGGAAATTGCACAGCGTAACCGATTAATCCGCATGAATTATAGGACTGGTATCGCGGAAGTCGTTTCTAAATTGATTCGTAAATCAATAGCGGGAGCGTGACCGAATCTCTCCGCTGTTGTTCCTCCTCGTTCGCCACCTCTTTCTCCCGAGGCATAGTCCGCCGCGCGGCTGATACGGACGCCAGCGCGTAGCCAGCGATTCCCTCTCGGCTCTTCTCGCCGTATTTAGCCCACACTTATCGGAAGACGAGCACCGATGATCCGTGTGGTCGAGTCGAAAGGCACGCAGAAGGCACGTCGGCCAGCACCTCGTGACATTTCGAGTGACTCGAGGAGATGATCCCGGACGGCCGTCCTCGCTTAGGATCTATCTGCCTGCTTTGATCTCTCGTCAGTGCCAGTCTCGATGCTGAAATTTCACCGATCGAAGCGGAGTTTTCTTTTCTGAAAAAAAAAAAAAGACACCTTTCAAGGCACCGTTTTAACTCTGATCGAGCGAGTAATATTGTTGTCGAGCATTGAAGCGTAGTATCCCAAGTATGTTTTTCAATCAAAGTGATCAAAATGACTAATGCGATCGTAATTTTTATTGGAAATTTTTATAGGTGTAAAAGAGTGTAATTTATTTTTATTTTTTTTTATTTCAATATCTCCGATTTTATGCTTCAATCGTCGGTTAATTCTAATATTAACATCTGAACTGTATCAGTCATGTTACTGGAATAGAGTGTCTATTAATAACAGATAATTTTCTAGTTACTGATAGACGTTCTATTGTGGTAACATAATATTTAGATATGTATTAAGATACTTGAAAAATAGAGGAAACTCTACTCTACTGTATTCAATTGTTATCCTATCAAAAAGATGATTGTGAAATAATTTTTTTTTTATTTAATTAAATTAAAAATTTAATTTACATAGATAAATGAATTTATGTAAATAGATAAATATATCTGTGTTACTTTGTATTTTTATATTCTGAATTTCATGTGATAAGGACTATCGTGATTGTATATTAATCACGCGTGATACATGATGCAACTTGAAATTACGTGCCTTAAAATTCAAATCAATTCCAAACCCTTCCAGTCATCTGTCATTCGACTTTCAAACGTGATTAGAAATTTTTTTTAATAATTCATGAAACACAAATAACAAATATTCAGTAGTTTATTATCTGAAAATTTAGAAAAATTCCTTCGACAGTGAATAATCTATTTATTTGAACGATTGACTGAAATTAATAAGCGTATGACTTATTCATTTAAAGTTTGCGAATCTTCGTGTTATAATGCATTTATTTTAAATTAATAAATATATTAATTTCGATTTTACGAATCTTCGTTGTTCGATAGTGAACAGTACGTTTGTTTGAAAAGCTGAGTACTGAAAACACTATATGTGTATAGATCAACTAATTAACTGAACAAATGACTATTACACCGACAAACAAGTAATTTGTACACCTACAGAGATATGATAGCGTTTACTCGGCGAGAAGGACGTCCTTCTTCCGTTTCAAGTGCACGTCGATATTCATATCGCGAGAAACGCCATGTAATTCAGGTTTTACGTCAATTGGATTATTCGATGATCGATACGTCAAAAATCAAGCGTAATTCCATAATGTTCCTTCGCGGGGCACGTGGCGGTACTTCCGTCTGCCTCGTGCAACCTGCAAACCTGCTGCTATCGATTTCCTATTATCTCACGTGGGGTAAGCCTATCGGCGGAGTGCCTAGAAACGAGCCTAGAAATAACCATCCTTTTCTCGGATAGTTAGCACGTGAATGCTAACCGTAACGAGATCTGCAACTTACGCCCGAGAAAATCCCTCTCGCGTAATTTATCTTCATCTTTGGCCAATTCGAGATATTATGTCATCCCTGATGTAATATAGGCCAATGTGACTCTGGCATTGGCAACATTATCAATCGAACTTCTTGCGTCGTTTTTACGATCGGCAATCGAATTCGCTACGAGATTAGATAAAAAGTGAAATTCGCGAAAGTTTCAAATGCACGCCTTGCAGAGGCGTTGCTGAACGAAAGGGAGTTTAAAAGGCAAAAAGGCCGCGAGGTAATTCAGGATTTTGTCAAACTGAATGCCTTTTTAATAAATTTAACATGTACAATCTTACTTGGAACGGAATGTCGATAAAAATAATAAAAGATAATAGATATAAATATAAATAAATAATAAAAGATAATAAAATAAAAATATATATTTTGCAAATAGAAATTATAAAGAAACTGAGAAATTATAGTTACGTAATTATTGACTTGTATCGTTAATACAGGAAAGTTATTCTCGAAGTTGTAACGAAGTTATAACCGTAGATTTAGTGAAGGAGATAACTGACTTTTATCCGAATCTATTAACGGCATCGCGGTTATCTTATCCATAGATAAGACAGGATTTAATTCGCCTGATAAAGGAACCTTCGTTAGCTGCGATATTTATGACTTACGTATTTATTTACGTTCGCACGAGAAGACGTAATTGCCAATTTGTTGCAGGTAATGACAGACTGACACGGCGGAATTCAGAAAGCACAGGTTCACAATGGAGCACCAGCAGAGTCGAAAGCAAACAATGAACTCGACAGAAGTGGCGAAAGCCAACGAGGAGTTCGACCTATTCTGCAACGCCACTACCCTGAAGTCCATTCTGGGCCATTTCCGGCATCTCTGCGAGTTGCTCAAAGTCAGGCCGAACACGATCAATCAGTTTTATCCGAAATTGAAACTCAAATTGCGATCGTGGAAGGCGCAGGCTCTGTGGAAGAAGTTTGATCAGAGAGCCAATCACAAATGTTACAACCGTGGCAAAGCGTGCCTGAATACAAGAGTGAGTACATTTTCTTTTCTTTTTATTCTACTACGATGCTCGAGTTTTTATACTTTGACAAAAAGTCGAAAGGAGAGCTCTTCGTCACAATTTTTCTCGCAGTTGGGACACTTTTCCAACATTAGTAAAACACAGTTGAAAATACATTGGATTGTTAAAATACAACTGATGGTTATTTGTTATTGGTAATTAATTTGCTATATATGTAATTGGTAGTTAACATTTTTGAGATTGCCCATAAAATATTGACTCTACGAAAAAATGAATAATTTTTAAAATTAGTTAGACAGACATTTTTATAGTATATAATATAGACAGAGATTTTTCGTGTATTTTTATGACCAAAAACTGAAATTAATGACTTAATTAACTATTAAGAAACTAAACGAGAGACTTAATTATTAAATTCAAATACTCATAGTCTTTACTTGTACAGCCAATTAAATACTAGCCTTGTTCTTCGTTAAAGAAAAAAGAAAGCTTCGCAATGTCTCTGAATATACATATTTTCTCGAAATTTTCTCTTTAGAAGATTGAAATTGACTGTTTAGGTGTTAATCATTGGTGGCGGTCCCTGTGGGCTTCGTTCAGCGATAGAAGCCCAGCTGTTAGGCGCCAAGGTTGTCGTCGTTGAAAAGAGAGATCGAATGTCCAGAAACAACGTCCTTCACCTTTGGCCCTTCGTCATTCAAGACCTTCGCGGCCTAGGGGCGAAGAAATTCTTCGGGAAATTCTGCGCTGGATCTATCGATCATATCAGTATCCGTCAACTTCAGTGCATCTTGCTGAAAGTCGCTTTGATCCTCGGTGTCGAGTTCCACGAAAATGTTAGCTTCGATTCTTTGATACCGCCGCCAGAGAATCAGGAAGAGGGCAGTGAGTAATCCTTTTCGATCCTTTTTGATCCGGCAATCGATCCATTGACACGTGAAAGTTTCTTGACCTGTAAAATGTTCTCGTTCCTATTTATTCCACTTTTCTTAATTTTTAAATTAAAGATCGATACTCTGAAGTAACGAGCGAGTTACATTTTGCTTAAAATCTCGTCGGAGAAGGGAGATTTTTCCATTTTGTGAATTGAGTATCACAGCTTTGTTCTCGTGCTACGAAAATACGAAAGCAAAAGGAATTCTGTAAATTATAAGTTTAAAATTAACGGAGACAAGTAAGAAAGGGCAAATTATTTCGTTGCTTGGTGTTTGAATAGGGAGAGAGGGAATTTTTCAATTCATAAAAATTGTATACTTGGCGTAAGATGTTCCTTCATAGTTTGATTAATACAAACTTGTCATTGCTTGTTTCGTAACTCTTTCAGAGATAGGTTGGAGAGCGAAAACTACCCCCGCCGATCATCCAGTCTCTCAATACGAGTTCGACGTGCTGATAGGCGCCGATGGTAAAAGAAACACGTTGGAGGGCTTCAAGCGTAAAGAATTTCGTGGCAAATTGGCTATCGCAATAACGGCGAATTTTATAAATAAACGAACGGAGGCGGAGGCACGAGTGGAGGAGATCAGCGGAGTGGCCTTCATCTTTAACCAAAAATTCTTCAAAGAATTGTACCAGGAGACGGGTATAGATCTGGAGAATATCGTGTACTACAAAGACGATACTCACTATTTCGTGATGACTGCCAAGAAGCATAGTCTCATAGACAAAGGCGTGATTCTGCAGGTACGTCATGGTGTAAAATTAATTCTTCGTCTATACTCGTCTATAACTACGTAACGATTCGAAATAATTACCATCGACGATGATGATATATAATTAATTTGAATATATTTCAGGACTACGCAGACACAGCAAAGTTGCTCGCGAAGGAAAACGTGGATCGCGAAGCATTGATGCTTTACGCCCGCGAAGCTGCCGAGTTCTCCACGGAATATCAGATGATCGGGATGGAATTTGCAGTGAACCATTACGGTCAGCCAGATGTGGCCATGTTCGATTTCACGTCTATGTATGCGGCGGAGAATGCCAGCCGGATTTTAGAACGTCGGGGCCATAGATTGCTCATGAGCCTCGTCGGTGACAGCTTGCTCGAGGTATTATCATCTCAACGTCTCTAATTTTGATCATTTCTGATAATTGACTGAAGTGCCATTTTTGCAACCAACTTTAGCAACTGTCGTGCAACACTAAATTGTTTAAATGATGTCAAAAATTGTCATTCATTTCTTATAAAATCGAATATAAAATGTTTACAGCCATTCTGGCCAACTGGATCCGGTTGTGCGAGAGGATTTCTAAGCTCCTTGGACGCTTGTTGGGCGATCAAAAGTTGGGGCGCGAATGTATCGCCGTTAGAGGTAATCGCTGAACGTGAGTCCATTTATAGGCTACTTGGACAGACTACCCCTGAGAATTTGAACAGAGATTACGCTGCGTATACGCTGGACCCTCACACTAGGTATAGCGGTACATTATTATCGCTACGAAATTAATTTATTTCTCTAATTTATAGATTTTGTCATTTATTATTTTCGTTTCGTTTCTTAAGATACCCCAATCTGAATGTATCCTCTGTGACGCCGATACAAGTGCGAAGTCTACTCGATACAGACGATCCTGACAGCATCAAACAGCCTTCTGTACAATCTGATATCGATATTCCCAAGAAACGACGTCGCCGAGGTAAAATTGAAGAGAATGATTGTACTTAACTATCAAAGTGTTACAGTGTCATAAATACTATTAACATTGTTAAACATATACAGATTTGCGTGGAGATTCGCAAGTGCACCCAGACACGCTGCTCCGTTGGCTGCAAAAGCAAGTTGCTGTATACGACTCGGTCCAAATAAAAGACATGGGCGCCTCGTTCAAAAATGGCCTGGCTATTTGTGCGATAATTCACAGATATCGCCCAAATCTGATAGACTTTCACAATTTGAACCCAGACGATGCGGTCACGAACAATCAGCTGGCCTTTGACGTCTTGGAGAAAGAACTAGGCATACCTCCTGTAAGTTACGTTCAAGTATAACTTTGTCGATATCAAAATGAAAGGACAAGCAAGTCGACGTTTTAATTATTGAATCATTTTAGATAATGACAGGAGAAGAAATGGTTCAATGCGACGTCCCCGATAAACTCGCCATGTTTTCTTACCTCACACAAATATACGAAGTTTTCCGCGGTGAAATCCCGTACATTAAACATCCGAAATTAGTAAGTAGATTCGCACGATGTAGAACGAAATCGGAAAATTTTTAACTATATTACGGTCCCCCCCTCGTATTTTATAGTATTCAGTGTATCGTATCCAATATCACAGGTCGAACATTTACCGCCAGAATACTCTTTAACAAGCAAGATCTATCCTCATCCGCGAACACCCGATCCTACCTCCCAGTGGAATCGTAGCCCGTCATTCATCGTTTACGATCAAAGTGCAGAATCATTGTCACATCCTAACTCTGTAACATTCTCGCAACAAACCGTCATCGGATCATTAGACCACAATAATAACCAAATATCGTTAAGTGCAAACGTTACAGAAGTGGATGACAGATTTGCGATAAGCTGGATAAGAAATAAACTTGAAAAGAATATAGTTGCATCATCATTGAAGAAAATATTCAAACCACCGTCAAGTCGTTTCAATATAGATCACGAGCGTTGTCGTTTGGACAATAGTAAAGTTATACGAGAAGCTTAACCATCAAATTATAAATCATTTCTTTTTTTTTTATCATAATTAATTATCCTCGTCACAGTAGCGATTCTGTTGATCTTTCTTTTTTTCTCGTATAATTGTATAACGATTGCATTTGATCGTCTTTTATAAAGGAACCTGAAAACGAAGAAAGGCCCGTACATAGTAAACAATTGAGCCAATTAACACCTGACCAAAAAGTTCAGTCAGTTGACCGTGTCGTCAGACAAGATAGCGCAACAAGAACGAGACACTCACGCTCGCGACATAACGAAAATTTAAACCCCGCGGATAAGAAGGGGGACACGATTAGCCGACGTTCTCGAAAGAGACGAAGCACGGAGAAGATGGGCGCGACAGTGGTAAGCCTTCTTCATTGTTTTATCAAATCGCATCATCTATCTAACACGCAACGCCGCGATACAGAATATATTTTTCTTTTCTACTTAAATTTTTAATCGTATGTTTTTTTTTAAAGCTTCTAGTTAGCAGATCATCCGAGGTTAAAGCATTATTTTATTTTTTTTCTCTCTCACTCTCTCTCACCATTTCAATATTAAAATCAATCCTTTGCACTTGTAACTTAAAAACTGTAACTGTAAACATTCAGTGCAAAGGATTGAGTCACATACTTGAACGCTTTATGGAATGATTTCTTTAATTTCATTCAAGTTTCACTAAGTTATTCCATAAGGGGTTGCGAATCAAACGCTAACATTCATACACACGAAACTTACAATGCTTATATCCTATAGTCACGGTGGCAGAAGATTGAAGCACTTATGTATCGTGGGATAATCGTATCGTTGTTAATCTTAATTATTGGAGTTACCATTACCATGGTGCCGAAGGAAGTCGTTACATTCTAATCCCTTCGTGTAGTCGACCAAAGTATCAGCGGGACATTGCAAAAACTCTCGGTTATGTTGTAAACTTTTTCTGATATTTATGTTTATGTTATATACTATATAATATATATTTGCTACGCCAGCTTTTGTATTTGTCCTATTTTACTAAAAATTTGTCTAGAACAGATAGATTTGTGTAGAACGATCTCCCTAATAGTCACTCAGCTAGTGTCCCGTTAGAGAGTAATGAAATAATCTAGATCTCAAGAAGTAGAAACGACCGTTGACCGTTCTTATATTCTTTTTTTTTCTTTTTTTGTTTTCTCTTCTTGGAAAATATGACAAGTTAACGTAGTCAACTCGAGTTAAAGAACTCTCGATTTCTTTTACCCTCTTTTGTATCGTTATTCATCCATTGTGATCGTTTATGAATTTAATAGATGAAAACCACGTAACATAAGCTGTACAAATTGTGTAAATAATTGATAAACGAAAAAAATTATGCTGATTATAAAGAAAAGAAAGAAAAAAACAATCATCGTAACTATGCGAATATATTGAATTAATGTCACTGTACCATTTTACGGTGGATGTTAAGGAGGAAAGGCAGAAGAGACTCGCCGAAATAGAGAAAAATCGCGCCGAACGTATGAGAAAACGACAATATTTGCGAAACATGGCGACGCAGCAATTCTACAAAAGTATGCAGATGCTGCAAGCGAACGCAAAACGTGAGAAAGACGAGCCGTTCGAAGATTATTCGATATTCTTATATCGTCAAACTGCGCCAGATTTCAAGGATAGAGTGAAATACCTAGAGCAGAAAATATTATATCCAGTAAGCTGGAAAGTGAATGATTTTGGGAGTGCATAATGTTTTATATATATATATATATTTTTTTTTTTTTCTTCCATTAAACACACTCTAAATATATTATTTTTGTATATTTCTTTTGAGCAATGGAATTGACAGTAATAAATATTTAACATAAACGTTTTGCAAATAACGGAAAACCGTACGATTACATTACTAATTATTCGATAACATTTCGTTTTGCAAAAAATAGAAAATTGTAATTACAACTATATACGAACTAACTGTGTAAGAGCAATATATAATTCTAAATGACGTGCATGAAATTCACGCATCGATAATATTATATAAAAGTGCAAAGGATCTAAATTACACTACTAACTACATATCTTCAAAGAGAAGGGATGTTTATAACATCGGTTGCGAGTGCTTATATATACATATATATAAACGACTCTAACACTAACATTACACGAGAAATAACTTATGACACGCTGATCTATTTCTCATACATATATTAATAAATTATGCATTTTTTTTATTTGTTTTTTTTTTTTAATTTTATGTACTGTGATTACAAATTATAATGCATTTTCGCTTTTCTTTTACGTCTTTTATTACATCTTACAAATTTGTAATTTGTCTGTTTTAATCGTACATTCAAATTTGTTTCATGCCGTTTACTTGTTTAGGACAGAGAACCCAAGATTCACGCTGGTCATCACAGAAACAGCATAGACGAGGAATTCTCTGGTAGAATAAAAAGCATTGAGGACAAGCTGAAAGGATCTACTACAACTGAGAAGAAGCCCAGAGATCTTTTACGTGCCATTGGTTTGTTTCTATTTTATTTCTTCTCGTTGTTGTTCCATTTCACTGTAATTGAAATTAATTCCCCCCTTTGTATCAAACTAAACATTTTCTGTAATATTACTCATAAAGGTAAGATCGAGAAAACTGACTGGAACGTGAAGGAAATCGAGAAGAAGATCGAAGAGAATAAAATGGGTCGTTCTGTGCGGCACGACAAGGTGGAACGAGTGCCGAAATGGAGTCGAGAGCAGGTTGGCATGCGAATGATGAAACAGTATCCGTTAATCAATGTTTTTCAGATGTGTATATGCTTCATTCAGTTTTTAGCTCGACAAATCAAGATGGAGAAGAAGGGACGGGATCAAAAGGAGACAGATAGTAAGTACGCTGATATTGACAATACCCTGAAGAATATTGACAGGAAGATCAAAGAGGGTAATGTCCTCGGGTACAATAAAGTTTCGGCTATGGCCGAACAGTTTTCGAATAAAAGTCAGGATGCGGAGCCCAAGGTGCACAAATCGGTAAATACGACATTGCAAAATTTCAATACTGGAGGATATAGTCAGCAGAACATTCGGAGTCTCTTTTTGACGTTTCATTTCACTTTGTACCTTTTTTGTATTGATTCTTCTTCTCTTTTCAAGAGAATCAAATTGTCATGTGTACCCGTGTCTCTGTAAATTTACTGTTCCTTACAGGATATGTAGAATATATTTTTACATGATATACATATACATATGTGTAGTCTGTAGTAACATGTTTCCTTACGTTCAATATTTCCCTTGCTAAATTACTTAACTGATCTAACCAGACTAAAATGTTTGTGATCCCTAATAGAATTTATGTTGAGATGCGTGTATCATCTAATTGTGATACCTAATATGCAGTTACATATTAATTATTAAAAACGCTGACTAAGATTCTTTTGTACTAAAAAATTTGGAGTCTATGATTACTACTTTGCTTTCCCGTATTCTCTTGCAGAATGTCAAGCCCACAATAACTTTACCCGCCCAAGGAGGTTCGGAAATGTGTCATTTTTGCAATAAGAGAGTTTATTTAATGGAGAGACTTACTGCAGAAGGGAAATTCTTCCATCGAGGCTGCTTTCGTTGCGAATATTGCTCTACCTCATTGAGAATAGGTTCGCTTTTTATTTTTCATCTGTCTTAGAAACCAGTGGAGATAGAATAGAATTTTTATTAATCGCTCTTTCGATAATAGGAAACCACACGTTTGATCGGGACAAAAATGGAGGACGGTTCTACTGTACACAGCATTTCGGTTTCTCAGGGACATTAAAAGCTCGTGCCGAGAAGAAAAGAATCACAACGTTGAATAAAGAAAATATACCTACCACGCCTGTACATCTAAAGACACCAGAAAAGGTACATATTTGAACTTCAAGCTGTACGATCCCTTTTTAAAATTGAAAAGATAAATAATATTTATCATTTTCAGGCGAAGATACCTTTGGAAGGCGTCGTTGGTCTTGATTTGCTTGACCGCGGTCAAACACCTGAGAGAATAGAATTCGAAAACTTAGCAGGAATATCAGACGCTGAAGAACCCCAAAGTCAGATGGATGAGGACGAATGGACGGATAGAAATTTCGGTGCTTCCACAGCAGAAATGGGTTCCAGTGACGACATTTCGGACATGAGGCAAGTTATTTTTTTTTTTTTTGTTTTTCTTTTTTGATAAACGTAATTAAAAGATGCAATAATAATAATAATATTTATTAATATTTCGCCAGCGATTCGGATGACGATAACGAAGTATACGAAGAAGCAATAGATCAACCTCTAACAACAGAAGGAACCCTTGAACTTGCAAAGAATTGGACCCTGCGATATTCTCATCCACACGCTGCAATGGGACAGTCTGATACTGGGAGCAACGAATATGAAGATTCTAGCGATGAATATACGAATGAAGGTATATACCTGTAATTCTTCATTTTTATTCCATTTATTGCCAATAAGAAATTATTTTTTTGTTTGCATTTTTGCTTGCATAGACGATGAAAGTACGACAGCTACGGAGGATGAAGACGACATACGCGCTCGAGAACTTAGAAAACAGGAAGTTTGGCTGAAGAATCCTACCCGTAGCTCCGATACAGACACTGGTTCGGAAACGGAGGTGAAAATTTCTCAAGATTCTATAGATAGTATAACTCAAGAATCTCTTACACTTCCTGCACAAACTCCTAATTTAATATCGCCCCAAGAAATAAACGTGAATAACAGTGAACTTGATCAAGACGTTGTCAGTACGGAAGATATTCAAAAATCATCTGATAAAGAGACAATGACGATTGGTACGTTGGTAGGAAATACAGATCATCAAGTAGCAAACGATACAAAGTTTGATAGTGAAGAAAACACATCTCAAAACATAGCATCTGGAAACTTAATTTGTTCACTTGATTCCTCTTGTAATTTAGTGATAGATAGTAGGGAAAGTAATACCGTAAATTCAGATTCGTCTTTAATTGTTTCTAATCCGATTGAACAAAATAATTCCAACAAATATAACAGCGTGGATGAATGTATTTCAGAATATGAAAGTTTAGTAGATGAGAGTTGTCTTTTAGATTTAGATAGAAACCAACAGATTCATAATAAAAGTGAAAATGATCAAGTCAGTTTTGAGTTTCTCGATATTGGTAATAATGATGTAAATGATGAAGTAATTTCTGTTCATGAAAATGTAGATAAAATAAGAAATGTAGAAAATAGTGAATTAATTCAAACGGTGCTTTCTGATCACAATGAGATAAATAATGAAGTAATGCCTGGTCCGGATATTACACCCGAAACACCAGATACTCCAGAAATAACTAGTACATCAAACACAAAACTGCAAACAGTGTTTGCAGGAATTATGCTTCCAGATGCTATTCCATTTAGTCAGGCTAGTTACGATAATACAGTCCAACCTAACATCGAAGAAGTTGTATGCCTCAAGGAAAGACTACCGGATCTGATAACTTCTTCTCCAAATTCTAGTAGAGATTCATCGCCGTCTTCCTCGTGTGAAATGTACAAATCAACTGAAACATTGTACGATGAGTTATTAATGTTCGATACTCAAGACAAAACTGCAGAATCTTGTGATTCAGATAGCTCTGCACAGAACTACAAAAGATCGACAGGCGATATTCCGAAAGATAATAAATTAAAATTATTTATAAAAGATTCTAAAATTCCAATCGTAACTATCACTTCACCGTCTCCCACAAGTGAAAAATCATTGGAAGAGACATCTGTTGAAAGTGCTAAGTTAACAATACCCAAAGGAGCAAGCAGTCAAGCAATTCAATTTGACGGAAATAGTTCATTCGACAAATTAAAGCGTGATTTAAGACAGAGGAAAGCAAGGAATAAAATGTCAGTGGGTGAACTTCGACCATTAACTACTGAAAATGCTCGAAAAAAAATTGATAAGTATTTCATAGACGAGAAAAAACAGAAAGCAAAGAATCAAAATACACAAATTCAAGACGAAAAGTCGCCTGATGTTAAAGTCGTCGAATTAGACATTAAACCGAAGTTATCTGCCAAAGTTGAAGTGAAAGATATAATGAAATATTTCCAAAAAATAAATCCGGAATCTTCTGAAAAATTAAACTATGAAAGACCTGAAAGGCCAAAAGGCAAGGACTGCACAAATATCGACGAATTAAATGAAATTGATGTTGACGCTGTTGTCAAGGAATTCGAAGAAATAGAACGACAAAATGAAGAAATATTTTCGATTGACACTGAAGATATCGAATCTCAATTGCATTTGAATGCTCTATTGACGGAATTGCATTTAGAAGACACGAATGAACAACTAAACGCAAAAGATATAAATGTGATAGAAGAATGTAAATTATCTTCTAAATCACATGAAGAAAAGCAAAATGTCGCCATTGATTCTCCTGAGAGTATAACGAACTCAGAACAAACACAATTGTCTTCGCAACAAATCAGTAACATCTTAAATACTAAGTCGCACGAAAATATAAATCCTCATAACAATGCAATCAATGAAGAACAAAAAATATCGACCTCGCCATTAATCAATGATACTTTAGAAAATACAATCGGTTGTCACGAAATACAGAAAACAAATACAAAACAAACAATTTTACAACCTAACAGTTATACATTAAGGCCTGAATTGGATGGAGGAAAAACAGAAGTAACAACTAATCTTCATGTAGAACAAATAACTTCACAACTGGACAATGAAATCAAATTTCATGAAGGAGAGACAAACAAACAGCTTGGTTCCGAAAATGTGCAACAAGCAATATCGATTCCATGTTTGGATTACAATATCCTAGGAATCAAACTGTATGAACAGAAGATGCAAAACACAACTCATTCTGAAGAAAATATTAAAACTGATGTAAAACAGATAATATCGACGCCGCAATTTAACAATGTTAAAAATAATAAATATGATATCGTGCATAGAAGCGACAATACTTTAAATACAAGAGAAAAAGTTACTCGAAATGAAGCATTATATAAAAGTTCTTCTGAATTAACAAGTTTACCCATCGAACACGATCAAGTTACTAAAGTTAAAATCGTTGAGCAAAATATCGAAATACCGAAGCACGTTAACAAAATGAATGTACATAGTAATTTAATTCTATCAAATACAGCAGAAGTTCCAAAGAGACCAGAAAGGAAACATGTACATCATGAACTCAGTTCTTCGATAAGACCCAATGTATCCATTGTACAGTTTGCTCCTGATATTCCAGTAAGAAGAAAATCTTCAAAGCAAAAATCTAATGTTCCATATTCATTGGAAGAGTCTACCTGTAACGTGCAATTAAGTTCTACTGCAATTAATAAAAGATTGGTTGAATCAGACATTAATACTAATAATAGTAATACAATAAATACAGAGACTAATAAGTTAAAACATTCAACGAAAACGACAAAGAGTAATAGTGAAATAAGTAAAACAACAAATACATTAGGAAATACTGTTGATGAACATTCTCATCTCACAAAGTCTCCTCCATTAATAAACTCTGACCAGTGTAACTCTACGAAATCCATACCTTCTAAGAATGACCGAACAAAGAAAGATAAATGTGTAGTATCTTAGCATATATCGAAACCGGATATACGAGTGCATATGACGAACAAATCTTTAAACATGACTACTGTATTTTTCCAATATATTTTTCAATTTTATGACTTACATTTAGGGAAATTGTGTGAGATACGTTAATAAAGTAAAAACAAAAAAAATATTGCTTATACTTGGCTGATGGTATATCTTATTAAAATACCCAAAGCCGTTGGAGAAAAGGTAAAGCATCTTTATGTACGAATGGAGTGATCTAGTGAACTAATTTCAAATTAACAGTGACTCAAGTTGATTAATTTGTTTGTGTTTGGTTTAGTGTTTATGCTAAAACTGGCATTGTAACTCTCTGACCAATTTTGTATTAATTTTGAAATTACCACCAGCCAGTACTTTATTAAAAATCTCACTGTTTCATTTTCGAAAAATTCATACGATTATCATGATCAGTTTCACAATAAACATTATTGGGCGAGTATCAGTAACTAATATCTCAGGAACATCATATATATTTTTATTTACATTTATAAGACTTCGCAGTATCGAACTCTAGTAATTCTTGAAAGTATTTAACGAGCTTTAACACTCCAGAACACTCTTCTGACCAAATTGCATTATGTCACTTGCCACTAATTGTTTCACTAATACACTAAACAGAATTTTTTTTCTTTTTTTACTTTCTCACACGACATTTAATATCGTCATTCGTTCATTAATCTATTATGTATAATCTCGCAGGTTGCCTCCAACGAAGGTACGTCGGAAGAAAGCGAAGAAAATTCAGCTACGGAGATATCGACAGATTCTGAGTTCGAACACGATGGCACAACTCCGACGCAGCATGAAATTCCAGAAATCACAATTAACGATACGTACGTTCGCAAGACAAGGGGGAATTACGTTGAGCCTAAAAAAGTTCAAGTGAAAAGTAAAGTTATTTCATCGATAAACGGGAATCTGAAGCAGGATAAAGATTTAGACGTGAGGTCGCAGTTAAAAGCGGATCACAATACAAATCCTCATTTCGAGAAAGAGAGCAAGCTGAATTTATTGGGGTTCAACAATACAAATATAGCCCCATTAATAAATCCACGCAAAGGAGATTATCTACTGAACCGCACTCACTCTACCGAAGGTATCGCGTCTAAATTGTCCTTGGAATTAAAAAAGAAATATTTACTCGGTGGCACGGCTTTTGGTGGTTCCGTTATGAAGTCAGGATCAGCCTCGAATGTAGATACTCAGTTAAGAAACTTCTCAGATGCTATTTCCCAACATCAAAAGCTTTTAAATCCTGCACCAGAGCCAAGCCCTACGATGCAAGCGTTCTTGCAAGGGACGAGTAAATTGCGATCGAGTAATACTCAACTTTCTCCTATATCGCCCACAGCTGTATTCTCTTCGTCACCGATAAAGCCGTACATTGCCAATCGTTCCTCGCAGAATTTATTAAACAACGATAATCCTATTTATAAAGCAACGATTTTACCTGAAATATCGAAAACTCATTTGCCAGATTTGGTGAAGGAATCTAGTATATTGAAGTCAAAAACAACGCCTAACATAGTCTGCAGCGAATCCAAGGACGTAGAGAGCAAAGAGCTTACGAAAGAACAAATGGCATCTAGTCAATTACATGCAGTAAAGGGCTCGCAAATGCTAGAAAATGTGCGAAACGCTCAGATTACAGAAAGCAATTTTACCGCGAACACAGATGAAAACAATGGTTTCCGACCACGAAGTCCCTTGCACGAGACTTCTATCATTGTGCCCCAGGTCGACTGGAGTAAAAACAAGCAAGAAGAAAAAGATGGGAGTACAGGAGATTCGGAGATAGACAGCGATTCTTTGTCTTCCGGCGATGGTGAAGAAGCTGAGGAAGAAGCGCAAAACCAGCCACCAGTCATAGTAAATTTATCTCCGCCGCGTTTACAAATTCACAGTACGGATGGAGATTTGCTGTTGGATGAGGAAGCCAACAAGTTTAAAGATTTCGATGATGGCCAGTCGTTCGAGCCAGATTCCATAGAGTATTCTTATTTGCGGGAAAAAGAGTTGAACGGTAAAGTAAACACTGCGGTTTCAACTCCAATTTCTTCCGTGAATAAAGCCTCAATGGAACTGGAGCTAATAAAGAACGAGATTGAGCAGCTGGAATTACAGGATGAAGGTAAGAAGAGCATCAGCAATTGCAGTACTCCTACATCGATAACTTCTGCCATTTCCAATAAGCATGATGATTCTGAAGAGAATGACATCACCACAGCAGCCCTTACTGAAACAGAATTCTCAGAGTGGGCTCGCGATGGTGAGGTTCTAGTTTCGGATGATCTGCGGGACGTTGAATTCAATATTAATCCAGAATTTATAACTACGAGGAGGAAGCCCACATTGTCAGATGCTTCGAAGACAGGTTACACTTCAATTATGATAGCCAAACAGGAGGATTTGACAGACATGGACTTAGATTCCTCGAAGTTTGATAAACAGATAGATGTTCCTGTTAACAATACCTCAAAACTTTTAGCTAATGGTGAAAATATAGATTTTATGGATACAGATAATGAATCACTCTTGGATGATAGTTTGCAAGATGCTTCTAATACTGTTATGCTCAAGAATAGAGGATATATAGAATTTGTAAACATTAAGAGCATGCCGACGTTTGCAAGCTCGCGAGATCAATTAATTGCAGACGCTCCTATCGCGAAATTAGAAATAGAGAACGATTCGTGTTCAGAAGAAGAGGTTTACAACGACAAAAACGTGATAGAAATAAATCCAGTTACTATGGACGATGTTATGAATAAGCTAAACGACGCTATAAATAAATCTGACAATGATGCTACGTCAAACATAGAAACGAAATCGAATTCCGTTCAAGAAGATCAATCTATCGTAGAAACAGTAAATAAAGAATTGTTCCAATCGATGGAGGAAGATAGTTTGCTTATCGTTGAACCAGCTGAAGACACCACTACCAGTGAAGTAGTCACTATTCTTGCCAGTCCTGTAAATCCACAAGTTTCAATAGTTCCGAACCAAGTTCAAAAGGAACCTGAACAGCAAGAAGAAGAAACGAAAATAACAGCAGATTCGAGCAATCCCGACTATCTGGAATACGTGAAGCGACTACAATCTAGAATCGCTGAATTTAGCAACGCCAAAGACTCTATAGACATCAGAAAATCAAAAAGAAAGAATTCTAAAAGTTCTTTGCAATCTCGTACCGCTGAGATGATAGCAGAAGAAATCAAGAATCAAGAAATTACGATAAACAATAGCTTTAACTCTCCGGCTACCTCTAGGAAATTGGAAGAAATCACCAGAGAAAGGTCCAAGCAGAAGAATGTAATACAAGATTTATTAATGGATAAAGTGGAAGCTCATAAGCAAAAGTCCGCAGAAAAGAAAGCAAGAAGAGCTGCCAGAGCTTCATCGTTCAATTCAACTCCCACTTTATCGCCAATAAAGCCACCTATTCCTAATGTTTCGCTAATTAATAAATTCATGCCTACGTCCATTACAACGCCAGAAAATAGTCCTTTGCGTACTGAAACTAAAAAATCTGTAGAAAATGAAACATCTTATGAAACGCAGCAGCCTTGGAAATCAGAGATTGAGAAGTCCACGAATGAAGAAAGTAATAAGACTGATGTTCAGTCGCTTGAAAATACTGTATCAATGAAAATAGGCAGTGAAAGAGAAGATATCTTTAAAACGCCGATCGCTCCTCCGAGATTGAAACACGAAGAAGCAAAGAGAACAGCAGAAAAGGCAAGACAAGATGCAAGGGAAAGAGCCAGATTAAAAAGTGACGAAGATTTAGGTCTCAGTCCAGAAGATAAAATCAAAGAACTGAGAATGAAAGTGGCACGAAGACAACTTTCCATGGAGGAAAGGAAATCTAAAGAAGATATGCATGAACCTCGCCTAAGACACTACAATTCTGGAGCGAACAAGACTGGGTTAAAATTACAAACGAGTAAAAGTACGGATAATATGAAGGCCGTGGCGGAGGCAATAAACTTTGCCGGTCTGTCTACTGTCAATGCAAAATCAATGGATGAACTGTTACATTCTGATTCTCCGAAGTCAAATAGCTCTGTTGCTGTTGTGAAAAGAGATAAGAAGCAAAAGACAAAAGATCCAGAAAGAAGAAAGAGTATTATTCAAGCAGTGTCAGATTTCTTCTTCAAAAAAGAATCTTCTTCTTCGCCGTCCAATCAAAAAGACAAATTATCTATGTTCCGTCTGACATCAAAGACAAAAGGCAAAGTACGTATATCCTATTTCCTTCTTTCGTTAGTCTCTACATTTCTTCTGTTGTATAGCGTGTACGTATTCTTGAGTATCTCTTAATTAATTGGATTCTGAAATGTTTCAGTTATATAAATCGTATTCGGAAGGGTCAGATGTAAGCAACTCATAAGTCATTGATACTAATTTTTCCAGTATTAGCTTTCTTATGCCACTATTTGTATTCGCTATTGTATATCGTGCAGGTACTATGATTTTATTTTTGTTTGCCGCATTTTCTCGTCTGCTTTGAAGGGGTAACATATTGATTGGCATAAGTTATATTAAATTGTTTATTATTGTTTTCATGTTGTTAAAACCTAGTAGTCGGTCGTACAAATAAGCATGTTAACTTTTTCACATGTAGATTGCCACTTCAATATGTTCGTTTTTTTTTTGTTTTGTTTTTTTTAGTGTGTTTTAATCAAGTTATTTCTAACATTAAGATTTCTAACATTCTATTATTAAGAAAATACTATTCAAAAATAGGTGGTTGGGTTTTATAATTTATTTAATAGCTGCTATATTTTAATTTCTTATTATGTTCCTAAAGTGTACAAAGTAAACTATTATTTCATTCATTAATTTATCAATTTAAATTGCTAAATGTATTTAATTTATTGCAATTATGTAGCATATTGTTATCTATGTATGTATTTTGTAACTGCGTCATCATATTATATAATTTTATAGCTTATTGAGTGTAATCCAACAATAGAATTTATTATAATTTTTATTTCATTAAATGTTAAAAATTGAATTAATTTTTTTTTATATTTGTTCAAATAATAAGAATGTTATATCTTTTTTCAGCTTGATAAAGTTTTATCGCCGAAGACTAATGCTAGACCAAAAAGTGTTTGCGAGGGAATGCTCACAAGAAATTTCTTAAATGAAAATCCGCCGCCAATTCCACCACCACCCCTTATTTACACCATTCCTACTACACAAGTCTCAGGTAAATAATGTACTGACAGTTATAATTATATGAAAATGAATTTATTTCTCATATGTTATATCCATTATTTTTTTTAACAGATGATAGTTTGTCAGATGATGATACGAAAACAACAGCAGTATCAACATCATGCATGCACAAGGCTACTGTAACAGAAGGTTCATGCAATAGCATTTCACGTAAAATAAAAACTACAAAACGAATAGCTAGACAAGCACGGTTAAAGAGGTACATAACAGAACTATTTTGTACTTTTATCATGATTCAATTACTACTTGTAATAACATTCTCTCTTAAATATTCAAAAGGTTGCGTATGGCTCAGGAAATACAAAGGAAATTGGAAGAAACAGAAGTTAAACAAAGAGAGTTGGAAAGCAGAGGTGTTAGCGTTGAAAAAGCTCTTCGTGGAGAAGGCGGTAAGAATCTCTATCGTTATAAAAAAATTTCACTACAAACACTTAAAATAAAATGTACTTGTGATATTTAGAATGCTCTGATCGAGAAGAAGCGGATTTACTCAGAGAATGGTTTGATCTTATGAAAGAACGCACGGAATTGCGCAGATACGAAAAAGAGCTTTTGGTAAGAGCTCAAGAAGTTCAACTCGAAGATCGTCATGAAAGATTGCAACAGGAATTGCGTGAACGCTTAGCTGATGATGGTTAATATTTTCTTATATTTTAATGTTTATTAATAATTTTTTAATAGTTGAATAGTTTACCTTTACAGTCTTATGATACGTTTTATAAAAGAATATTAAAAGAAATAGATTTATTGGTGTTTTGCAGATGATAAAAAGACCAGTGCCGATGTGAAGAAAGAAGGAGAGATTTTAACAGAAATGTTGGAAATAGTTGCGAAGCGGGACTCGCTCATTGCGCTTTTAGAAGAAGAGCGACAAAGGTGGTGTAAATCTACATGCCAAACATTAACTTTCCCTACACATACAGTTACCTATTTTTCGCACGTACCTAATTATTTTTCTTCTGATTTGAACAATACATCTTCCGTGCTTACTTTAATAGTCATTTTAATCATCTACGTGTTTTTGACTAACTTAATAGAATTGTTCATTAATTTTTACAATGAACCGCTAACGCTTTTCAAATCATGATATTTTTTTGAATTTTCTGAATTATGTGATTTTTAAATTTCTCTATTTTCATTTGTATTTTACAAATATTAAAATATTCTTAGCTCTTTTTACAATATTTCTGTCTGTTACATGTAAAAGCTATAAATTGTTCATGTTATAATTTAATACATTTTGTTTTATATATATATATATATAAAAATTGTAAAATAGTATATATTTATTTTACAAAGATTACTATATTAATTAGTGATCACAGTATACAGTTTCTTCCATTCGCATGTAATTTTATATTACGTGAGAAGAGCAGGTTATAAATTATTTTTTATACTTTTTTTTACAATTTTCAAACTTTTATTGTAATCCAATTATGCATGCTGTTCATATATACAATTTTTTTGTTTTTTACTATAAGTATTTCTTTGCATTGTGATAAAGTAATGTATTTATATACATGACTGTATTGTAGTGCTGTTGTGAGAATGAAAATGTTTCGGTTGTACTTAAAATTATATTTGGTCATGTACAGGGTTAAAAATTATAGAAATGTAATTGTTGTTAAGTTTGAAAGTATTTTTCAATGGATACTTGGAAAAAAATAAAATATATTACTGTATGTGTTTATGGTAATTATTTCCTAAACACATATCACCATTTACGAAAAATGGTAAGAATCAAGAATCCTCTAAACAAAGTTTTTTGAACAATAATTAAATGTATTTTTGTAAAAAGAATGGAAGTATATTGTATATTTTCATAAAAAATGTTTGCTGTTTTCATTCCATAAATTAAAAAGGAATTTATAACGCATGATAAATTCATTTGCATACAAAAATATTTTGATATATTTTGTTGCTTTCTATTTAATTATTAGAATGTTCCATTTGCACGAGATAAGAACGTTATCATTGAATATTTTAATTCTGACTATTGTATTTAGTTAATAGAGCATACTTTTCTTTTAGGTATCAAGATGAAGATCGTGACCTTGAAGCTCAAATGTTGGCTAAAGGCCTCAGATTAACACCAATTAAAAAATGTGGTCCTAAGTATTCGGTTTAATAGGAATCACATTATTGTACATATACTCCATTCTATATTTCCATTCATAAATTTTAATAAATAAGTAATTTAATTACATTGTAAATAAGAAACAGATCTTACAAGGATAAAGTGTCTTATAAAGATCAAAACTTAAGTTTCATGTAACTTTTGTATGTTGAATTGAGTTACAAATATTTCATTATGTATATGCAACTCTCTTTTAGAGACTCTTTTTTAAAGAAGAATACGGACCAATTATTTTATTTTACATTTTCAATCTCTACAGATTTTTTAAATATAACATTTATTTTGAGCTGTACAGATTATATGTATTTTTAAGGAATTCCATTTATTTGTAGCACATATTTTTTATCTACTGTACATCATATACTTTTTAATCGTCCGAAGACATGGAATTGTATTATAAATGAATTTCTCAGTCCTCATTGCTTAGGATTTAAAGTAAAATAACTTAAGATGAAACAAAAAACATAACACATCGTTGCACATGTCAAAAAAGAAATGTGCACACTGTACAGAAAAATTCAATATAATATATATGGATTTGAAGAAAATTTTATGAATACAAACATATATTTTGTCATTGCAAAATACAAAAAATATTCTGCCTTTATGTGTAAATCAATCAAAATATAATCGTATATTATTGCAAACATATTTTGCGATTGATATAGTAATTGAACAAGAAGTGATATAATAAATATCTTTTGCATTACAATAATGTGCATTACATATATATATATATATATACACACACACACACACACACACACACACACATACACACACGCGCGCGCAAACACACATACATGTACATTATACAATTAAATAAGAGACATATAAATCTATTTTTATGTTTACAATCATAGAATTTTATTAAATCATAAACATGTAAAGTTTTGTATGAAATACAGTTTAAAAAAATGAACATATATTTAGAAAATAATTAGAAAATAATGTTAAAATCAGCCTCTAATTTCCTTGATACATGTTTAATAGACGCAATAAATTACAATACCAATTGCAAGTATCAAAACAAGCTGCCAATTGTTCCGCCTCAAATGTTAAATACATTTAAACAGTGACTTAAAGTGTAAAAATACAGTAATAATCATAATATAAATAGAGACATAAAGTAATTAAATGCAAATCATTACACACAAAATTGCAGAATGTAAGTAGGCAATGTAGTATCACTCTAATCATTATTGCCATTTTCATAAATTGACGAACAAATGAATGTTAATAACTTTTTTTAATGTTTTATTTAAAATGCTATTCCACTATGCAAAAGTATTTTTGTATATCCATTGTAAATATATTTAAAAAATGTACATCATATAACATATAAACATTTAGAATATAATAAAGTTAAAGAAAACAATGTAAAAATATAAGAAATAAGCATTTTCTAAAAAATTAAACCATTACAAACAATACCATGAAGACTAAGATATATTAATATGATTCAATATTGCTTAGTGAGCAGTCTTTTAATTAATAAACTACATTAAAAATGATTCAAGTTCAGTACCAATAAACAATGTTTTTTCCATCTCTTTATATTCTTATTTGTGTTTAATGTCTTAACATTCAATATTGGTTTTTTTTAAACTTCTTAATTAAAAATTTTTAATATAAAAAGATAACACATTAACTGCTTTAACTTATATTAATGAATATGAAATTCAACTTCATTTGGGAAAGTTATACAATGATCATAGCAATCATGTGTGCCTAGAAACTGGAATTGTACAACATATGTAAGTGAAAAGAAATCATATAAATGATAAAACGAGGATATGTGTTCAGTTCAATATTTTGTGAAAATCTTTATAAGTCCTTATTCCTTAATCATAATCTTTTGTAAAGGAAAATGAACAATAATGTGGTTCATGCGACATTAGTATAATTTACATCGTTATTGCTTTCGTATCAAAAGTTACATTTCTTCCATACAATAAGTTACAAAATGATGTATTCACAGTGTGTAATTACAATATAACTTTTATTTAAAAAAAAAAAATAATATTTCATATTTAATTAACAAAATTTTTGGAAGATACAAAAAGAAATATTTGTTGTTTAACATTATCATAATAAAAAGAAATGAAATATCTTGTCTATTTATAAATCCTTAAGTATTTGATATAATTTTCAAATTTTTTAAATAGATGTTTATCTCCGTTATTTAGTTGAAAAGGCAATCAAATTTTGTATTATTTATATAAACAATAATCTGGAAGTTAATTTATTAGTAATAATTGTAATTCTCTGAAGAGAAATTTCTGATAATATTCAATAAGTAGAAATGACCTACAACGGCCTTTGTTTATCATTATTATTAAATTATGCGAAAAAAGTTCAAAAAAAAAATAGTCAAAACGAAATTTCAACCTGTAAATAGTATAAAACGTGTATTATTTTAACCTTCCAAATATGAGTTTAATTAACGGTTATTTGATAGGTATCATTTAAAAAATCATATTAGAATCAAAAAAAATACAATCTATACCTATAGCTTAATTATATACGTAGACATTTCTACACGATATTTATTTATTTACATTCCTTATCTTAATTTAACATTTGAACGTGTCACGTGATTTTCGTATTTTTAGCGCGCATCGTAGATATCGCAAACTGTGTAACCAACCAATAGGAATAAGTATGAAAAATATTCGTTAATCGAGCAGTGGGGAAAGGGAGTGACGAGCGACTACGAATTACAATTAGCGACACAACAAATGAAAGCGTGACGTGAATACATTGGTTTGCTATACCAGCGTCGGGATAATGTCGTTCGAGAAGAAAAACGTTGTTCGTTTATAAAGCAGGCTACGTAAAAAGCCCCGTAATTTAATCGTGGCACTGTTATATCGCACAGTTGCCAGAAAATGGAAGCAGACTATCAACCGACGCTAAGCCCAACGCGAACTTTGACAGGTGAGCTTGTCTGTCGACGATTGTTGACGTTGCTTTAGATATCAAATATAAACGTCACATCAAGTACATATCGCCGAAAATCGTGATTGTAAATAGTTCACCTGGCATCGACGTTTTTCTGTTCGTTCTAGCGAGAAAACATTTCACGATGGATCTCAGTCTCCTATGTGGAAAAGCACATCGATAAGTGACGAATAATTCGCGTATATGACACGATAGTGCGTATAAAAAAGAATTCAAGATTTGATCATAACTTGACATAGCTCCAGTCCTTGGTTTCAATGTACATATACGTATTAGTAGAGAATTCATTTTCCTTTTTTATGTTCCACAATCGCATAGTGGTTTGTAAACACCGATGAAAAATCATCTAAATATTTATTGGAGATCATGTATAACGTGTAACGTGATCGGTTGGGGGAGGGAGGAGAAAAAAAAATGATATATATAACCGAGTGAAACCGCGAGAATGTATACTAGTCATCAATTTACTCGATGATACTTGTTTTTGCAAACGTATTCCTTTCCTTTTTTTCAATTGTTACTTAGCATCTTTTAAGTATCTATTTATAATGCAAAACCGTTGATCAAATAAAGAATTGCGATGGCTGATGTAGTGTTTTGTGATTCATTGAAACATATTTGGTATAGACAATAATGCGCATACTTCTGTTTGTATGATAGCAATAGCTAATGACGTCGAAGACCCATATCCAAGTTTGTCAGATTATCATGATTATGAGCCCAACTTGGAGTTCGATGATACTGAGTTGCAAACCACCTCAAATAATGGTAAGTAATAAAACTTTAATATAACTGAAATTCAAATTCTTAATTATAGGAACTTAAAAATAGTTTTGTTTGTTAGTATAATTACACAGAGTGTTCTCTATATGATATTTAGTATGAAACGTTATTTAATCTTCAAATTATTTTTTTTTAAGTTTAATTGCCTATGTTATTGGCATTACAAATTTTCATATTAAATATAATTATTAAATATAATGTAACTAAAGTAATCATTTTATAGCTGTACAACTTTTAGAAGAAAAATTGGACTTAATTAGCAGTGGTGCAGGTACTGGGATAGATTATTTGGAGAGTCCAGTAAGCGATGGGACAATTGAAGAGAACTTTGAAGAAGCTTTGGTAGATGCTCCAGTTATCGAATCCGGTGTGTGACCTTTTATCTTCTGTTAGTAGCCACTAAATGTCATGGCATTTGGGGCTTAGCAGGTGAATTATGTAGATCATTGTACAGTTTATTATTGCATGGTATAAAAATGCACAAAAGCAAAGGTTAAATGACTCTCTTACTTAATTTGCAATTCAATTATTTTGAGTATTGATTTTATAAAAAGAGTCAAAGGGAAAGCAAAAGGAAATTTAACATAGGAACAAAAAATTATTATCGAATAAAATCTTTCATGCTGAGTAGCAGAGGATCTTGCTGCATTGGATGGTGAACTTGCGGATGAAGAAGATTATCTTGATATATCAAGATATGGTATTGTAGAAGTGGTTGGTGATGATAGTGCTGGTCGTAAAATAATAGTAGTATCTGCATGTAAATTACCTCCTGTTGGAAAAGAAACATTTAACCATGCTAAACTTCTCAGGTTTGTAATATAAATATGAATATTATTCTAATAAATGTATTTGTTTCATTATTTTTAACATATACATTTATTTGACAGGTATCTCACACATACTTTAGACACATTTGTAGAACAAGATTATAGTTTAGTTTATTTTCACTATGGTCTTACTTCAAAAAATAAACCACCATTATCCTGGTTATGGCAAGCATATAAAGCTTTTGACAGAAAATATAAAAAAAATTTGAAAGCTTTGTATCTAGTACATCCAACCAATTTTATTAGAATTGTATGGCAAATATTTAAACCAGCCATTAGGTAATTATTGCTTTTTACTCAGTTAGTAAAGGCCGTAGGGTGGCGGCCGAATGAGAAGTCACCTTCTGCTTGCTTGACATATCAATCGGTCGCACCCTCGATAATTTCTTTTAATTAATATATTAAACTTGATCCTTCTAGTGCAAAGTTTGGTCGGAAAATGATGTATGTCAATTATTTGGAAGAACTAGCACAATATATTAATCTTGATCAACTTATTATACCTCCTCAAGTAATAGAGTAAGTGTCTCTTTTGTAATTATAAAGTTAAAATTTCTTTCAAATTTATATCGATATTAATTTATTACATTCATTTCTAGACATAATGAACAGCTAATGTTAAAAAACAGAAAGAATTTACCAACAAGTCCACCTCAGAGTGCGGTGACAACACCAGTTGGTACCACTCAGTTTGGAGCAAGTCTTATTTTTATCAAAGAAAATAATAATGGCGATCCTATACCACCAATAGTGCGACAGTGTATTGAATTTCTCGATACACCTGATGGTATGCTTATAACTATGCAATTTGTGCATATTCGATGTTGATTATCATGTATTTGCAGCATTAGAAACAGAAGGAATATTTAGAAGATCGGCTAATGTAGCAGTGGTTAAAGAACTTCAGAATCGTTGTAATCAAGGATTATCTGTTGATTTCCAAGGAGACCCACATATAGCAGCTGTTCTTCTTAAAACGTTTCTTCGAGAACTAGATGAACCTCTCATGACATATGAATTATATGATGAAATAACACAATTTCAAGGTAAATTTTCCTATTTATTAATATTGAGCACAGCATAATATAAATATATCGATATTCTCATTTTAGCTTTATCAAAAGATGAACGTCCAAGAAGAGTTAAGATATTAGTACTTGAAAAACTTCCAGAAGATAATTATCAAGTCTTAAAATATATTGTACAATTTTTATCAAGGGTAAACTATCATTATTTTAATGATTATATTCTATTCTTATTTTAAAAAGTTCTAATTTTATAATAATAAAATATATATTCATAACAGGTAATGGACAGATGTGATTTAAACAAAATGACATCAAGTAATCTCGCCGTCGTATTTGGTCCAAATCTTGTCAGAGCACCACCATCGCGTGGAATGTCACTCTCCGCGATAGGTCCCATTAATCAATTCATAGATTTTTTATTTATTAATCAGGATAAAATATTTATTATATAAAGAAAATATAAAATCGAATTCTAAAGGCCTAATTTGGAGCGAAATTAATATTTTATGTATGTTATAGAATAGAAATTCTATAAATTTGGCTGCCAAGTTTGATATTGTATAAATTTGCATAATACAACTTCGAAGAAAATTTTATAGGATGTTTATTGGGAAATATAACAAGTTCCTGAGACTTTCATTTTAGAATGTAAAAGTGAGAATCTCTTTTAGATCTTCGAAGTCATATCAAACTTGTTAAAACTTAAAGCGAACGTAACAATTCGTGTATAATATTCTGACATATTTAATTATAACATTCGTACTTTGTTGATTAAAATATTTTTATATTCAAATATACAGATAGAGAAATACTTGCATACCTAATGTCACAAACAGCGTTTAATTATACAGTTTGCACAAAATTTTTTCTAGTAAATTGGTACCATGATTTCAGGATGAATATAAGAGCGTTTAAAATAATGTAAATCTGATTGCTATGTAACTCAAAAGTATGTAAAGTTATAAAATTAATGGTATACCAAAGATATATGAAAATATCATGCAATTATAAAATATAGAATTATTTAAAAATAACGTAACATAGTAAAACTAGACGAGCAAATTATGATGTACAGGATGCCTTGCTCGCATAATTTTATTAACTTAAGAATTAAAATGACAAATGTCATAAAAGTCATAATAACTATATGTTATTATAGTTGATTAATATAGCCAAAGCGAAAAATAGTAATGAATTAGTGACTATTGATAATATATAGCATCCTTTGTATTGACATTATGTATATACAAAAATTAGTAGCACTGTATACAATTTTAGTTTGATTAAATGAGATTGTTTTTTTAACAGTAATATAAATGCAAAGAATCTTTTAATGCATTATTAAAATAATTATATTACAAAATTAAATTCGAAATAACAATAAAATCTCAAGTTTTCAAGTAAATAAATATTAAGTTGATGTGATTAGAGCATGTTTATGTGATACTTGGTCCGTAACTTACATACAAGGTAAAACTATAACAAATTCAAAAATGAAAATAACTTATGTAAATCTTTGCTAATTTAAAATAGTAACAAATGAACGAAATTCGTTATTATAATAATGTAACAATTAGACTAAAATAATTGTCAGGGTATCATGTAATATAATATTTAGAATACTATCTGTTATCATTTGAAAGATTAAAGATTTACAGTAATCTTTCTACTATCATATACATATATATATATATATATGTATGTATGATGTATGTATGTATGTATGTATGTATGTATCTTTGTATATTTTCTTAAATAGTCCTGCCATTATGGGTTTCTGGGATAAAATAGGGGCTCATTGCCTAATACATTCTCTGTTATGGAAAAAGACTAACCCAGACCTATATAGAACTGACACAATTCAATTACATTCCTTGTTATTGATAGAATGAAAATATATTGTATTCAAATATAATTTATATAAAAATATTAGGATATATCACAATATGTATATTACATAATGTATAATTTTCTAATCACTCTTTCTAATGTTTTAAGTTTCTTTTTTATTTACGAATATATGAAAATGATCTAATCACATATTTACATCAATTATTTAAAATTATCTTATAGAAAAGTGAATTATTAACGAATTAACGATTATATTGCTATTATAAATGGATTTGTGGATGTTTATAATCCATGTATGTACCTGTGATAGAGTAGAATATTGTATTTTAGACACGCAAATATTGTGCATGTAATTAGTAAATTCTTTACGTCGTAATTAATTACAACTTAATCTGAATTATGAATTACAGAACATTCCCAAGAAATAACATCATATTATATACTTGTATATGTTAATTAACTTTTTATTAAAACAATAGTATTTAAATATATATACATTTATATGACAGAAATACATACATCTAATAATTGTAATAAATCTTCTAGCTATATGATATATATGAATAATAAGATATTTGGTTTGAGTCAACTGAGGCTCTATCAATGTAATTGAATATCGAAATACATAAAAATCAACTCCCAAAATATAATCAGTATTTCTTACCTTACACTCAGTTAAATTACTTAGGCTTAGCAATTTATATCTATATTATTTTTTGTTCCTTAAAAAATAAAATATTAAAAATTTTGTGATATATGTACGCAATTCATCAATATGTACATGTATATATATGTGTATATATATACATATATATACACACACACATTTATGTATAAGACTTGTTCAATAGTAGAACCAATTGTAATACAAGTATTTTGAATTAAGATGTGTGTGAAGAACCACTACAACAGGAACTCTTAGTTGGTTCGGTTTCTTCAGCTTCATCTTCAACTACAACAACATTGCGGCGTATACTACTTGTTCTTGATAATGTAGACTTTTGTTCCATAAGATCTGCATGTTCTATCATGCGCAATGTTAATTGAAAAAACATTTCTTCAATATTCTCATTTAGTTTGGCAGATATATGAAAGTGCATAGCTCCAGTTTTATTAGCAAACCTGAATAATAAAATTTTATATCAAAACAAATCTTATAATACGATAATAATAAAAAATTGAAATAAACTTACTCTTCAGCTTCCTCGGTGTAAACACGTCTATCCTTTTCAAGATCTACTTTATTTCCAGCTATTGCTAAACAAATTCCACTGCCTAGCATTTTCCTAAGCTCTGTAACCCAATTTATTACCTGTGAAATGAACGTTAATATAGGATATAAAAAAATAGAATTTGAATTTTCTTTAAATCTTTACCCTCTGAAATGTATCGTAATCAGTAACATCGTAAACTATAATGGCACCGTTTGACATTCTATAATAAATTGGTCCCAATGCATGAAATTTTTCTTGACCAGCTGTATCCCATATTGCCAGGTTAACTTTTTTCCCATGTACAGTCAATTTTTTGTTTAAAAAAGAAGCCTGAAAGTTTAAAAGTTAAAAATAATTGATCATCATGACTGACAGTTTATCAATCATAAAAACATTATAATATTATTTATTCGTAAACAAATTCCAAGTATAAATACGCCATAAGATAAAGATATCAAATATTAATCATCTTTCACCTGTAGTGTGCTGATATGTCTATCATTAAATTTGTTTTCAACGTATCGTAATGCAATAGAAGTTTTTCCAACACATCCTTCGCCGAGTAATACCACTTTGAAGTTATAACCATTACCAGTGCTATTAATTGAACTGGCCATAATTTGTATGTAACCAATATATACACTTATATGATAATATGACAATTGCAATTGCGTAGAATAACCGGTGATAGAAGAATTTATAGAGTATATTGATGACTGACGATCATAACGATGTGATATCCACGGGTGGGGCCCCTCATGCGGCTTTGTCCCCCTCTACGCTAATACTTTAGAGCAGTGGGGTAGTTTACGCGTCTCCTTCTATACATTTTCAATCTCACATTTCCTCACTTCGTATTCAATCTTCGTACATGACATAAACTATACCTAGTTCTGTCAACAAATGATCTTTTTATTTCACTATTCTGAAAAAAACTATATTTCATATTTCAATTTTTCCATATTACAAACACGAAACTCGCGCGGACTCCACACTGGACTTGTACGACCAGCGTCTTGGTTTCCTTGACAACATGAACGAAGTGGGGGAATTGCATCTTATTCGCATATGCGTTTCTTATTAAAGTTTAGATAACACTGATTTGGAGTTGCCACGAACCTATGGTAGTAATGATAGCAGTATCTCTACTCAATAACATCAAAGTGAAAATAATCAGCTGTTTTCACTTTTAACAAGTACTTGCAAAACAAAAAATGGAAGTATTTAGATAATTTTTATTTTAACAATCGCCGATAAGTGGCAAATTATGAGTATTTATTAAATGCTCGTATTTCGTGTCTCGAAGTTCAAAAAATATTACTGAACTCCTTTGACATAAATATTTCGCGGTTTGAAAAATTATAAATAATTTATATTCAACGGTTTCAATGTCACGCGAAAAAGAAAAGATTGTACGTGTGCCAAACATTGATAAAATTTGTCTGTGATTTATAAAATTAAAAAAGATTTGCATTACATATAATTCTTTTTTTTTTCATTGGTTCGTTATCTGCAAAGATGGCGCTAGTTTCGTTGTTACTAAGCTACCGCAATTTTATTCAAATTATTCTGACAAAATACATTTCCCTATATGTATCACCAAACTCAACGTTTATACGTAAGCTTACGTGTTAAAACGTAACTGCGACAATCAATTAAATTCCATTTGTATCTTAAAAAGTTGTAATTTTTACTGTTCTAGAACTCTGGTGGTACTTTATCGAACTGATGGTCCGACAAAAATCAAATCCCTCACCGGAAGTAAACGTATACAAGTAAGAACAAATTTGTAATTTAAGATAGATATATTATTAGAACGTGTCAAATAGAATGCGTAATAAATTTTCTCACCAAAAATGTGTTAACCAGAAACGAATAACGAGTAACGACAACATAAAAATTACAATTTCACGTTTGGTCACTTGTGGATGCTCGTTTGACCAAGGCAATACATCAGAGCCAGCGCCATGAGCCTGCGCAAAGAAGTTCTCAAATCTGGCCGTCACCTGTATTGAAAAGGTAAGTGCTCCGCTGTTATTAATCTCAATATCTTAATATGAATTTCGTTAGTACGTGTCGAAATAATATAACGTATTGATAACGCGACATATTGTTAACAAATTTGTGGATTGTCACGCGAAATTATTCAGGTGTTTGGGATAAATATGTTCGGAGATGTCAGCGTCTTCGGCTCCGGGTTCCGAATCTGCCAGGCTGCTGTATCATCATCGATACATTTGACACTTATTTTCTATTCTCGTCTTCTCATTGATCGTTCTCTTAATCCGTTCCTAATACATGTTGCTACAATTGCCGAAATTTCAGTGGTTTATGTCAATTGCAACGAGAAACTTTCACCAGATCGTAGATACCGCGTACCTTCACGGATTTTTCATTGTCGGCACTCGTCGTTCTATTGACAAGACATCGGACAACGTGTTGAAAGTATCATTCGCACGCTAGCGTAGAAATCTACTGATCCCTGTGTGTTATTCATCTTTTAGATTAACAACGATTCCCGCGTTTTATCTGCGCGGTATTCTACTTGGCAAGTAGACTTGTTTGTTTGTGCGTGCCGTATCATCTGTCATGGCGTGCCCGCTTGTGGCGCGTATCACATCACTGACTTTTCCTATCATTGTAGGCTCAAGGTATATGTCAGTTGGCATTATCATATACGCCACATGGAAGGAATCGTTCGAATAATTTTGGGGAGATCGGTCAACGGAGATATCACATTAATTTGATATTTCGGATAAACATACTGTGTAGTTGTTAGGACGGGGTTGGTTAGAACAGTGGGAAGGGAAGGAATTAACGATGGCGGTGAACTACACTGTGCCACGCGCCATGTCGGTCTCTTGCTCGCGCACGTCCTTCGTTCGGTGCACTACGTTTGTCTGTAGGCTCCTTTTTTTTTCTTTTCTTTTCTTTTTGGCTTTGTGAAAATGGCATACGATTTGTTACAAGTGAACCTCGGTAGGAAGCAGGAATCCACATGTTTATAAAAGGAACCTGCGACTCTATCTTTCACGTATTACGCTTTGAAAATTGATCTTTTTTTTTTACCTTCGACCGAATAAAAAAACGAGTCAAAACATCTTTAAACGGAATTCAAACTTATGTACTGTTACCTTAACGAAGGTCAGATTTTTTTTCTGTTTATGAGAACTTCTATTAATATAATTTTCTTGATTTCTTTTTTTATATTTCGTATTATACTGTCAATGTTTTTGTACTATTGAAAGAACGTTTTCAATCTCGAAAATTAACTTTGCAATTATATCGAATTAAAGACAGTTTCATTTTACTTTCGTGAGTAGTTTATGCTGGCATAATATTGAGATTTTAATTACGTATGAAATGATTTGCATTATCATACTTGTCCTTTTATTTATTGTATCAATTGTTCTTTGAAATTGATCATATATATGTATACAATATGTATGTATACAATACTTTTACAATTAACAAATTTAAAGTCATTTCCTAAAATATTAATTTATCATACATGTATCGTGAAGTATGTTTTATAGTAATTATGATTGTAATAACAGTATTTATTAGTAATAATTAATATTTATAGTTTAAATTTACGTTTCGAAAGTAATCGTGCAATTTTTACAATTGTTAAGGTAGAGAAACACGTCTCCATATTTTTATTCAGACCAAAATACCGGAACCTGTTTTATCATAATGTAGGTCATCTCGATCAAATACTTGCGACATCGTTAAACATCGTTTCAACGAAATTGAAGTTTCTCTGAGTAAACTACTTTTATTGATAATTTTATTTATTGTTCTGTCGGTGTACGTATAGATATAAATGCATCTACATATATTTCTGCGTGAACGCATATAATTTGGTAACATGTATTTACATCGGGGGATGGTATCTTCTTCTATTTTTAAAACTGTAGACAACTGTAAAAGTGAGAACGAAAGTCGAACTACTGCGAGTTAGCGTGTCAGGGCCACGTTATTCGGACATTGTGTACTTTTTATTTTTCGATACATTTTGTCCTTTCGGAAATAGTTAGTTCAGCTGTATATGACAAAAATTGCTATATTCATAATTGCAGATACAATTCATTTTATACAGTGTCCCTATATTATACATACTACAATTGAGATATTTAATTATAGTTTAATTTAATTAATAATAGTTAACATATAATAACATAAAGAGCGTAAAAAGTATCTTATTGAAATATTTGAAATATACGATTTTATCTTTGAATGTAGAAAATTGAATAATTTCTGAAAAGTGAATAATTGATTAAGTTTATTACAATTGCAAATTAGATCAAATTAAAAATATATACAGTAAATATCTCACACAATAAGGTTGAGTAGTACGATCATAGATGTCGCGAGGTTTGTTATTTGTTTTTATGGTACATGCCGGTCTTCGTATTCGATTTGTAAACAAATACAGGCAAAATATAGATTTAATACGCGTCGAGTTAGAGATTCAAGTCGTATCGGGATAAAGAGGCAACCGATCAACAAACCACGTGGCAACATCGCTATACCCTCCTCTTTTTTCTCTCCCCCCCCTTCCTGTTGCTTGATGTCCCTTACATCGTCTCCCACTATAATCATCGACTGCAACGAGGCGAAAGCACATTTACATTTTTTTGCGTACAGTATGTTGCAACATTCTTGCTTTGAGGTTTCGACTATCGATGGCGCCACTCCCAGAATCAGGAAAAAATATGTCGTACATTGAAAACTAAAAAAGAATTGAACACGGAATTAATTTCAGGATTGTTTTCTCTGAGTTTAATTTCATTCGATATAAAATTAATTAGAGAATAAATAAATTAAGATTAATTTATTCGATAATATTTTCATTGTATTAATTCAATTGTCAAGACAACGCAACATCTGATTTGCAGTTTTTTCTAATTGATTTACATTATTGAATTTTGTCAAGTTTGTATTGCAATTCTAAAAAGAAATTTCGTGAGCTTACTTAATATTTTTTTCGTTATTATTTCTCCCTCCATTCAGATTCTATAATTTTATGAAACTCGAGACAACGCATAACTTGTACAAACATAAATATTATTTCATTACTTGGTTAAAAGTATCTTTATTAAATAAAATTATTTTAGGAGTTAGTTACGCACAAAGAGAATTTCAAGCTTGTATAACAATAGGATGTCATGGGTAGAAATGGGTAGCAAAAGTATATACTTACACTGTTAATGTTTCTTCAATTTTCGAATCATTGAAAACTTCGTTGCGTTCGTCATCCTTGAGAAAAACAAGGACGGATGGGTAACGTGCAGAGCAAATTCGGCATATCGAAGGAAAACTGGTTTGCTTCTACGTACTTATTACGATACTCGTCGAACGAATGCCAGTTCGTGAAATGTACGTACTTTTTTTGAGTACGTAATAAAATTGCCGAAGTAAAGCCCACTCCTCTAGATTTTATAAATTTTCATTGGATGTTACGCTATGATGTACCTACATATGACTGACCTGCTTTTAAAATTACTGAATTAAGACAAAAGCCATATGGTATACAATGTGAATGAACGATTACGATAAAATGATCCGAAGAGATAAAAACTCGATAATTTATGAAATCTACTGATCATACTGATGAAATTTTCGTATTTTCTATTGTACGCATTCGGCATACATACAATAAATAATAAAGTACGAGATAATTATATACGTATATAAATATCTTGATAAAGCATTTCAAGAGTTTGTAGGCAAAACAAAAAATGATATTTCAGGACATTTCATGTTTCATCATGTTTACATATTACTGCGGTTTCACGTTTATTTTTAGATGTGTTTTCTTTTTTTTCTTCTCGGCACATCATCATTTTCCATTTCTTTTCTTTTTCTTTCAAGTCGATTAATTTTGACTAAACGGTTTTAGAATTAATTATAACAATTATGGTACTTTTTCATTGATAAGCTTAGAACTGATAAGCTTAAAACATAGACTTTGCTTAAGTGAAATTGTTTTTCATATTGTCTTCGTGTTACATTTACAGTAATGCATAAAAACAAATTAACATTTTCATTAATATTGATCTAAATAAAATTATCCACAACGACTCTATAATTTATTTAACAACGATGATCATTAATACGGTGAAAAATACTAAAAGTACTAAAAATACTAAAAATAATTTTATGAGAAGATACATATGTATGTCTCCTGTTCCTATGTTAGAAAAGATAATAATAATAATATATAATATAAGTGACAAGTGACAAGTGAATTTAGTGATTCTACATAGAAAGAAAGTTTTGTTTGTAAAGTGTCGATTTCCTTTAGCACGTTGTTTTTCTTTGCAGTTTTATCGTATAATATAAAGTGGGGATTCGTGGGGATTCGTGGGGATTCAGATTATGGACGCCCCCCTAGTAGCATGCGTGCGTCAGAGAACGTAGCGTCTTGCACGTATACAATGTCATGCCGAAATCGCGGTGTTAGTTACAGAACTGGCAACGAATCGATGTAAACAAATATAATAAAGATGGTGATAATCAGTGGTTTTTTCTTCGTGACAAATTATCGCGAACTTTTTACATAACTTTTACATACTGTCCGGGCAGAAACGGAACGAATTTCGACCTTCGTCACGATCATCGAAACATGCTGTTTTCAGTAAAGGTACATTATTTACAGGACGCGTTAAACATACGGTTCACGATTGTTTTATCTGTGTAGCTATATACAATTCTTCTTTGTAGGTAATTGCTTACGATAATAAGCATGAACCGATAATAAATTGCGAAAGAAAGTATTGGAATGAATTTGGTTGGGATAAACTTTTATTGGTTTTTTGTGAATTTGTTATCATGTGATATGCTTTCTTTATGTAAGATTTTACAAGATATTAATCCAATCAGTTATTATACATTAATTTAAAAAGTATTATTCAATATTTCGACTTTTGCAGAAGCAGTCTGAAAATAACGTGCAAAATGTTTAGTTTTCATAAGCCAAAGGTGTATCGATCTAGTACTGGATGCTGCATTTGTAAAGCCAAATCAAGCAGGTAAAATAAAAATTTTAATAAATATAATCTGATAACATATTGTTTCACGAATTAAATTGTTATAATAACAATCTAAAATTTCTTTTTTCTTTTTTGTTTATAGTTCAAGATTTACAGATAGTAAAAAGTATGAAGATGATTTTATGGAATGCTTTCAACTTGAGGAAAGAAGAACCGGAGAAATTTGTAATGCATGTGTACTTCTGGTAAAAAGGTGGAAAAAACTACCTGCTGGAAGTAACCGTAATTGGAGACATGTAGGTTTTAATAAATATATTATTCACTTACATCAGTTAATTAGATATATTTATTTATTAAAATTAAATATAATTATTTACAAATAATTTCTTTATGTTCATAGGTCGTAGATGCACGTGCAGGGCCTGGTATCAAATCATTAACAAAATTTAAATCAAAAAATAAAAAGAAAATAAAAGATATACCAGAAAAGTTTGAGAAGATTATGAAAAAGAAACACATGTATTTAAAAACAGATAGAGATCGAGAACAAAGTCCGGCAATGAGTGATGATTTAACAGGTAGGTATTTAAAGTTCGTATTTTTGCAACAAAATGTTTTTGAATTATAATTTTATAATTATTTTTGGTCTTGTTTTCTTCAGAATATTATTTAAATGGACATGGTAGTAAAGGTTCAAGTCGAACTGGCAGTCCTATAGGTAGTGATGATATTCCAGTAACTGAAAAACAATTAGATATGCAAGTTGACCCAGTATCAAAGAATGATCTAACTGGTTTTATTGATTTAACATATTTTAAAAGGTTGGTCTCATTATTAATCTTTACAAATGATTTCAGTAATTATTGAATTAAATTTGATAAGTTTTTTCTTCATGTTTTGAAATATCAATATTATTTCAGGGAAATCATCTGTTGTGGAACAATATTCAAAGGTCCATATGGTGAAGTAGTAATGGATCCTTCATTGATAAAACCTTGTATTCGTTGCATAGCTAGACAACAACGACAACAACAAACAAATGCATTGAGTTGCAGTCCTGTGCATAGTTCTGCATCTGCTAGTCCTGTTCACAGTTCTGCGTCTGCTAGTCCTGCTCATAGTGTAGAATCTGGAACAGAGACAACAGTCTCTAAACAAACAAGCAAAACATTTAGTGACTCATCGTCAGATTCCGGCTATGATGAATCTTCCAACCAAGGAGTTGGTGAGAAAATTACTAAAATTACTCAAAATACAAGTACTACTGTAAAACCAGCAGTTAAAATACAACCATTGAAAAGTGTTCAATTAAAAGCTATACCAGTATCGGAAGCTGTCAGGTTAAAAACAGATGTGCCAATTAAATTGGTACCTATAAAACAAATCGATCAATTATCTTGTAAGCCGTTGTCCTTAGTTTCTTCTGCTAATGTTACTTTGAGCAGTAGTACTTCACACTCCATCGTTACCGTCCCGAGTAATAATCCACTTGTCGACTTTGCCATGCACGCAGCCTCTTCCAGGCAATCAGTCTCTAATTAATGTCAGTCTCTTATAGAATTTTAATTTATTTTTTTCTCATATAGTTAGATATATGCAAAATTGTGTGTTACATATGCTAATATTACCATCTCAGATTACAAAGGCTCTGGATAAGATTGTTTATGTTTTATCATATCGAGCACAAAGAGTTTATAATGTTATAAATGGTGAAAAAATGAATTCTTGTAATTAGAATGACTGTTATGATGTACAGTAGATAGATAGTGCTCTTAGAAAGATTGCATAGGATTCATGTCCTTGATCGTTGGTTGTTAAAAAAAATATATATATATATAAATATATAATTATATATATGATATTGTCTTTATGGACGTGAGTTCTTGAAGTGTATTCCACGTCTATTAGATGATTTTTAAAAATGATAGTTGAAAAGAGCACAATGTTTCTACTGAATACCGTTTGTAGCATATATAAATGCTCATAAACTGCCATACATTGATTGCTAACTCTCTACAAGTGACTCCAACATGTAGAAAGTTAACAATTATTTTATAAGTTTAATAATTAGCTGTGTACATCAAAATACTGTGATGACATTGTAATATAATGTGAGATATAAGATTATTATTCAACAAATGGCAGTTTATAGTATCTTCGTCCTAAGCATTAATTAATGTACTCTATGGTATAAAAGTTTTCTTATCCATAGCTTTTCGTTTTCTGAGTTATTTATCATTGCAATCGTATATATGAATATTTGTACAGAAGTTCCATGATGCCAATCACATTTCTTCAAACATTTGGGTCCAAAAATTTTAAAAAAAATTCACTTAGGGTCATGATAGCTACATTGTACCAGATACATTTGATATGATCCATATAAAGGTCCATGACGTTAACATTAAGTAATTCAACTTAAGAAACGAATGTGTTCAGGTACTGTAAATCCTGACCCATTAATAGCAATAATATGAAGAGTAACTTTTTAATAAAATAAATGAAGTCTGTTGAATAGCATCATATCAATATGATGATATATTTAGGCAGTATTATTAGAGAAGGAAATTGAACGAGAATATGGCAATCAGATTGGCAAACTGGACCAGCAGAACTTTGTTATAATATTTCAGGGTGACAGCAGCGTTAATGTAAAAAACAATTGATTAATACCAGAGTATCGACATATGAAGTAAGTCTATGTCTAAATAAGTGAAAACTGTTAGTTCCTAGTTTTCAGAGATGGGCACATAATCGAACAAAAGCACATAAAAGTACCTGTTAGAAACAGATTTCTGTGATCATTGGAATATTTGTTTTCTACTTTCTTTTTTTTCGTCTTTTTTTTATCAATACATAATTTTATACGCACAAAGATTATCCAAATTGACGTATATATATCGAACCCAGAAGTGATCATGATTTTTTTAGAAATATTTTATAATTATTATACTCTTAAAATAACATAACAAAACTCGATATAATAGTAAAAAAAAAATTTTTTTTATTTCTTCATTTAGAGTCAAAACAATCATAATTATAGAACCAAAGATGTGTGGAAGATATATACATATTTATTTTATATTGGGGACAAATAACTTAATAAATAATATAAATTTTTATTCAAGTATTTGACTGTAGGATCAAAATTAAAATTACGCATGTGCAATACATAGTAATTATTCTTATATAGCGTTACATAGAGTTCTTTTTATAATTAATTCAATTTTAATATTAATCTACTTCTGGGATAATACCAACTTTTATAATAAAATTTCTCTCACACACGCATTTAGTTTATAATTTTAAAATGCTGCGTTTTTACTGCCCATCTGGCTTAAGCTCATTGACAATCGTTATTTAACAAGGAAACGATAACAGTTTTTCATATAGAATCAAACATCGAAGCTACGATTTGTATAAGGACAACGTTGACCACCTTGTCCTTTTACAAATTTTAATTGTACATTTCGTTGGACTAGGAGACTTTATGATCTCTTTACTGTGAACATTGATAACTATGTTTTTGTTGTAACACACGTTATGATTTATATAATAATTAATATATGTCAAAAAAAAGGTTGGATCATAGATTAATAAAACATATATATTTAGCACTATTGATTTTTCATAAAAGTAAACATAAATTTTACAATCTAGAAAGCTCAAATTATAATTAAGACTTCTATAATATACTCGTTCAACATATTTTTTAAAATGATCTTTATAAACTTTCTATGATCCTTCCTTAGAGGAATGTTTAATTTATTTATTTTGTAAGTTTATTTACTTGCAATATATTCCTTTTTTCTATATAAATTTATATATATTTTTATACAAATTAATCTTTGCTTTTTATGGAATAAACTTTCTGTAGCACTGCCAGAAAAGAGGGACACAAAAAGGAACATTCGATTCCAGGTCAATCTGCTGGCAATATTCAATGAACTATTTATTTTCAATTAGTTTATATATATGTATATATATATATATATATATATATAAAATATATATAATTTATATACACAATACATATATATTAATCTATTATTGAATTATTTACATCTTAAGAGAAAAAAATTATAAATGGTGCCCACAGATTGATTAAACATTAAGAAAATATTAAAATAAGCTTACATAAGAAAATTTTGTATCGAATATAAAAGTGGTCTCATAGTCAAAGTAACGTAAATAGGTGATAGATAAGAGATATAAATAATTGCGTGTGTCTTTTAATGAAAAAATAAATGATAAATTAAAACTTTATTAATTATAAAGAATATATATAATATATTGTACATGCAGCTATTTAATGTAATATTATTTACATACTGTCTATTGTGGATAGCTGCAAGAGAACATCAAATTATCTTATATAGCATAGTTTTAATTTCATTAAAATTTTAAACAATTATGTAATTTCCAATTATTCAAAAATCTGCTGCAAATAGAAAAGAGGAACCATAAAATTTTTATGCATTGCTATCATATAATTTGAATTTGATGTTCTTTTGTACAAAAAAAGATAATAATTGAAGTACATTTATTTTTGATTTAAAACGAATCTCGAGAAAATTTTTGAATGATGCAGCTTGTGAGATTTATTGGAACGTTTCGTGAATATGTCACGAGAAATTGAGAATGATGTACTTAAAAGTTTTATTCGTCTTCCCAAGCAATTTTTTTTTTATATTTAATTATAAATAAATATAAATTATTGTATACTCTTAAAACTATTGGTAAGCTATTCATTTTGATAATTATAAACTCAGAAATTGATGATCATTTATCTTGAGACTGATTCATTTATTGTTTCAATAAATCTTACAAACATTTATATAGTTATTTTTAAGAGAATGAAGGCATCACGCAAGATCTATTTAATATGCATCCCTCGAAATTTACAATTTGTCAATCTTCTTCCTGTTTTGCAAAACTATATAACAAGAGAAGATTTTTTTAAGAATAGAGGAAAATCAAATCGTGGGAGAAAATTGACACAAATTACTGATTTTTATATGAAGATTTTATCACGCATATATTCACATCAAAATTCACGGCATGCAATATGTTTAAATACGTCGAGTACGTTAACGTTGGAAAGTGTATTCAGAACATAAGAAACTACACTATTATAATCTCTGATGTTCAATGAACATGTAGTTTTAACAAAAGAATTGTGCGACTTCGGTGAATCATTGGTTGTCAAATTGCATTATTTCTTTTTCACGATTGCATTTTACAAAATATCCCTTGAAAAACAAGAAATTACTAATTGATTGAACGAAAGTGAGAAAGAAAGAGCGCATGAGCGAAAGAAATACAAAATAATAATAATAATAAAAAAGAAATGGTGCAAATATTTTACTACAGTGACCTGGCAGATTCCGATATTAAAATATTTTGCGATGAAACACATATGAACCGTTCTTTTTAAGGGAATATATTGTGCAAGCTTTTTTTGTATGTCGACTTTTTGTGTAACTTAAATAATTAAAAAAAGAAGAAAAAACAGAGTATTATACGCGACTCGACGCAAAAAGATCCTAAAATCGATCTTAGTACGCATGCACAAAAATCTGTCTGACGAGAAGTGACCTTTTCCCTTTTTTTTTCTTTTTTTTTTTTTTCTTTTTTACAATGATTCTTTATGTTCAGTAATTTTATGCAATCTACCCAGGCACGATAATTTAGATAGTTGCATTTATTTATATACATGTTTAAAAAAATTGGTGCGATTCTCAGTTTGAAAATTTTGAGTATTTTTCGTGTGTTCGTATTTTTATTTTTACGCATTACAAGCCGGTGTTTGTCCCCGTCTATATTTTGTTCCTTTTTTTTCAATTTTCTTTATTCTTATTTCTTCTTCTTTTTTTTATTTTGTTTTTAATTAAATAAGTTTCGACTATACAGATCAATGTATCACATTATATTTTTTTTTTGTTTTTGTTTTAAATTTATACAAATTGAGAGAGAAAAAGACAGACAGATTAAATGACAATTTCGAAGCATGATATAGCATGGAAAAAACATATATAAATGTGATATATATGTTTTATAAAAAGGTCGATCTCGCAAGAACATTTTAGTTGTATGGTGGTGACGATGATGATGATGATGATGATTTGCCCATTGTAGTTGTGCTGCAGTAAAAACAGAAAGGAAAGAAAACTTTTACATCAATTTATTAAAGATATAACGATTGTGAGACTGATTGATGTATTTAGGAAATAACTTTTATTTACATACAACTATTAGAGATAGGCATATATATTGTACCATTCGTGCATATATTATTAATGAAATTCTAATGATAATAATAAGAAACGACGACTGCCGCAACAAATATATCTCGTTATCGCAATGATTATATACCATATGAAATATTTGTACATACATATACATATACATTAATTTTAGACTAACACACCTAATTCCAATCATTGTACAATGGTCATAGAAGTATTAAATCGTCAATCGATTATCTCATAGTTTGTTTTTTTTTTTAACGCAAACAATGGGACGGTCGATTATTAACGATTGGAGAAAAGCAAAATATGCCACCATTCACTATAACTTTCTAGTAAAACAATTTTACTTTTAAGAAATCCATCAGTCATGCAAATTATAACGATTGTACATCGCGAAATAATCATAATGATTTTTAACATTGTTCAATCCACGTTTAATTACATTTTATCTCAATTGATTTTCTTTTCTCTTTATTTTTTTTTTTTTTTTTTTTTTGTAGAAAAATTTTTAAATTGAATATACATTATATTTGTATGTATTGTATATTTTTCTTTATTTCTTTTTTTACTTTTTATGATACTATGTGTCATCAGATTTTAGAAAGAGCAAAGCAAAATCGACAAATCAGCAATCACCAATCGTGAATCAATGAATTTGTATTATATATTATATCGAGAAAGGAGAATAATATGTACATCTATTATATATTATATATTATATACATATATACACGTATAGAAAAGTCTGTGAGATACCAAATTTTGATAGATAAATAAATAACATAAATCGTATGTGTGTGTGTGTGTGTGTGTATATATATATATATACATATATGTGTGTATATATATACATATATATACATATATATACATATAAATATAGAACATACTTTAAAGGGATGCGCAATATCTTAAAAAATGTATCTCTTACTTTTACGTTTTTGCTTTATACAGATTTACGAGAAAAGAATCTATTATTATAATTATATCATAATTATTATAATTATTATTATCATTATTAATATTATTATTGCTATTATTACTATTATTACTATTATTAATATTATTATTACTATTACGTCTTTACTGTCCTGCTGTGATGATTAGTCAGTACGACGTATTTAAACTGTTTCTTAAAAAGGTTTCAATAAGCTGTTCGAACAATTGTAACTGAGAGTTCGCTATTGCGGGGATTCTCAAAAGTAAATCGAACGAATATAAAGTTCATGATTGAAAAATTCATGAAAGATAGAAGATTAAGATATCGAAGCATTTTGCATTTGAATGTCGCAAGTTTTTTATTGGACAGTGAACTTGAGAGATTAAATCGAGCAGCTTTGTTAACCCTCCATGAAATGTCTTTATATAGAAATATAAGCTTATAGAATTAAAATATATTTGACTGAAAGAATTAGGAAGCTCTTGTATCTTATCGTAAATACTTAACAAAACAAAAAAAAAGAAAAAAAGAAAGGAAATTGTAAAAGTGCAATTAATACGCTGTGGTGAAAAAGTATATTTCTTTAAGACCAAGAGAATTCTAACAAAAATTGAATATCGAATGAAAGTGCAAAATGCTTATTCAAAATATTATATATGAATCCATATTGATAGTTTTTTTGTAGAAATTCTTTGTATTCATGTCTTACTTAATAATAATAAAAAAAAAAAAGAAAAATATAAGAATAACAAAAATTTCTAATTTGAAGAAAATTAAAAAAAGAGCAGACACAAAATTATTATCATGGAAATAAATAAAAACATTAATGCGGTACCAGGAAGTTTGAGAAACCCTGCTCTACGAATAAATTTTAAGCCATTTTTCTTAAGTTTTAAAACAAAAATTCATTAATTATTTATTTTTATATGAATCAGATAGCAATACTAGTGGGATATTTTCATAATTGTCTCGTAATTAGAATGGTAAAAAATAAATTTTCAAGTCGCGGAATCAAAGCCAAACAAATGCGTATATGATGAAACTAACTAAAACGACTAAAAAACTATACACACGCAATAATTAGATTTTATTAATGTAAAGATTGTTAAATGGCCAAACTTTCTCTGAATATTTCTTTTCTCAATACGAGATAACTATAAGTGAACGCAATAACATCTTACAATTTTCCATACGTGCCAATAGAGAATATAAGGAGCACATGTTACTATTATTATTCTTAGATACATTAAATACATAGTAATGTTTTGTAATTTATATATATTTACATGTCTATATACATACATATACAATAGGTACAACTGTACATAGAGATAATGAAAATTTTTTACGTTATAACTACACTCTGGTACATATATACATATATATTTACATGCATCTTACAAAATAATGCTTATGTATATTGCATATTGGATAAACATTTTTATCTATTGCGTGAGAAACGAAGCCAGAAACAACGTGTACTTATTTCAATTGTTACATATTGATTAAAATATTGAATATAAAATTCATACAACTTTTCATAAATCATTGCATTATATAAAATATGCATTTTTCGATAAAATTTAGATAATTCACGAATCCTGCAAGATATTTTTAATATTAAACGTTATCAATTTGGTTCATCAAACTTCACTTTCATGCCAGTAATATTAATGTACGAGTATACTCAATTGGCAAATTTATTATATGTTCGCCTTTTAGCAGTTTGTTCTCTGTATTTATGTTATCTACTTTTGTAACTTTATCCATTGTATACTCAGTAAGTAGAAATAATTTTAGCAACCTTTGTATTAGTTTTTTACATTTGTCATCTCAATTTTTGAAACGCAGGTGCTTAAGAATTTTGTTTGTTTTTTTCTTTGTGATAGCTTTGAATCTTATCTGGTTATTTTTATTATTTTTGTGGTTATTATTACATTACTATTATATTTTTACAATGGTACATTGAAAGGTTTTAATATATAAGGATTCCTTTTTACATAAATCAGGTATGTATTTTATGTAGATTTTTCAACATTGAGACATATAAAATCTATTTTATTTTTGTATGATATTACTTTGAAATTTGTATTGACAATAGTACTTATTTTAACAATCTATAACTATTTAGTTACATCAAAAATACAAACTGTGCATATTCAAAACATACAATATATGGTAAATTGCCTTTCGGTGAATAGGTGATAATTAAGAATTTGTATTTATATATGTGTATGTGTTATTTCGTCGATTCAAAACAATATCATCATACATATTATAATTTTAAATGGTAGTATTAAATGTATTCCTAATTCTAACGATTGATATTTCTATGTTATACATGTTTTTTTTTTCAAGAAAATGTCACGTGCTGACGACGGCGTGAGAATAGTCATATTCTCATAGTTACAATAAGGTTCACGATTTTCATATACCTCATATACCTCTTATCATATAATTTGTTTTTCTTCATACGACTGTCATTTCATAGGTGAGTCTTCTGTTTTCAATTTATTTCTTAATTTATTTCTTAAATGATTTACAATTGTCGTTAAAATGTTCTTACAAGTTTTGTAAATAAATACTGATATTGCGTAGTGTTGCAAGTAAAGAGCTACTACATATAAAATATATTAGATCATATATTATTTAGAATATATCATATGTAAAATTTACGTAATTATAATGTAAACAGATTTTTCAATACTAACGTAACATAGAAACGATAAAGTAGATATCAATTGCATATAAGAAAATGTGATCATTCGAGGTAGCATAAAAACGTTAAACACGTTATATGTATTTCACACGTTAAATATGCAAAAACAAATTCGAATGATTTCGTTATCTTCCGGTGGCGCTGAAAAAAAGAGCTCTGTTACACAAGGTCGACATTATTCGCGACGTGAAACGAGTGTTATTGTTTTTTTGTTGGTTGCGTACTGTTGTCACAGATATACAATGTGCTAGATATTTGGTTTGATATTTCCTTATAGACAAAATTTAATAATGATAAAACTTATCCGACCGCGTTTAATAACGTTTGATGTCACTGGTACACTGCTGATGACGAAGTTGGAACATTACGTTGAAATTGGTTCTCAGCATGGCCTGTCAGTTGATCGATGCAAATTGGCGCGAAGCTTCAAAAATAGTATTCATAAACTTAGTATAGAACATCCTATTTACGGCAAACACACTGGCATCGGATGGGAAAATTGGTGGAGGCAAATAGTTCATAATGTTTTCAAGGACCAACATAATTACGTTCCGGATGCCACTTTGGATAAGGTGATACAAATTATCACAATGCTGGGAACTTATATTTTACTATGACATAAATAAAATTTTTCATATTGAATTGTAGTAAATAATCATTTATATATACTATTTTGCAAAAATATTAGTCGTATCTCAACACAACTAAGATATCATTTATCGTGAATAAGATCAGTACTTTTAAAAATTAATTAAGTTTGACAACCGTTTCATATTTTAAATGAATAGAAATCATTCCTTTATCGTTGTCTTACACAAATTTTGTGACAATTTTGCATTTCAATTCTCTAATTAATGAAAAAAAAAATTATATTTTATGGCGGAACTATTAACGAAAAGCGAGAGACCTCTCATACCTATCATCGATGACCTTTTTTTTATCATTATGACCCATAGGTTGCTAACAGTTTGATAAAATCCTATAGCACTAGTACGTGCTGGCACAAGTATCCAGGCACGATCGAGTTACTGGAGTATCTTCGGAAAAAGAACCTGATTTTAGGGGTAATATCAAATTTCGACGAGAGATTGGAATCGATACTCGAGGATACGAAGATACGTTTTTATTTTTCTTTTGTTTTAACATCTTACGATTTCGGCGTGGAGAAACCGGATACTCTGATATTCGACGAGGCACTCAGATTAACAAAGGAACGACATAGTATCGATATAAGTCCCCAAGAAGCGATACATATTGGCGATTCTATCAGTCGTGACTATATTGGAGCAAAAAACGCAAATTGGAATGCAATTCTCATTCAACATAGCGATAGTGAGAATGAAGAAAAAATCTCTCCGCAAGACACGTTTACGAATCTTCAAGATTTAAGACTACATCTTTCTACATTTTTAGACAAAAATATATAGCATATGTAATTTAACGAAATTAAAAGCTAATATCTTAATCGTCAAGAAATTAGGCGCTCCAAAATTTTACCTATGACAAAATAAATAATAGAAAAAATTAAGTGCCGAATAGAATTTTTTATATCGTAGATTTTACAAAATTCAAATTATGATAGAGTTCATTGTTAAATTGTAACATAAAATCGATAAATATATACTTACATCGTAATGTATTTTTTAAAATCATACACGTTTAAGTTATGTACAGTAAACATGTCAGATTATGATAATAATTTAAAATAACTGAAGTGATAATTCTGATGCCATATATTTTTGTTTTATGTATATATAAATGTTAACAATAACTTACGATATTGACTAAATTAAACAAAAAAGCAGTAATTATCTCTAGGTCTATATGATTTTAAAGAAGAGACACATTTTATTATGTAATATATTTATATTTTTATACGAACATGATTTTTAAATGTATAACTTTCTATTTTTAAATGTATAACTCGTTATCATTTTCGTTCAAAATATTAAACTTGTATATTTATTTGTGTTCATTTATAAATAACTAAATTAACTTCTATCAATTGTAAATCAGACCATATTATTAATAATTAAATAACTTTTAATTTAAGAACTACAAATGTATGGGTGGACTTATGATATCTCTTCTCATTTAGAAAGATAATTATCTTATACTCAGCATTCTTCAAATAACGAGCATTGAATTATAAATAGTGCATAATTTTTTATATATGAAAAATTTATCATTATACATTTTATTTGATGTCAACTTAACTACTAAAATTTTTTTATTTTTATCCTCGATACATTAATTATCATAATATTAATTACAAGTTCTTATAACAATGTTCTTAATGAAATTCTACATTTCTGTATATCTTATTCAAAAGAATTAAAAACTGTAAACTGAAATATACTCTAATGGAACATTGATAGCGGTAGGAAGAAGTCATTTCCTGAATAATCTATTTTTCATTTCCGTCCTAGCAAGATATGAATTACTGGTCGCGAGCTTTAATAAAATAATCTGTCATTCTCATTTCAGTTAATAAAAATAAAAAATCTTTTATAAATCATCGATTTCAATAAAAAAAAATTTCGAATGAATATAAACGAACACGATGATATTTATAGAATGTACATTTCCCAAATTCTTAAAAATGTTTTTCCAATTTAATAATTTTAATTCAGAATGATGTTACCAATTTGTTATTGTACATTTGTATGCATTATCAATAATATTAAAATGCGAAATATAATCCTAACGATTTGAACGTTACATTTCTCTTAGTCTGCACTTTCTACGAGGAGTGGCGGCGTGTTACCACCACGAACACTCGGCACGTTCGACTTCCCACAGCCTCACTCACAGACTCCCTCTCCTTCAGTTTCTCGCTAAGCTGTTGCATGGAGAGAGGCTTTCTTCATGGTTTTTCAATCTTCCGTCGGTCGAAGAGGTTAGAATATAAGAATTCATTCCTCTGTTTTAAAAATTCGCGATACTTACGTGATACATAAGCAGTGAACACATTACAGTCAATTTGTGATTTACATACATGGAATTGTGAATGTCAAATGTTACTGTTGCTTTAGTAAAAAATTAGTAAAGACAGTAGATTATTTTTTTCTTTTTTTGGTCAATATTTTATTTTATATTTTAAGGGAGTTGTGCAAATATACAAATTGACAGTTTAACTTTTTAGTTGCAATTTATAAATGTTTATTTGAATTGAAGTTCCTGATTCGTGCGCGGAATTGTGTATTTGTAAAGAACGTATTTATAATATTTTAAGTAGGTAGAAAAAAGAATAGATTTTAGTGAACCGATCGTTGAACATAATTTCTCAATTTTTCAGATTTTTAAACAGTGAAAAGTGGAGTTATATTTTATTCAAACAAACGCCATCTGTGTGATATTACCGAAGTATTTTTAATTTGAATTAAAAATTATTCGTATCGCTGATGATTTTACTTTTTTTATATTTTATATCTGTTTGTATTTTAATACATTAAAAATAGCTTTCACTTTATGTGACAAATTTTTCGCGAGCATTAATCAAACGATGTAATTTTTATTTTTAAGTTGCATTTTTTTATGATTAAACCTAAATAGAAAAATTCGCGAGAACAGAATATAGAATCTTCGGTTTAAATTTTTATAAATTTAGAATGTAACGTATAAAATCCCTTTTAATTTTCAATTTTTACAAAAGTTATACATAACTCTTTTTTTTGTATCAAATTCAATGAATTAAAATTAATGATTAGGTAAATAAGAAGGCGATAACTGTTGGCGGAATGCGATCTCGGCAATAAAAAGTAAAAAACATTCTTGTCGAAGATTTTCTCATCGATGGATTCGATCGAGGATCAGTGTTTATTTTAATCTTCCAAAAAATTCAAGACAGTGACAGTTGACTGATTTACGATTTCTCTACTGAAGAAAAGTGAATCGAAATTACGAGAAAGAAGAAATTTGTTTTTCGTAGAAAAATAAAAAATTGAAACATGACCAGAGGAAGACACAAGAAGATGTTAATGTTAATTGCAATATGCTTGGTGACAGTATTCGCAGAGCCTGAATCTTCACCAGATGAACTGTACAGCCGATTTCCAAAAAATCGGGATGAAGACAAATGTTACGATGACAATGGAAGACCACAGGTTCGTACTTTCGTTCATATTATTTATTATATTTAAAAAAATTTGGAACAACAGTGCAAATAAATTTTATTAATCAAAAATTAATTTTTTCTGGTTTTTCAAATGTAAATGTAAAATCAATTTCTCTTATGATTTTCAAATATATAATCCTGTGGAAATTTTTAATTTAAAAAGAAAACAATTTCATTGATGTTAATTTATTATGCATTTCTGATTTGTTACACAGTAACTGATTTAAGTTATTCGATAACCATAAATCATTTTTTACGATTATACTATTCTAGGAATATAAATACGAACTGCTGTTTGTTCTTAGTCACCAGAATTTCAGTTTCGTTTTTAGAGGATATTTCTACATTAGGTTATCACCACAAAGATTCGAAGTTATATAAACTTTCGACGATAACTAGAGAGATAAAGTTAAATATATAGACGCTCTAAATATGAAAGGATTTAAAAAATTCTGAAGTAATGATTTTTTTGTATTTCATTTTCATTGTATTATTGCTAGGAAAAATTCAAAATTTTAGTAAAATTCCTTTGTTAAAATAACCTTACAAGAATTTTGTAAGAAATGTAGTAGAAACTACCTAAGCCAGAAATATATAATGAATATTAACATCCTAAAAAATTTTGTCCGCTGTTGTACTTATTAGCATTAAGATTAATTTATACTTTAAAATCTTTTCCCAAGAAAACTAGTCTAAAAAAAATGTCTGAAAAAAGACAAAAAGAAACTTTTTTTAAGTTTTTCAATAAAAAGTTTGCGATTCTATTTATTTTAAATGCTTGTGTTATAGAGGTGTATACCACCTTTTGAGAATGCCGCATTTAACGTGCTTATGGAAGCAACGAACACCTGTGGCCAAGATCGGCCAACAGAATTTTGCAAACAGACTGGTGTCCAAAAGAAATCTTGCGAGATATGTCGATACGGTGATCACGAGGCTTTGTTTCTTACTGATCATGACAATAACGACAATGCAACATGGTGGCAGTCGGAAACAATGTACGAGGGTATCGAATATCCTAACCAAGTTAATCTCACACTACATTTAGGTATGACTTAGAAAATGTTACGTTTATATTTTAGTTGCAACAAAATTCCATTTGTTCAAACTCATCGTGGAAATTCATTTGAACAAATGGAGTTTTAAATGAATGGATTTCATTGTACTATCGTAATAAAGCGAGCGTTTTGTTTTACTCGAATTCGTCCGCGATGCATCGAGTATCGTTGTTTAATTCAAATGGTGGCTGTGGAGCACTTTAATCGAGATTTGTTCGTCGTGGAATTATAGTAGATAATGTCGATGAATCTTACACCATAGATAAAGAAAGAGAGTTCATTCATCGGTTTTCGCGATAAACTCTTAACACGTCCTCAATATTTGTCGCTTCCTTCTCCCTCCTTCTATTCTTTTTACCATTTCACGCTCTTATCTATCAGGATGCGTGTGCGATGAGATAATTCTCGGAACTACGAACCGGTGGAGAAATGTATAAGCTAGCATTCATTCTTGCATTAATATTTTATTTTGTAAGTCTCTCTCCTTCAACTGTCATTTATTCGTAGCAAAATTTTGCAGAAAATTTTTTTTAAAAAGTAACTTTGAGAATCGTTGCCAAAATATATTGTGGGATTGAAATTATACAAATATGAAACATGCAATATTTATTATTGAAACTAGAGGGTTGCAACGTGTGAAACTTCATGCTAATGTTGCAATTTTCTCTAATAGTTGGATTATAAGATATTCTTTGGAACCCCTATGTTTTCTTCTATTGAACATTGCCAGTATCATAAATTTCGAACGATGTTCATCATAAAACAGTTCCATCGTACGTGTGTGAACTAGTTTCAACATGAGAATCCGGATAACAGAAGTGGAAGCTTCTGAAAAATATGAAGAGCATAGAATCTTTGTCTGTGCACCACATGTTCATTTACGAAAGAATCAGCCACTTACTTCCCGCTGGCTTTACAGTGAAGAATTACAATGGCGTAGAATCCCTTTATTTCATAATAATTTCGGTATTTCATTCTCTTCTCACGTGACATTTATTTACAATCACGTATTATATAGTAATAAGTGTTTGTGTGTATTTTTTATAATTTTCCTTGTTTTTATCATATATATAGTGTTTTTAATAAAAAATTTAAATAATTATAGGCAAAACGTTCGATATAACTTACGTTCGAGTGCTTTTCGAGTCGCCGCGTCCGGAAAGTTGGGGTATTTACAAGAGGAGAAACGAGAAATCGTCATGGGAGCCTTATCAGTTCTATTCCGCGACTTGTAGAGATACCTACGACTTACCCGATTTAAAGGAAACGGTAGGAGGCGACGATACCAGAGTATTGTGTACTTCCGACTACTCCGATATATCGCCATTGACAAAGGGTACTGTTGCATTTTCCACTTTAGAAGGTCGACCTTCGGCGTACAATTTTGAAGCAAATCCAGCATTGCAGGTACAGTTTTCGCTTCATAAATTAAATAAGTCACGTTTCATTTGTGATTGATTCTTTTCAATAAAGATGCAAGCTTGGAAAAAAGTTGTGCAATAAAATGATTATTTTAAATAACACGTGTATCTTAGGAATGGGTACAAGCGACAGATTTAAGGATTACTCTAGATAGATTGAACACCTTCGGAGACGAAGTTTTTGGCGATGATCATGTATTAAAGTCCTACTACTATGCGATCGCTGACGTCGCCGTTGGAGCACGTTGTGCTTGCAATGGCCACGCTGGAGAATGTGTAAACAGTACCAGCGTGGATGGAAAAACTCGCAGAGTATGTAGGTAAGATAATTTATAGAGATGCATGCTCTTTTAAATGAAGTGTTGACAATATCTGCGATCTAAAATATCATGGTAAACGTGTACTCGTAATTTTTTAAATTTTCATTCAGAGTAATATTTTTGTATCATTTTGTATATCCAAGATTAAAAAAAAAAAAATCAAACGTGACCATGTCAACTTTAGTTGAACTGAAAGGACAAAATTCAATTTTTTACAGATGCGAGCACAATACCGCAGGTCCAGATTGCAACGAGTGTTTGCCTTTTTATAACGATGCACCTTGGGGACGTGCCACTACTAAAGATGCGCACGAATGTAAACGTATGTATTAAGTTTGCAATAGTCTTGTGTAACACAATTTACAGAGAGATATCATTAAAAAATAAGTTGTTAAAAAGTCAAGAGATACATATCTATAAATTTACACGCGTATAAATGATGAGAGAATATCTTTGAAGGGCCTCCTAGTACGTAGGTGGGCCGTTTTATACGCTTGAAAACATGATAATTATATCTCATTACATTCTCGTTGAATATATCAATTATTATCGAAAAAGATCAGTTGAATTAACAAATGAAATTCCTATTGTTACATTTTCAAATTACACGTATCTCTTGCATGAACTGCGATATCGATATTATTAACGATATTATTATCAAAGCTTCTGTTTGTGGAAAAAAAATGTACGTATGAAGGTAAGGGAGAAAGATTTCTCCGATATTGTATTACCTTCTCAAGCAGTTGAAGAGAGTTTGCGTTCACGATCACGTTGGCATTACCTAACCAGCTTTACCTTTTACGTTCATTGCTTGTTCTGAAGTGGGGACGTTGGCAATGCAGGGGTACACAATGCAGCTTTTCTGTAGATCGCGAGCTCAGTGCTCACGATACTACGACACAAGCAGATATTTATTACATCGCGTTGATTAGATCGTGGCAACTGTGCGAAGTTTTTTTGAAAAAAAATCAAGATGATCTTAATTTTATTCAGTGCAATTAAATATACTGTTTACTATCAATAGTAATTTATGTCATTAATAGTATTCTATTTTAATTTATAATTTATCACTTTTGTAATTTATTGTTAAAAAGTATTGAATATATATTACAACTTATTGAATGTTGTAATTATGTCGTATCAAGTTACTTTTATATATTTTACACATGTTGTGAATCATTGATTATATATATAAAAACATTTATTGAACGTGTGATTTCCAAAATGAATTTTAGATTCTAACGAAAAGTAATAATAATTTGAAAAAAAAATTATTCTCTCTCTTTTTACCTCTATAAGTTATAAATTGTGTAATGGATTGTTCTAAAATGAAATTAATTTGGTATTTGGTACTTGTAAATGTAATGATTAGTACATCATCACGGTGGGATGGAATTCTTCCGTGGTATTCAGGATCCAGTAAATATCTAGACAATGTTATTATTCATATTAAAATATGTAACATACTACTATTTATGATATTATTCATCGTTTAGTCTATTATTTATTAAAGAATTATAAAAAAAATTCATTATGTTACCTTATTTTTTAGCCTGTAATTGCAACGGTTATTCAGAGAGATGTTTCTTCGATAAAGAACTATACAAGATTACTGGTCATGGTGGCCACTGTTTGGATTGTCGAGCCAATCGTGATGGCGCAAATTGCGAACGTTGCAGAGAAAACTACTATCAACACCCGGAAAACAATTATTGTGTCGCTTGCAATTGCAACGAAATCGGTAAATTATATTTTTCACTATATTTTTCACTATCCTCATCTTAACATTTTTATCATTATTTGTCAATTGGTTTGAAATACATTTAAAAAAGACAATCAAAACTTTAAAAGTAATTTCGATGTTTTACTTTATTAAAAATATAACAAATTAATAAATGCTCGATACTGTTTTATAGGTTCAAGAAGTTTACAATGTAACAGCGAAGGGAAATGTCAATGCAAACCTGGTGTAACGGGTGACAAGTGCGATCGTTGTGCAGCGAATTATTATAACTTTGGTTCATACGGTTGTATCTCGTGCGAATGTAATCCAGCTGGTTCCCTTATGAATGCACCAAACTGCGATCCTGTTAGCGGTGTTTGCATCTGTAAAGAAAATGTCGAAGGAAAGCGATGCCGAGTGTTAGTATACTTATGAATATCATTGTTTTTTTTTACAGCATTGCAAATGTGACAGTGACTAAGTAGCAATACCATTTTTATTTTATTATAAAATACAGATGTAAACCAGGATTTTTCAATCTTGCAACGGACAACGAATTCGGTTGTACACCGTGCTTCTGTTACGGTCATTCCTCAGTATGCAGGTCGGCGACCGGCTATTCTAAAGTTGTAATCGAGAGTATGTTTGTGAGAGGAGCTGAACGATGGAGAGCTACTGTGGCTGGTAACTCGATACCACTTCATTACGATCCTCTTACTCAAACGATATATGCCACAGCACTGGATCGAGATAATGTTTATTTTATTGCACCCGGTAAATATAGATCTTTTATAGGAATTAGAGAAAATAAAATTTGAATTACGAAAAATAAGCACAATAAAGATTTGTAGTTTCTTTGTAAATATACGTACTTCTTATTGATAAGGAATTTAATTAAATGCAGATAGATTCCTCGGTGATCAACGCGCATCTTATAACCAAGACTTATCATTTACACTAAGAATTGGGGAAGCTGGCCCAGCACCCACTATTCGTGATATAATACTCGAGGGAGCAAACGGAGAACAAATCACACAGCCGATTTTCGGGCAAAATAATTATTTACCTTCAGTGACAGTAAGTAAGGTAACGTAATAATCATATTAACAGGTCACTAATTATTAAAAAAATGATTTCAGCCGCATGAATATCGTTTCAAATTGCACGAACATCCTAGATACGTTTGGGAACCTCGCCTTTCTTCTCGAGCATTCATGTCTATCTTGTCAAACTTAACAGCTATTAAAATTCGTGGCACCTATACGCATCAAGGTATCTTAATTAAAATTCGTAGATAAAATTGTATTTATGACGTTTCCAATGCATGTAGTTTTCCCCCGCAGGTCGAGGATTCTTAGACGATGTTAAGTTGGAGACAGCTCTTCGTGGTGCTGCGGGTGAAACTGCCGATTGGGTGGAACATTGCCAATGTCCCCACGGTTATGTAGGCCAATTTTGTGAATCCTGTGCACCTGGATTCCATCACGATCCACCGAACGGTGGTCCTTTTGCACTCTGCGTCCCTTGTAATTGCAACAATCATGCAGATATTTGCGAAGCTGAAACTGGTACTTTCTTCTAGAGTGAATTTATTATGCACATTTAAAAGGATTGATACGAAAATTTATTCTGTCTTCCGATTTATTTTAGGACAATGTATTTGCGAACATAATACGGCCGGTAGTAATTGTGAATTGTGTAAACGTGGATATTACGGTCACCCATTAAAGGGTACATCCGATGATTGTAAACCATGTCCCTGTCCTGACAATGGACCTTGTATATTGCTTGGCAATAATCCAGATCCAATTTGCTCCGAGTGTCCACTGGGTAGAACAGGTAAATATTTTTGAAGAAAAGTGTCTAAATAGTTCTATTATTCGTATTGCTTTTTATTTTAGGACCTAGGTGTGAAACATGTTCGGATGGCTACTTTGGAAATCCTGAAAAGGGTATAGCTTGCAGACCTTGCGATTGTAACAATAACATTGACTTAAACGCTGTAAGAAATTGCAATCATGAAACTGGTGAATGTTTGAAGTGTGTGAACAACACTGCTGGTTTTCATTGCGAAGAATGTCTTTCAGGTAAGTCATATAAAATTTTCTTATATTTCACGCTCTTTTTCGAAACTGTGAATAACAATATTTATAATGCACATTTAACAGGTTATTACGGAGACGCATTGTCTGACCGTAAAGAAGATGGATGTAAATTATGTCAGTGTTTCCCGCCAGGCACAGTTGAACTCAACGATGGTAGAGTAGCACCTTGTGAACAGTTAACAGGACATTGTACTTGCAAGCCTCACGTAACCGGTCGAAATTGTGATAAATGTGAAGAAGGATATTATCATATACTTAGTGGAGAGGTATTTCAAATTATTACAATAGATAATAGATAATAGAGCAGTAAGTTAAATGATTATATAAGTATATTTTAGGGATGCGTGCCTTGCAATTGTGATACTGAAGGATCCTACAATCGTACTTGCAATCCTGTTACTGGTCAATGTGAATGCAGACCTGGTATTACTGGGCAACATTGTGATGTATGCGTTTCTTATCAATACGGATTCAGCAGGGAAGGTTGTAAGCCTTGTGATTGTGATAATATCGGCTCTCAAGACTTGCAGTGTGACGCTAGTGGACAATGTCCGGTACGTTTCTGAAATGCTGTATTATACAATGAAAAGTTTAATTTATACAGATTAATTAGAATAATTATTGCTGTATTATAGTGCTTCCCCAATGTAGAAGGAAGACGCTGTGATCGTTGTAAAGAAAACAAACATAATAGACAAAATGGATGCGTCGATTGTCCTGATTGTTATAATCTTGTTCAAGCTGCGGCTAATAGCCATAGGGAACGTTTAGCAGAGTTAGAAAATACACTTAAAAAAATTAACAGCAGCCCGACAGTTATAAAAGATTCGGACTTCGAGAAAGAATTGAAAAATGTGCAGGATAAAGTAAAAAGTCTTTTACAAATTGCTAAACAAGGCTCTGGCAGTAAGTGTAATAATTATTCAATATATTAATTCATATTTTTTAAATGGAATTCTATAAAAAAATATTTCAGGTGAAAATAAAACTTTGGTGGAACAGCTTGATGAATTACGTGATCAGCTGAATGAAATTGAAGAAATTGCACAAACTGTAAATCTGACTGCTTTCGACGCACATAAAACTACTTCAGAGGGTTTGATGAACATTGACGAAGCAGAAAAAGTGCTGGATAAGATACACGCTCAATTAACTGTAAGAATAATATTGATACGATTTTGTGAAATTAAATTTACGAAGATAAATGTTCAAATAAAATTTTACACTTGCCAGGATACAGAAGATTATTTAGCCACAGACGGAGCAACTGCATTGTCAAAAGCGAAATCACGTGCAGATCAAGTTGGCCAGCAGAATATACAAATGACTTCAATCGCGCAGGACGCGCGTCTGTTGGCCGAATTGTAAGTAATTTGATCTTATATTTCTTTTTGTATTTTTTCATAATCAATATCTATCGTTTCGCAGAAATGTTAATGAAGCAAAAAAAATTCATGCGCTAGCAGAACAAGCTCGAAATACAACAATAGAAGCTTATAGTCTTGCAAAAAAAACTATAGCAAAATATTCTAACATGACGTACGTACTTATTTATTAACTGATATCTATATTGACTGTTATCCGTATTACATTTCCTTTAAAAATTTATTTTGTATTTAGTGATGATATTAGAGGATTAGAAAATAAATTGGAGTTGTTAGAGCATCGCATGAACGAGGTGAAAAATCTTACCAGCATAGCAGCCACTAAATCAACCGCTGTTTCACAAGAAGCAATAGATTTACTGATTCTCGATTTAGCACTTCCACCTGTTGACATTGAACAATTGAGAAATCAAGTTGAAGACGTAAATAATGAGGTAAATTTAAACTATTACAAGTATTATTATTTACGAAAAATAATCCAAATATCTATAGTAAAATATGTTATAGGGATTACGATTGAAAGAACAAGCACAATTGCTGTTAGATCAGAATGAAAATTTTATAAATGAAATAGTAGAAAAAGTAAAAAAAAGCGACGAGTTAATAGAACGAGCACAAGATCAACAAGCGGCTACTGCCGAACTTTTAGCCGAACTGGATAAAGCAAATGAAAAAGTGGATGATGCTGTCAAACGGGGAGATCAGACTTTAAAAGAAGCTCAGGAAACATTACAGAAATTGAGCGGTATACATTATATCAATTACTTTTATTAATAATAAATTTCCTCCATCAAAAAGAGGAAATGAATATATTTCTCAATTATAATATTATTTTTAGAATTTCATGCTGAAGTAGAGAGGGAACGTGTAAAAGCTCAAGATGCTCTAAAGAACATAAAAGACATTGAGTCGTTAATCATGGATGCCACGGAGAAAGCTTTACAAGCTGAAAATATATTAAATGGTTCTGAAGATAAAGCCGAACGTGCACGTAAGATAGCGCAAGATGCTCAGGTTGGTGTAATTTATTTCATGTGTATAATAAAATATAATTTATTATGCGCTTAATATGAAATATGTGTACATTAGGCATATGCGGAAAAGGCTAGTGCGAAAGCGAACACTATTAGAACTGAAGCAAATAAAACTAAAATAATAGCGCTTCGTGTAGGAAATGAAGCTGAAAAATTACATCAAAGAGTTGATATCACAGATTCTATGATGAAGGAATACGAAAATCAAAGTAGTCACGATACTAATATTACAAATGAAGTAAGATTTTTAGTTGGACCTGATATTTTTTGTAATAACTATATAGTGATATAACTGTTATGTTGTAATAATATAATTATTGTAATTTAATCATTTTTAGGCGAATCACAATGTTGGTTTAGCTAAAAGTAATGTAACATTAGCGTCACAGCAAGTCGATAAAGCTCTAGATGAAGTAGCTAAAATAATAAAAGAACTTGAAAATTTACCGGAAATTGGTAGGTTTCGTAAATTTCGTAATTTTTTAATTTTCTCTATCCTTTTCATCTTAAATTTATTATTCAAAACATATCAGTATTTAAAACTCTACAGATTTAAAATTTTATATTTTAGATGATTCTTATTTAAATCCATTAGAAGAACGCTTAGCTGCAGCTGAAAAAGAAATCATAGCTGCAAATCTAGATCAAAGAATTCGTAATTTAACGGATGCAAAAAATTTACAAACACAGTGGGTAAAGAATTATGAAGATGAAGTTAGTAGACTAAGAATGGAGGTTGATAATATTGATGACATAAGAAAAGTTTTGCCTACTGTTTGTAACAAACGTTTACGGCTTGAACCCTAAACCATATTATAAAGTTAAGTACGATCATTTCATTTCATAGCTAGAAGTGCCTTATATGCATATTGAAAAAAAAAAAGATTTTAAAAAATAAGAAACGCATAAACATATGTTCGAAATAATAATTGGAAAATTAATTATATATCTAAATCTAAAATATATATTGTATATTATGAAGTATATTTTGATCATCAACTTATAGTAAAACTAAATATACTTTACGAGCAGGATGATATTATCTGTATATTTACACTTAAATTTTATTTAACATTTCATTTATAATGTGATCTTGCATTTTTTTTCTTGATTAATGTTATATATACAAGCGACTGAAGTAATGGTCATACCAAAGATTTTATATAGTAGACATGTCTTCCTATCATTACCAGACCACTTGCATTATTCAATTTATTCAACATTTTTGTAATACAACTTATTTGTACGTATGTACAAACATGTATATAGTATCTATATACAATCATTTTATTCTAATTGCTATATTTTTAAGCCTCCTTTTAAGTTCGAAGAAAGCGTCAAAAGTTCCTTCGAAAGAAGACAATTGTTTTAATTTCTAATATGCAAAATCGAATGTAATACATTGTATATCTTATTTATGGAATATCAAAGACCAGAGAAACATTTTTAGAATCGAAAGGAGAACAGAAATTCAAATATATTTTCCAATATGTATCATCATATAACATTTTTATATGTAATGTAACATTTTTATAAAAATATTGATACATATCTAATATGAATAAAAAATAAACAATCGTCGGAGAATATCTGATGTGATGTATTAATATGTTATCTACCAAAACCTAAAAAATAAGATAAAAAAGATACTTACTTTTGTGAAACATCGTTAAATATCGTGAAATATCGAAATCGATATAATGTACGTATATAAAATATATGAATATTTTAATTTAACTATTACCTGCATTTGGGAAAGGGAATTCATAAAGATCCTGTCAAAAATATAATAACTGTAAATATTTATTATGATAGATCATAGAATTATCGCTATTAATAATTCATTAAAACAGAATGTAACGCATTCGACTAAATGCTATGAAGAAGAACCAATAAATTCTTAAGAAAACTAAGAAATTAAATGATTCACTTAATTATAAATAAAATTATTAGAAACACCAATATAGCGGTCAACACTCCAATGGCTACCCATTGTCTCCGATCTAAAACAAACGGAAAGTAACATCACATGCGTCACTTATAAACAAAGTAGTCAGAATCAAAAGATTTTATCATCATTCATTGAATGACGGTAAAATTAAATGAGTCATATATGGCATATTATATAAGAAAAATTAATAATTGTGTATTTGGCCCTTCTTCAGACAATAAATATTATATATTATTTTCAACATGCATTCTTTAACAAGCATTTCATAATAGTACTAATTTTTTATATTGGTACTCTGCACTCAAATACTAAGTTTGGTAAGCATCAAAGTATTAAGAAAACAATATATATTACAGGATATAAGAAAAAGATTTAATTTTTTATACATTTTAAAAAATATTTGTCACATTCATTACATGCTTTAATAATATTGAGAGTGCAAAGAATCAATATTATAAACTAATTTAGCAATTTAAATGATTTCTAAAGCTACATTTTGAGTTTATCTTGTTTATATATAATAAGCAGTAATTGTAACAATTATTAAATTACAAAAGCACTAAAATAATAATTCTTATATTTATCTTTTGGAAATTTCACAAACATACGAATCAAATTATTGTCGCATAAACGTATAAAAGCAAAAATTAGAAAAGAATGACATATCTATAACACTTACATTTATAAACATATTTTAAGTGAAAAAAATCATATTCCATGATTGAGAGATTTTATATTGATTCTATAAATATTCTGGGTGTTACTGAAAATTTCTTTCAATAAAAATTATTCATTGCTATCTCTCAAGCACAGAATTCAATTTATAACAAATTCTTTATATAATACTGTTGTAATTATTGCTTGAATGGATAGGAGTTTGTGGTACTTTGCAGTAACATGTACAGTATAAATAAAGTCTTAAATTTTATTTATCAGTATGTCTTCACAATTGGTCATTTATGTGAAATAATAAAGTATAATTCTTTCTTTTAGTTTTTAAATACAAACTAGAATAAACAATTTCTTTTTTATATATGAACTCACAACATTATATTATCAACACTGTTCTAACAATGAATAAATGATTCAGTTTCTAATTTTTAACTCATTTTATTACTTTTTGTTTTCTTATGGAGAAGAACTTCAGATTATCTACAGTCACTAAATTTTATAGTACTTATGAACGATTTCATTCGCATTGAGAAACAATCAACAATCACCATACGTACAAATAATTGTGTACAAACATTTTTCTCTTCTTTCCCTTTTCTTTAAACATTTCTTTTTAAACTTTATATTTTCATTTACATTCATTACACACTGACTGGTATTTTCACAATATCATATGAATATTTCATACTACTGGATCCTAAACTGTTTTCGTCTATGCTTTAATCAATATATTAATATCACATGTTGTATACATTGGAAGTAGAAGTATCAGAAGATTTAAAACATATTGGAAATGTTTCTCTAATAGTATGTCTATATGTATCTATAAATCTATGACATTAAAATTTTTTCAGGCACAAATTACTTGTGCTACTTTGATATATGCCCTGAAATATTTGGCAATATCTTAAAATTCTTCTAGTTATCTAAATTGTTCTTTTAAATTTCTATATATTGAAATATTTATATACAATTCATTCATTTATTTATAACTTTTTGATATATAACTTTTTTTAAATGTTATTGAATTTGCTACTGTTTAGTGCCTATTACACTATGTAAATAATAATTACTTGAATTGTACTGTTTTGAAGTATTATAACTATTATTTTGAAATTGCAACTGGTCCATTTTAATACTACATTTTTAGCAATTATTAAATTTAAATATACACAACTCTTTTATAATTTATAAATGTTCTAAATATTTTATATACATAGATTTTCAACAATTGTTTATATTAAAAAATTAATTTTCTTTGTTTTTATTTATTTTTGTTACAATAAAAATAAAAGTAAATATAACATTTAAAAGATACTAAATTTGAATATATTATATAGAAAAAGCATAAAAATCATGAAAAGGTGAGTATAAAATATAAATTTTAAATTTTTATAAAAAGTAAAAAAATTAACAAAATAATAGAAAAACATTTTATAGTTTGGGTGGTGATTGTTACTAAGTATCAATTAATTTTTATTTTTATTTTAGGTTTATAAAGTGTTTTAATTTCTTATTAATACTTTGCTAAAACTTTAATTATTTAAGAAATAATAAATAATGTGCTTTGTTGCAGATAATTTTATTTATGAATAATAAAATTAAAGAATATGAAATAAACATTTCACTTTATAATGTATCAATCACAATGAAAAAATTAATTTATTTTCACTTACTGTTTATTTTATTGATTTCTTGCTTTAAAGTAACTTCGATTTAATGAGACTTCTACTCTCCAATAAATAATTTTTTCTAAATAATTATATATCACTTTATAATCCTACATATATTTAATAAGAAGAATTAAATGATTAAAAATAGGTGCAATAGTGCTAAATATCAGTTTAAATTAATGGAAAGAGTGTATAGGGAATGACTTATTTATGGATAATCACAATATGCAATGTTATTGTAAAGACAAAATAGATTATTAGATTCATTACACAATTCCATAATTTTTCAGTAAATGTTAAAAATAATTAATTTTGTATTATATAAAAATTATGTATCGATAATAAAGCCAAATTAATATTTTAAATAAATTTGAATAAAAAAATGGTTAAGCAAAGAAAAACAGTTTATAAGTATTACTGAATAATTATGGTAAAATTATAGTAAAAATATTAATTTAATCTCCAGAACATAAGAAACAATTAGTTATTGTATTTGATAAGGATGATAGAGAAGAAGGTTTAGAGGCAAGATCAGAAACACTAGATGTTGCAGTAGTAGGAGCAGGAATGTAATTATTATAATTACCATTACTCATATGAAGAACTTTGGCCATTTTTTTCATTGTTGCATCGAGTTTAGAATCTGTCACCTCTAACTCATTACCAAATTCATCTAGCATACTGAAATGATTAAAATTATCTTTATCTAAACAGTAATTTTATTAACAACAATAAATTAATAGTACTAATTAAAAACTCACACTGCTTGTTCATCTAATTCAGTATTAATTTGTCTGGATACTGTTTTAAGCGTTCCAATGCTTTCACCTATCATATCTAGTTGTTCATCTTGTTGCCTTATCATATCATTTTGTTGTTGTAATGTGTCACTCAAAAACTGTCTATTTGGACTATCAATTTCATTTTCCAATTTACTGTACTTTGTTGTGCCATGATTGACAGGAACTCGAGCGGGACTGTTATCTAAAAGTGGCTGTGACAAATAAAAAATTATACATATGCAAATTGTTAAATCAAAAGAATAATAATATAATCATACATATGTATTTATTGATATAACTTAAAAAAGATGTAAATCACTGCAAATATTTGATGAATCATTTGATAAATATACTATTTAAATTACTGCATTGTAGAAATTGTCTTATTTTATGAATTACGGTAATAATATTAAATACTGATTTACCGTATAAACCATTTTCACATTTTTTGTAATTAGTAGTATTTATATTTGTAAATCCATAAGAAATCGTTAAGAGAAACAAACAAGTAAATTCAATAATCACTATCAATATTATCGACAGAATTTGACAGCTCCACATAGATGTCGCAATGTGTACGATAGTAATTTGGGAGCGAAATTTGAACATATAAAAGACAGAACTAATTTATATTATTCCTTACTTTCAGTTTCATTTATAAATTTAAACATATTATAATTAACTATGCTACAAAACTTAATATAAAAGACAAAAGAAAATATGAATTAGTTTTATTTAAACATTTAAATAATAAACATAATTATAATTAAGTAACTCTATACACATTAAGCAACATAAAATAATCATACTATAGATGTCTTATATTTTTCATGATGTTTTTTGTCATCGCTAATTTTATTGATACTTCTATTGAATGTTTCTGAAAATCACAGCAATCAATTATGGGAATTAAAAGAGTAAATTCAACAAACCTGCCGTGCTGTATTATCCCGATCCCGACCTCTACTTAAATTCATTTTATCCTTCATGATCTGCAACAAATTAGTAAGATCAATAAACTTCATGGATATATATTTTTTTCAAAGATGTGAAATTAAACTAGCAATATTACTTTAACTTCTTCTCGCGTTTGTTCAATAAAACTTCGTTGAACCGTCAGCTCCTTGTTATCTATTTTAAACTTTGTCGGATTTTTTTCTACGATACGTATATACATACGGTGTATTAAGGGAAATACATAATATTGATATAAGAACGTAAAATTTAAGAAAGAACATTTCTTACATTAATTACATATAAATTTTAATGAATGCATAACGATTGTATAAATACAAATATATATGTTATCTATTCAAATACATTGTTTCAGTATTAAAATGTCATATATTTCGGAAGTTATGGATATATATAAAAAAGGATATAGATCGTATCCTCTAGATCATCAAGATCCCATTCGATTGAGCGTAAGGCTTTCCGCAATTCGGTAGTAGTCCACTCTAATTCGTCACGTGAAATTGGGATTCCCCCACTCACGGTAGAACTCGTGACAACAACATCCTGCAATTCTGTCCAGCGCCCGTATAAACCGCGGTTCTTATTTAAGGCCTTACAAACTTCGCTATAAAACAAACGATAGATATTATTTGTATCATAAATTACAAGATTAACGAATGAAATAATTAAATATATTACACACATAAAGAAATTAGGTAAAATAATATATAATTGATCATGCTAAAATTGTCATTACTTTACTTTCTTTTTATTCATTTTGTACACGTACCAAAATATTAGAATACCGAGTAATGACGATTCAAATATTTTTAATAAAAATAGTAAGGAATGCGAAGAAATGTCTATTAATACATTTCGTGGAATTTTACGATTTCTATAAACTTTCCTACACGATATGAACAAAGACAATGATTTTCATCTAAACATTGAGAAAAAAATGTTCAACGTTACTTGAACTTTGTTTGATAAAAATAACGAGTCTTGAAAATATTCAGCGAGCAAAATAATATTAAATTTAAGATTACAAGAGAGATATTTGTAATGTGTGTGTATTAAGATAAGAAACAGAATAAACGGATTATCGTGAAATATTTGTCAGCAAGAATTGCAACAACTAGAAATCATCCAGAAACATCAAAAGTAATATTTCTTTGTAATTTAGCTTAGCGACTATTCTTAAAGGGTTGACGTATATATGTATATAATATCAATGTCACAAAAGGGACAACAAAAATTCGAAAACTTGACAATTGCACGAGCCTCACGGAATTGGTATCGATTTGTTATTGATAATTCTAAATGTTAAAAGAAACAATTCGTAACAATTTCGTGTAACAGGAGGTAATTTTTTTACTTACTCCTTGACGACAAAGAACGGATTCTCCAGCGTCATTCCTTCTTTTAATTTAAAGAGGTGGCCTTTCTCGCCGCCTCACGGCACCCACAGGAATACGTATGCGCGATTTGCCGATCATCGGTAGAAATTCCAAACGATCTTCACAGAACTACCGGTACTCGAATGAACGATGACAATAATCAAAATTGACACTTGCTCGCGCTTCAGTGTTATGATACCACGACGTCGTCGTGTATTGTGACGTCTGCTTTCAGTCTTCTTGCAGACGACTATTTATTCGATTTTAACGTTCGTGCGCAAACACGCCTCTCTAACAGCCACTGTAATATTGATTTCGTGATGAAATTCCTAAAGTGTAGTTCACAGTCACTCGATGTAAGACTAACTAATAATCGAAATAACGATAAAATATGGATAATAAATATTAAAGTTTAATGTTTGATTGCATTATAAATGAAACTTTATAACAATGTATGAGGCCTGTAATGTTTCTTATTGTTTTTTTAAAAACGTTTCGTTATATGGCAATACTTGCTCATCTATATTCGCAGATTGAAGCTTGCGCAGAATTATTTCGCGCCAATTTTTTGAAAACATTGTATCCTATAATGTAAACTTAACATTTGTTATTATATTCGAATCTAAGTTTACCTAATATTGAATATGATATGAAAATTGCTATAATTTTACATTTGTAATAATAAATTATGCAAGTTCTAGTTTTTAATTAGTTGTATGAATAATAAGTTTAAAAAATTGTACGTACTGCATTTCTAAAGTAATTTAAATTAGTGAAACAAATAAGGACGGTCCTATTTAGTTAATAATAATTTTTTCTATATGTTTATATACAAAATATGCCTAGATAAACGTGTATATGTAAATTTTTGGTCATCCTATGTAATTTACGTTTTTAAGTGATTGATTGAGTTGTTTGATTGAGTTGTTGATATCATTTCGCGGCAATCTTTTAAAACTGGCAAGTGAAAGTTTTGTATTTAAAATTTTGTGCACAAGTGAAAAGTGTTGTGTTAAGTTTTATTTCCTGAAGATATGCCATCGAGGAAAACAGCGTTTTGAGAAGGCAAAAGCTGTAAGTGGAAAAATTTTATATTACATTTATATAAATTTCGACTTATTCATAACCTCTTTTCTTTCATACGTTGAATAGATCATATACATTGAAAGAATCTATACGTATCTAAGCATTTTCAATAACAATTTATTTTGTTTATATATATTTTTACACTTTTTAAGCATAAAATTAGATTATTAAAATATATTTGTGTTTTACTTTTACTGACGTGAAACTTGCTATTATATTTCACTGAATGCTAAAAAATATAATGTTTACAAAGCAGATATCAATATCAGTGGATATTTTTTAAAGGTTATATTCGTAAACATCATTCTACTAAACATAAATGCATATATATTACGTATTTAGTATTCTTATAGAATTTTTTATAGTACGTATAAGGAACTATGTATATTTAAAATATTATATGCAGCTGTTATTGTATGTTGTTTTAAATGAGTAAAATTGCAAGCAGAATTACATTTCTGGAAGTGTGTTTAAGAATATTCTTGGAAATTTTTTTACCAAATATAACTGTGCATTAAATAATTTAACAAGATTTAAGATTTATGTATATACACACATGTATGTATATGTGTATGTGCATGCCTGTAAAGACTGTTTTTATAGGCATTAAATATATATATATCTGAGTTAACACAATATACAATAGTACCTTTTACAAAATAAAGTCAGTTTAAACTTCAAGATATAAATAGTTAATAATATGCAATCAACATAGTCCGCCTTCATAGTCTTCTTCTTCATTTTCTATATTTTTCGAAGGTGCGTCTTGTGCTTCTTCTTTCTCAGCAGTATCTGCGGGCGATGTTTCAGTAGTATCTTCAGGTTCTTTAATACTCATGTTCTGAAAAATAATGTAAATTGAAAGAAAATTGTTATGAATTCTTTTTTACATGTGATTTTATCATATATCGTAAATCAAAAAATTGATTGCTTACTTGAACTTGACTTGTAGTTTCCTCCATTAATTTTGTAGCATTAGGAGATGTATATGATTCTGCTGCATTTGCTCTTACTCCTGGAGGAGGTATTGCATATTCTTGCTGCGGCAAAGGTAAACCTCTAGCAAGTTTAGCATACTCAACATCCATGTGTTTAATGAAAGGATTATTTAATGCTGCTCTTGCAGCTTCTGCGTCTTCATTATCATATGCTTGTAATAGCATTTCTAATGTATTAATCTGAAGATAAATAAGAATAATAAAGATAAATTAATGTATTTAATTTGAAAATTTCAAATTTCTAAGAAGTATAGTTCAGACCTCAGGAGCTTCACAGTAATTTCCCCATTCTTTAAAAGCTTTCTCAGCTGCTACCTGATCACCTCGAGCTAACTGCACTAACACTAATGCTACGGTCAATCTACCAATAGAAGGTATATGATCTGTCTGTTGATGCATTCCAATTTCTCTGCGAATTGCATCTGCTGCTTCATCATACATTTGTAATTTTACTAATAATCTTGCCACTTTGCTCATATATTCTGCTGCCTGACGTGGACTATCTTCACCCTTTATTAAAAAGTATATATATGATTTTCAATTACATTGTCATTAATTAATAAGAAAAAAAAAGTTATATCTGACCATAACAATATTAGCTGCACGTTTAAACAATTCTAGTGCATCTTGTGGTTGAGTAGCTTCTAACATTTTGCCTGCTTTATCAAGCACAGTTGCACCTGATTCAGGTGACCCATGCATTTGATACAGAGAACACGCACTATGTGCTAGTTTTGATACTTCTGTAAGATTTCCCATCTCCTTGCAAATTAACACAGCCTGTTCAATACTCCTGCAATTGTACATATTATAATAAATGATAACATTGCTTATAAAATATAATATTAATAAAAATCTAAAGAACTTACTTTGCAGCATGAAACCATCTTTTATGTAATAAAATATGTATTAAAGAATAAATATACTTTTTAATTATAGAGAGGGAACTTAAAGTTGTACTATATATAAATATATAAAAATTATATCTATTTAAAAAAGGATACGATCTGTTTTCCTTATAACAATCAGCAGCTTTCATTAAGCAATCTTTACATTGTTGATAAGATTTTGCTATTCTAAAGCAAGTTGCTAAAATAAGTAGCAGAAAGTATTATTAATTCTGATGACATTATTATATCAATTATTGCATATATTTTACCTGCACTTGTATATTCATCGGCCGCAACTTCGAAATCAGGTCTCCATTTTAACAGTGATGTTTTTAAGCTATAACATAGATTTACCTTATTTGAATAGACGGATCAATAAAAATGAAATTATTTTTACGCTATGAAAAAATACGTATTATCGATTTCATATAAAAAAATTGACGAAAGTCAAATTAATTGTTGATACAATTACTCATGATTTGTCATTTCTGCATTGACAGTACCTTTTCTCAGCTTGTCGTATATGAGCATTTCCTTCTTCGATTTTTGACATTTTCCTCCGAATGGTGTCTTGCTTTGATTTTCGTTATGTTTGCTAATTGCAATGATGAAGCTGTCAGTTTCGAAATTAGTTTTGGTATCGAATGATTCTTGTCAAACCACCGTAAAGACGACAGATTTGTTCTACACGAACTAAATGTTGGAGAGTTTTATCAATTTCATGTCATTTCCAACTTTATCGATACTGTAACTATACATTTTAGCGGGAACATTAACGTTATTTGAAATATGTGTTTATAAATATTTATATATTATATATATAATATATAAATGATATTAATTCATTAATTTATTATAAAATGAAATTATTTGTTATTATAGAAACTTATTTTAATAAAAGTAACATTAAGTATAAAGCAAACAGACATAGTATATAATCTTTTTTTATTATTTCATTATATTACTAAAGGAAACAAAATATTAAATACTAAAATATAAAAAAGTCAACTAATAACTAAGCAAAAAATTAAATTTTATTAATTTTATGAAATATATTAAACATACAGTGCAATTCATAGCTTATTTGTATTCAGAAGGATTGATAAGAAATAGATATATGTTTTATTAATATTAATATGTTTTGCAACGTAATGTAATGTTTTAAGTTGTGCGAAATTCTGTTAACAAGGTTTATTTATTTAATTAACAATTATTTATTTAATTATGCGGTTGAAGACATACTAGATTTTTGGGGTTTTTATTTTGTGTGGATGGCAACGTGAGTAAAGGATCTAGATGTGATGTATTACACGTTACACCACTTGAAAACTCGAGTTGTAGTTGCAGCACTTGAAATTAGAAGTATGATTGTTGACATTATTTGTTCGAATTTAATAATACAAATGCTGCAAAATTTCACATGCCTGTGACATTTTATTGTTTCTTTCCTATGTGAATTATTACACGTGCATTATATTTTCAATTTGTGTTGAATATATATGCAGTTGGACATATTGGCGGGAAATAAGAAGAAATTGCATACCAAAATTTTTATTTTAATTCGATTTTAGTATAAATCGATTATTAAATAGCTAGGACGTAACAAAATTTTTAAAACAAAATTTTTAGAAAATTTTTAGAAGGTAATTTAATTCGTAATTCTTACTGCATTTGGTTTATATTCTTCATTTATCAACTGCATCATAACCTTATAATGTACACATGTAATTGTTTACAATGTAGTTTATTGTGAGTAATTAAGTTTTTCATTTTTTATAGCATTTTACAATCTTAAATATTGTATCTCTGTAGAATAAATAAGTAAATCAGATGGCAGAAAGACTCGAAGATCTTAATTTACCAAATGCAGTTGTAACAAGGATTATAAAAGAAGCATTGCCAGAAGGAGTTACAATTGCCAAAGATGCCAGAACTGCAGTAGCAAAAGCATCTTCAATTTTTATATTGTATTTAACATCATCTGCAAATATAATAGCCAAGAAAGGGAATCGTAAAACAATAAGTGGTCAAGATGTTATTCAAGCAATGAATGATATTGACTTTGACCAGTTTGTTGATCCACTACAGGAATCATTAGAGAATTTCCGAAAAGTTCAAAAAGAAAAGAAAGATGCAACATCTAAAAAAAAGCAACAGAAAAAGGATGGAGATGATGTAATAGAGGAAGAGGATGGAGGAAGAGAAGTTATGGTTTTTTAATACATATTAAGTATATAAATTATAATGCATAAAAGTAAGCATATATTTTACACAACTATTGTATAAGTCTATCAAATTTGTCACATGTCTCTATTTATTATTATAAAATAAAAAAGTGAAATATATTAGTATAAAAGAGATTGTAATGTTTTAAATAATTCAAATATTCCTTAGATTTTCTTAAACTCTTCAAAACAAATCTTTTTTAAATTTTTTATTCATAAGCTTAACAATATCTGCTTAAAGAGTATATATACATTGGTAAAATGTAAATGTTTTATTAATGAATGCTTTTAAGATACTGCATTTGAAAAGTGAATTTTTATAAAAAAATTGTCTTATATAAACTATCATTTACAAAAGCTTGCTTATTATTTTTATTTTTTGCATTATTAACTCTTAACTACCATTATAGATTAAAATTGTAATTTTCACAATACTGTAAGGCTATTGTATTTACAGATATGTCAGTGATCATTTTATATAAAAGTGAATATTTGTAGTCAAGTGTTAATAAATGCAACTCATTCTATTTTTTCATTTTCAAATATTTAAAATATTTTCTTATTTATGTTGTAGATACAATAAAAAAGTTAGATAATTTTAATCTATCTTAAATATTATTATACATCTTGTATCTCTATAAATTATCATTATTGTATTGTTTGTATAACCAAATTTTGTTTCTAATATTTTTTTTCAATAACAATTGTAATTTAAAAAAAAATAATATAATACAAAAATAATTTACTAAATGGAAGAAATATGTAATTAAAAAAAATTTTATTGGCTAAATTTTATACTTTTATGAAATGTTCTTTTTGTAGATGGAAATATCTAAAGTATTTGGATATATATCGTTACATTCTTTTATACAAATTTTGAAATAGTAATTTGTTAATGTACTGTTAAACTAATAGATAAATAATATTTAACTGGAATTGTTTACAAAAAATATTCATATTTTAAGGCTTTACAATGTGAATTTTATGATCTATCACACTTCTACACATTGGACAATCTGCAGAAATCATATTTGCACAACCTGAACAGCAACAAAGGTGTCCACATGGTAGAAAAATTACTTCACACTATAAAAAAAATGAAGTAAAAGATTATATAATTATATTATAAACCAAAAATTTTTTACAAATAAGACAAAAATTTTGCTTACTTGTAAATCAAGGCAAATTACACATTCGGCAGTATTGATGCTCTGAGTAGCATTATATTCTTGATAGTTAGAACTTGTACAAGCTTCTTCTGGTGGTGCAGAAGGTGTTATAGGTGTTATAGGTGTTCTAGATTCATTGAGTTTTAATTCTGCTAAATAATTTTCAACTGCAAGTCTTATAGCAGTGCGATCATTTTCACAATGTATTCCAATCTAGAATATCAAAACATAGACTATTGTAAATTATAAATTGAGTGATAGTGGACAGTAAAAATGAATTGATACTTCACATACAGTTTTTAATTGTTCATCACTAAGGTCTGGAAGTAATGATGGCAAGGAAGCTAGAAATGGCAAACAATGTAATGCGCCCGCTATTGCAACATGTCGCACTAATGTCGGCTCTAACATTTCCAATAAACCTTGAGGACGTGTTTCCATTAAAGATTGATATTGCATTAACCAAAATTGACTTTGTTTTCTAGAGTTCTTAAAAAATGAAATAATAATTTTATAAAAATTATCTCAAAAAAATAACAGAATAATATATAAACCCATACTTACATTAATACAACGTTGTTGTTCTATCGTATTAATTGTTTCTAGAAGTTGATCTCTTCTGTTTTTCTGTTGTTCTAACAAGTTCATTAGAATAGCACTCAAGGCTACTCTTTTTTCAGCTATTTCGTTCTATTTAGTAAAATAGTAAAATGTATCTTCATAATATAGAAATGTATATATGAAAAATTTAATGGTTATAGATACTACATACAAGTTGCTGGTTAATTTCTAATTTTCTCCTCTCTAGTTCAATGTTCGTAAGTGCAGCTAATTGCGATTGTACCAAATTGACTTGTTGCACAATACTCCAACAACGTGCATCGCTACGTTCTAGTAATGCTGCAACAGCAGCCTTCTGCAAAACTTCATCTTGTTTTAATGTGTCAATTAAATCCTGTCTTTTCTCTTCTTGATTTTGCATTATTTGTGCTAAATGGTCGTTATTCCTTACTTCTCTGAAATATTTGCTAAATATTAGACATTTTTATAGCTTTATGTAAAATATGTAAATATTAGTATGTTACTAACAGTGTGAGCAAAGACTGCGCAGTATAATCTCTATACTTGCTATGTTCTTCAAACTTTCTAGTTTTATGAAGTTCTTCTTCAAGTAATTTCTCCATTGAAACTATTAAAATAGTATACATAAATATATAAATATGATATTATAATTACATAATGAAATATATACATCATTTTAAATATTTAATACTCACACAGAGTATCCTTTGTACGAAACATAAATTGTTCTGTGTGACAAGAAGATAATAATTGCATTTCTTCTTGTTTTTCTTGTTCTAATAATTCAGCCTGAGTTTGTCTTTCTTCTTCACTATTTCTTAAAAATTCTTTGATAACATTATCTGCTTCTTTTTCAGCTAAAGAAAATTTCAAAGAAAACATTTTTTCAATTTTGTTAAGAGATATTTCTTTTTATTATAGTAGAGAAATATTTCAATTATACCATTGTAAATGTAGGAAAGTAAGCGTGCTCTGTTAGAATCTTTTTCTTGTTGTACTTTTTGTAATTCATGTTGTAATTGAGTTTGCTGTAGAGCAAGATCTTCCAAAAGCTAGAAATGGAGATATTTTAAAGTAATTATAATAAATTTGATTTTATATGGAAATGAAAAATATTAATTGTAAATAAATAGTTCTAGTTTTAGATACTTTTTTCTTATGTTTTTTTAACATTAATTGCATCTCCATCTCATATTCTTGTTGTTGTTTGATATGCTTTTCTACTTCCAATAATGCATTTTGGCGATGTTCCTACAAAATATAATAAACCTTTAAATTCTAAATAATTTTCTTTATTTAATAAATTAATTGCAGAAATATAGTTATTTCAAAATAATACAAGCAAATAAATACGTAAATTAATTTTTAAACACGTAATAAGTATTTTATAAGTAAAAATTAAATCTCACAATAAACAATAATAAATATACAGTGAAATACATTTGGAAGCATGCTAAAATAAAAGAAGCATCCACATGCCTTCATTTTTTCTACCTTCTGCAATGCAGCCTAAAAATAAAAATCAAAACATTTAAGATACACTGTGAATGCAACATCAAAATTTTGATCCTATAATATATGATACCTGTACATCATTATTTTTATTTTGATATATTCCTTGTATATCTTCAAAACTTATATTTCTTGATAAGTCTGTTTTAGAATCAGGCTCTTCTGGTAAATATTTAATTCCAATTTCATTCGCTAAAAATGCTATAATTACTATTGTGCCTCCATTTAAAATATCTTGAGGTGGATATAACAAGTTTAATCCATCAATGTTTAATTCTGTTAATTGTTGTGCATAACCCAAAGATTTTGGAAGTTTATGAAGTTTATTATAACTAATATCCAATGTAGCAAGATGCTTTAAATTTCCTATTGCCTCTGGCAACTGTTTCAATTTGTTTTTTGCTACATTTAATATGTTTAATTTACTTAAATTTACTATTTCGTTTGGCAGTTTTCGTATATTGTTGTCTTGTAAATAAAGTTCCTAAAATATATTCAATTAAAACATGATTTAAAACTTGAGATAATTTTAATTTATATTACTTCAATAATAAGTTTAATATTAGAATAACATATACCTTGAGAGAAGCAAGACACATTATGTCTGATGGTAAATGAGTAAATTCGTTTCCATGAATATCTAATACAGCAAGTAATGATAAATCGCTTAAGGCACCTCCAGCCGAAAGTGAAGTTAACTTGTTATTATACATCAGTAGCACCCTCTTTCTAAATACCTTACATAATGAATAGATACCAGAGGGTACATGTTTTAAAGCACATTCAGACACATCAAATATTGGTTCTGGATTTTCTCTAGCCTACAGATAAAGAATAGTTATGTGTATTACAACAATGTGATATAATTAATATCAATATTTTGTTTTTATTATTAAAAGAACTTAAATATTTTTCTATTAATGAAATAATTAAATCAATATCAAATAAACAAAAATGATATCAGATATCTAAAGTATGTAAATATCAAATATCTATCAAACATATTATATGAAGATTGTTTTATATAAAACAAAAAGTATAAAGCTAAAAAATCAAGTTATACATTTATTACATAAGGCTATGAAATGATTAACCTCCATTCATTAAGAGACATACCAGGTATAACTTGTGTTCTAGTCGTGCTTTGTAATCGACGTTAACCTTGCTCCCATGCGGTAGAGACATCATTAATCGTATATGTCATGACAATAAATGAACATTACGAATGCAGATCATCCTGCTCTCGGTTTCCCTTCAACCTCCAACATACGATTTCACATACATAGTTTATAAAACGCTAATCAGTGTCTTCTTAATTTGACAGTTGATTGTGTGATAAAACGGATAAAACAGTGACGTACCTTAACATTTTAACTTCCTGTAGAGATACGAAACACATTACTTAAAAAAGAATAATTTTTATTGATATCATTATTATTCAAATTTTGATTTGTTTGTTTTCATTAAAATGGCTAAAAGATATGCAGCTTTTATTATTATTGGAAATTAAATCTCGGATATTTATGAATTTTATTTTTTACGTATATTAAATGGAAGATATATTACTCTACCATTTATATATTTTATTGTATTATGTATTGTAAATCATGATACAGAGCATTTAATACATCTAATAATTAACTTTGTTTTAAATAATTAAGATAACTTGAATATTTTATTGAGCTATACATTTTTATACAAAGAAACAAATTATAAATGTTGTTCAAAACATTTAATATAGGAGTCTAATAATTAACTTTGTTTTATGTTTATGAATTCTCGTGTATTTTAATTCGTAATACAGTAATGTAATATAACAGTAACTTAACTTTTTGCTATGTTGATAATTTTTATTCGTTTCATAAATTTCTTCCTTTTAATTTAAACACTGTTGTGTATTTAATTTAAATATGTTAGTAAATATTCTTAAAAAATAGGCAGTTAGTATATGTACATCTAAAATTCAATAAAACTAATTCAAATATTTTATTCACTAGAAAAGTAAAGATCTCTCGTAAGTACGCCCTATTCGATTCGTATCTAAATTCTAAAAATATTAATTTAATACAGCACAAGCTCAAATCGCTATTCGATTTTGAACATTTTTGTTTCAACCTGTATCCATGTTACTTTCTTAGACCCGTGTTTTTAGATAAAAATAACAAATTACGATTTCCTACAAAAATACCGACAGTATATAAAAAAAGGATCTCCCATCGATTATGCTGTTTATTGTAAATTTTGTGAAACTTCCCTCTGTCTTAATCGATATTCTGTTGGTGTAAGCATGCCCCTGAAAAATAATTTTTTCTTTCTTATAAAATTAATTAATTATCTATAATACTTGGGAAAAATAATATAAAAAAATTAATTCGATTATCGTAATTACACATTCAAACCTTAAAACCGTATCAAAAGAGACACAAACGCCTTTGTCGCACATTTTTTTATAAAGATGCCAACATTCTTTCTCTTTGTTGGTTTGAAAGTGTGGTTCCGTGGATATGGACTGTACATGTTGAAAAGTTTCCTTTGAAGATGGTGTAAATGCAGATTTTATCTGCAATTTTCATAAATTGTTTTTTTATAATTGAAGATAAATCTATTTCTATACAAAAAACAATGAAAAATTTGCTTTACATTCGCAGGGGAATTATTTATGGGTGTTTTAGTTTGTTGGGCGGGAACCTCCATTTTCTGTGAGATCGTCCTCGGCGAGTCCTGCATTTTTATTTTCAGGGATGTCGTTTGTTTGTCCATTCCGCTACAATTTATTTTAAAAAATTGAATAATAAATTACGTTTTCATAAAAAAATGCATTAAGTGTTATAGTATTCACGTAAAACGTAGCCAATCATAAAGAATAACTTAATGATTTTCTACATAAATTTATATCTTCCAAAAAAAAATTGGGATGCGTGTATGTTTACATTTACACAGTTGAAAATTACTCGATTCAATGAAAAAATAATTATAGAAGGAAGAAAAAGAAATAGTAAAATGAAATGTATTTCTGTTGGATATTTTAGCAAACTTATTGAGAAATCTATCGATCGCGTGATCTTGTTACCTTGAATAAAGAGAAAACGCATCATAATAACTAAATACACGTTCGTTTCTTCTATTTCGATTATTATAGGACCACTTTTATCGTTCCATTTCTTTTTTTTATCGATATCGTATAAATTCTCGGATAATTGAAATCGTGCCGTGATTTTCAAGCACTGCCAGAATAAAAATAGCTATCGTATGTGCTATCACGATTAAATTCCCCTCATGAATAGATAATACAGTTGAACAGAGAAACGTGTTGTAACATACTATTTCTTTGTTACGAAAATTTACGTTTTTCTTTTTAGTAAATGTTTGGTTTATCAAGATAATTTTACTATACTATCGCAGGATTTTTAATTTTGCTGACTTCGTTAAAATGTAATTTTAGCAAATATACGTGTACTTGCAGTATAATTTAGCTTCATTTGCTCTATAATCTAGCCAATTCCCTAATTTCAAATAAATTTCAAAAAGATTTAAAGACTATCCATTATTCCATTAGTTAAGTGTTTTCTTTACAAAAAAAAAATTGTGTAATTAAAAATACAATTACAAATATGTATTAAATAAAATAAAAATAAAAGATTAACAAAATTATGGAATTGCGTATATAACGACTTTTTAATGAACAAATTGTCACGTGTACAATATATATGCGGAGAAAAAAAAGCACGTACACATTCATTTAAGAATTGACTCAGTTTAATCGATCAGAATATAAGAGTACATAACGTATAATGTATACTTATATAGTTTATGTAGCGATTTGTAGGTATTATACTCTCCATCAAGGTGCTATTAAAGAATCATAAAATTCTATTTCCGTTTTTTATACTCACGATCGTGATGGCGTGCTACGAGTTTTTAGTAACTTCCGTTTTTTATCGTGTAGATCACCAATAGGCACGGCCAGGCATCTCTTTTCGCGATCAGTCAACGGAACGTCGAGCGGCTCTTCAACGTCGTGAATCAATGCCAGAATAGGTAGGGCTGAACTGTTGGTAATGTCCGTTCTCCAGGACACTGTTTCCTCGCTCGACGAGGTTGCTCCGTTTCCACGCTGGTTAACGATCGCCAACCACGGTTGTATCGTTTTTTTCTCCTCCCGTGACAAGGGTTGATGCTCTTTCGGCGGAGCATTCTCGTCGAAGGATTCTTTCTGAAAGGAAACTGAGCAACGATTTTACTTTATCGACGAATTCGCACCTGATGTTTTGAAATTTTACAGATTCAATTTCATTTACAAATACATAAACGTCCGAAATATTTAAGAAGATCTGTACGGAGAATTTTCATTTATTTCTATAGTGTTTTATTTTTTAAAAATATTAAAAACGTATTAAACGATAGTAAAAAAATAATTGAAAACTGTTTAAACCAGCATTAAAACAATTTCAAAGCTTAAAAATACGTACAAACGATAGTTTCCTAATATTATCTGGTTAAATCGAAATTAAATTTGTTCGCGAACGATGATAGTCACGATACGTTATTTAATCGGTTGCATTTGAATAAATTCATTCGATGGCGTTTTTATTCGATTGCTGCCAGATTTTCTAGTTTATTCAATTGAATCAAGGTAACATCCAAACCGAAGGGAATTTTATAGTCACGATAAGTATGTTTACCAAGTAACCTGATTTATGGGCCGGTATTCGCAACACTTGGCCATTTACCGAAAACTGGGCCAAACGATATCTCGTGTCATCGATTCGGTTTTACAGGACTTAAATGAGCCATCCAATATTTTTCCACGAATCGTATTTCATATCTACTTTTTTCCTCCGTGCCATTTCATTATCAAACCTCATTCATGAACTCCGCGTTCAGAAGAAGAAGAAAATTACAAAAAACCTCAGAACCAATTTATTGTACAGTTGTTTTTATTTTTCTAAACGTTACCAGAAACATTACGAAAACATTTTTTGGATATTTTTGATAACTATAAAAATAGGAGATACAACATCACTCGTTTTGATATCGTTTATTCAATAGTGCCTAATCAGCCAACGAAGTTCGACTCAACCGACACTTCTCACGATCCTTAAAATACGTACTAGATATACCTACATACTTCGCGAACAATCGTTCTTAGAAGTTTCATCGTTAAATCGTATCGGCGTTTACCCTGACCGAACAATGAGCCATCAATAGAAGTGCAATTATTAAAACCCGATTACGTGGCGAGTTTCAATGGAATATTTTGCTTCAGGGTCAGTGGCGTAATAGAGAAGAAGTTTGGTCGATTTAACGTGTTCGATCCTCTTATTGTCTTCACCGGTTTCATGTCGTTCCACGATAGAAGTTTCCTTTAATTAGCGACGATATACCCACGTATTAAAAGAACCAAGTCCCTGTTAAAACGGTTCGAGTGCGAAGTGCACCGGAAGAAATTTCCACTCCAGATTTCGTGCAACAAGAATTCCTGTGATAAGAGATCGCGAGAGGTATACCTATGTACATGCGAAGATGAAACGATCGGAATGAAAATAGAGATGATTTCGTTTACGCTAAAAATGCCTTTAAATGAAAATTTATGCGAAGTTAAATTTTGGTTTACTCGTCAAGATAGGTAAAGGCAACATTCATCACGTATTAGCTTCGAGATCATTCATTGTAGCATTAAGTGTGTTTCTCTTTACAAACGAGAAACTCATGATAAATACGATTTTTGATATATTATATGTTCGTTTCTTTGAAAATAATTTATGTCCAGCTAAATATTCCATTTATCGTCGAATGGAAATTAATCATTTTTATAAAAGTAATTATTGATACGAGATGTACAACTGTCACATTTAATTGATTGATTTGTGGACAGATATTAAAGATACTTAAATTTTTTTGTTTTTTTTTTTAATGAAGCGTATGAACGAGCGTTGTTTTTGTCAAGAGTTTTTCAGTTTCTTTAGAAATAAAATTTCATCGTAATGTATTTTTAAAATGGTATTATCGCGATCGAAGTTGTAAATCTTTCGCGTGAGAAAACCTTTGAAAGTTTACAGATGATTACGTAGAGATTCGTGCGGATAATGAAGAAAAAAAGTTAACACCGCGTTTTATACGTGTTCCTTTCTTCATACTTGGAGGCAGAACTGGTAGACAAAGATGGATATTTCGAAATAATTCGTGGCATGCGCAGCTCGCGTGTCTTGCGTCGTTTCTAATTAACTCGTTCAATTATCATTCCACGATCGTCACACTTGCGCACGTGTGTTATTAAATTCTTGCACGTGATCTCCTCGCAAACATCGAGAGAAGATATTGTCATTCGTGGCTTAGCACATTAATCTAATCATGCTTATACCATGTGAATGATTTCACGAAACTCAGATAATTGAGACGTATTGAATCGATAACTTTTACAAGTCGTATACCTTTTTATCGGAAGTCCTACAGAATAGCGTATTAGCACAAAAAAATGTTTGTTTATTTACAGCAAAATAACGATAAAAACAGAATTCTGATTTAGAAAATAAACTCAATTTACGAAACCACTCGTAGCGAGGGAAGTACCTTACTAAAGTTGATACTTTAATGGTCAATTGCTTTCGAGCAGATTCTATATTTTCTAGAACTAAGAAAACTTTAATTTAAACTATGCATTGATACCTGATTTGATAGGTTTCCTTGCGCTACTCAAAGCGGAATTAATCGATGTTTTAATGATCGATGTAGTGGGTAGTTTGCTACGTAGCTCGTCGATTAACTTGTCATCCCTGGGCGAATTCTCGGTGTCGCTATCGCTATCAGTAGAACTGACGAGGGACACCATCGTAACGATGTCCATCGTTCTGGAATCGATCGAATTCTTTGCACGACCAGCCGATCTGTTACCCGATTTCCCATCTTCGTCATTTTTAGAGAAACGTCTTCTCGCGCTTCTGGATCGTCTCTTTAACGGCGCCGATCTTACTGCCCGATTTGACGATATCTAACATGTTAATCATGCAAAATAGAAACTCGGTATAATCGTCAATATTAAACAAATATTTATCATATAAGAATATTAAACAAATATTTATTATATAAGAATGCGCCGCGTTGTAAAATCGTTTTCGTGGAAAAGATTAAGATTGTTTCTGTTTTATTTTTCTTATCGCAGGGATTTCCTTTCGCATTAAAGATATCTCTATATCGAGTCGTTTTTATCGTTTATAAAAATATATACGTTAAAAACCTCGATATCGAGTTGTTTTTATCGTTTGTAAAAAAGCATATATTAAAAAGAAAAAGAGAAAATAAAATATACCTTCGTCGAAGTTATATCCACTTTTTCCATCGCGTTATCTTTACAATCCGCATCTTGTTTCCCCTGATTCTTGTTCTTCCCCGATGAATCGATCACAATGTTAACGTGAACGCGATTATTGGCCGAAGTTGATTCGAAGCGTCGTTGTGGCGGCGCAGAGCTAGTCCTTCTAGATTTCTGATCGATCTTCTGGTTTTCTGTCGTCTTCTTCAACGGTGGATCCCTCTCGTTCACCGAGCTACATCTCACTTCCGACGAATTCTTTGAAAATGTAGCTTTATCGATCGTAGAACTGCCCTTATCCTCAGCCACGGTGCTGCTCGACAGAGTTTTTTCAATCAAATTAAATTCGTCTGCTTCGTCCGTTTTCTGAGTCGTCGTTTTATCGTCTGCCGGACCATTCCTGCTTTCGATCACTGTTTTGATCCGCTCGTTCTTCTCCGTTACGCAAGACAGTTTACCATCTGTAACCATTTTTTCCATCATGCTCTTTCCGTCAGTCAAATCGCATCGAAATTCAGGAACGTTTTCTTCTGTCACGGCTCTTTCATTGGTGACATTCTCTTTATTTTCTACGGTCGTTCGAATCGAAGGGCTTCCCTCTACGGTGGCACGGTTGTTAATCGGTGATTTTTGCGGTACGTTTTTATCCGACGTGGAATTCCATCTGAACTCCGTTGGCGATCTAATTGGGTCGAGGAAAGCTCGGTTGGTGCCGCTGTGAAAGCTCGCACGCTTTTGCTTCGCCAATGAAAAATCCTCCTTCGACACCTTCATAACTCCCAGGGTCGTGTTTTCGATTTTGATCGATGGCAACGTTGTGGAGGTAACGCGATAACTCGAGCAGTCGATACTTGCTGAGGACTTTTTCTTCGTATTGGTATCGTCGATGCTCGCGTCCTTCGATATTTGCTTAAAACAAGAAAAAATAATCCTGATAGAGCAGAAAACAAAAGAGAGTGATTACGTTTAAATTTCAAACGAGACAGAAAATTTACAAAAAATGATCAATTCTGTGGAATTTTGATCAGACGTAGCAATTGTACCTCGTTCGATTGTTCCTTTTCTACATCAGCCTTTTCTCTTGCCTTGTTCTGTGTATTTACAGAAACTTCGTTTTCTTCCAAAATTTGTTTGTCGTCACTGGAAAAGTGTAAAAATTTTTCGTCGCTATTCCTCGACGTGGTAATCGAATTATCATTCTCTGATAAATCTTCTATTGATTTATCAATAATAATTTTTTCGATTCCTCTTTCTTCCTTTTCATTTTGCATTTTATAGTCGTCGAGAGATATTTCGATTTTAGACTCGTCTTTCTTTCGCACAGGAGACGATGCGTTGGTGTGATTGGACATTTCAGACTCGCATCTCTCATCCACAGTCTGACGAGCTAGAAAAATATTAATATTGGCTTTATTCTTCTCGCGATATTTCCAAGCGAGCCTCAGCCTCTCCGCTAGTTCCAGTCTAGAATAAAGGATCGTGGGTTTCTCGGTCCCAACGAAGCCTCTCGATCTTCCTCTGGTGGTAGATCTGGATCGTCCTGGAATTTGACGAGCCACCACTTCGACTTGTGCGAGATCCTCATCGTTCTTTTCGCTCTTTCGACGGTTTTCCTTCCAGGCAACGCGGACCTGAAATTGATGTCGGCCACTATCGTACAATTGACTTTTAATTGACATCATTACTCTCGAAGATGATAGATTAAGTCATCGAATGATCAAATTTCTTCTTTGATCGTGCCTTTAAAAATATAAATTTATATAAAAATTCGCAGTCTAGGCGATCACATAAATTTTTAACGATACTAGTTAAGCGAAAGGATTGAGTGAAGTTTAGAAAAAAAAAAAGAAATCGAGTAAAATATTGTTGAGGAAGTCAGAGGGATACCTTGGGTCTTTCAGAGCCGGTTTTACCGCTCGTTCCACGCTTGCCACGTGCGAAAGGACTCGCACAGATCTGCAGCGATTTGTCATCCTCCGCAGATCTTTGTCGCCTGATTTGCTGGCGACGAGGCGCAGGTGGTTGCAAAGACAATTGTCTGATCGGTCTGACCGATTTTTCGGATCCTGACATTCCGCTGCTGGCAATCTAGCCGCTGAGGCTACATTCTACAATAATTTTACACCATCTCTCTACACTGTCTCGTTATATTACATACAATAAAATGAACGAAAGGTTTATAATTTTATTAAAAAAGTTACCTTTCAATCATTTCGAAGTATCAATGAATTAATTGGCATCAATTGAAGCGATTGGTACTTACTCGACGTGTTCACGAGTCATACGAAAGATCGTAACGTAAGCACGATGGATGAACTTCCATCGTGGTGGCGGCGCGAGCAAACGCTGACTGACTAACTTCATCCATTGCCCTCTGACACGATCGTTCACCACCACTGCCATTTCACCGATCTACCTTCGTGTTACTTGGCCAACCACCAGCAATCGTTGCCCGTGTGCACTCACAGAGCTCACTAACACGCTGTCGTTTCCACCCTCTCACCCAACGAAGGGGTGGTTGAACGATGTATTGCTCCCTTTAATTCGAACGACGCTCGACACTACCACAGCTGTACTTGGATCATAGCGCAATATGTGTTAGGAGGAATGCTAGGGTAGTCGAACTCACTCACGTACGATAACTCAACATGCATTACCCTCTGATTCGCAATCAGTGGCGTAACGCGAGACACCCTAATGGTAATGATGGGTGCTGCTTTTCGAGAAATATTCGGAGATTCTTGAAGTTTATCTGTCGTTATCTATCATTCTTTCAGGCCGTTTTTCTTTTTTCTTTTTCATTCAAATTAAGTTTCCAATATAAAAAATTCAACATATCTTGATCTAATAAGAAAATATATAATGATTTATCAATCATTATTGGTGTTTACCAATGTGAAATGAAGATTCTTAGATTTAAATAAATCAAATATAATAGTTGAATATTACTTACGACTCAATGATATCAGTCAAAATTGTCTGTAAGTATACATTTTGGTAACGTTGAAGACACTGATTGTTGACAAGGATATTTAGAACTTTGGAATACAGAAGATATTTATTAGAATATATGTTATACAAATGTTTGCTGTGATTGAACAAATATTTAATTGAAACGCGCGTTTCATCTTTTTATACGCACCATTCCTTACAATTCAATTATATACAAGGATTTTTCTTAAACGCTCATAATATCTTTACAAAACAAAAAAAATATCTTCTTCATAATCCAAATTTTAAAATATCAAATAATATATACTTTTTCAAAACGAACATTTAGGAACCTGTATTTTATAATCATGATCTCTATCTACCCTTTGACAATGAAGCAAAAGAATGAAAAATTTGAACCAATAATTCAGAAAATAATTGAATTATGTATGCATAATGTAAAACCTTCGGTCAATATATATTTATACCATATTTTTATATTTTAACAATACTATAAATAAATATGATAAAATTAATATTCCAAGTTTCCCCAGAGGCGAACCCTCCACGCCTCTCCTTACCGGAGGAGAGCCATCTACTCGATATTGTTCCTCGAAGGTGTTGCAAGCGTGTTCGAGTTCGACTAAAAAGCCCAATTTCGGGCGGGAACGTGTCATACGAGCGGCCAATTCGAATTTTCACCGGTAGTCACCTGGTATTATTGATCAAAACTTTACCCATTATCTGACAGCTTGTTGTCCGGTGTTACCATGGCATCGGCGATCATTCGAATCCGTTCTCCTCTCGTTCGTCTCTTTCTTCCTCCTTTCCTTCGCGAAATCACTTTTCACCGGTATGGGAGTATTTAAACGAGAAACTTTCGCCCGGGAACTCGGCCACGTCGAATCCCCGAAAATTAAGAGAGCCCAGCCATTAGCGCTTGCAACCCTAATTGCCCCTCTTATCAGCGACTTCGACGTGTTCGGGCCAGGGATGGGCAACACCGATGGATAACTCGCCCGTCAAACTTAGCAATCTGTTTCGGTTTTTTTTTCTTTTGTTTCTTTAACTCTAGTTTAGGTTCTTCTCACACATTTAGGTTCTAGATTCTTAGATTCAGATTCTTCGTACATTTAAAAAAAAATGTGATTTAGTTTATTTTTCTCTCCAATGCTTTATTTATTTATCGTAAGCAAGGAATTTACCTGCTCACACAATTGGAACACAATAGTCTGTGTTAAGAAATATAATTTTATTTATTTTATAGCTAGTTGTGTAGTTTAAACAACGAACGTAATTTTAATAAATTTAAGATGATCGTACGTAACATTATTGTTTTATTTGTCACGTTGAAATTATTCGAAATTATTCTTTTCTTTTTTGAATGAATTGAGTATCATTTCACATTGAAAATGCTTCGACGATGAAGTTCCTTTTGTTAAACATTGTGTCCATCCCTGTTCCGGTTTCTCGAGGTACGACTGTCTATCGTGCTCGATCAGGACTGGAAAGTTCGATTTGCGAGGCTTGCCAAGAAATTTTCGAGGCCCCGTTTCACGATCGAGCCGTCTCGTCGCGATTGATGGACGCTTGATTTGCCCGCGACACGAGAAACGGAATTATAAATTATTTCGCTTATTTAAAATATGATTTTTCTATATTCACGGAAATTCTATCTTTTCTAAAAAAGACTACAATTGTTTTAATTGATTAGGCAGTAATTAACAAAGAAAGAGGGGAAATAATTACTTTCATATTAAAAAAATACAATTATTTTAATGTTTCTCTATTTTTTAAATTGTACGATCATAATTGTGCAATCTTTCGTAAAAATCTTCTTAAAAATTAACGTCGCAACTCTGTTTTCAGAAAAATGGCAAGCAAGACTTCTTTTACCTCTTTATTAGATGATTCGCTTTCGGATAACGACAAAAGTATCGAGGATTACCCGTCCAAGTTGAAAATATCCTTTAGAATAATGTTACATTCTAATTTTTAATATTGTTGTTCTTAATGTTGATTTTTCTTAACGTAATTATGATCACGATGCCTTGGAGAATTTGATTGAGAGATACGACACAGAATCATTGGAGCAAGCTCTGCAACAATCCTTGTCTTCGTGTTCGGATAATCTACTGGATAAGAAAATTTTCAGCGAAACGCTTCCTTTCGCCTATAATCTTTTATCCGAGGTAAAGAACCCGAGCACCCTGTTACAATTACATTTATTTAACATTCGAATTTTCATGCCTCAATAAAGGCAAAATTTCTAATTTTCAAAGAAAATCTTTTGCACGAAATTAGATTCTCTTGTCCTGTTGAGAATTTCAAAATATACTTAAGCATTAATATTTGGTTAATCAACGTGTGGTATAACTAATCGTTGTATCTTTTCAAATTTGTGCCCATTCGAAGGTTCTAAAGAAAATTGATGGGATAGTAAATGCAAATCTGGATGGAGATACGGTGGAGGACGTGAAACGACAATTTCTCGTGTGTCATGAATTATTGAGCGTATGGGAAAAATCTATGGAACGCGTGTCGAAACTTCATAAAACAACTGCCGTTGATCTCAAGTGCATAGTGGAGAATGTGCTTCTTACGATTAAATTAATATTCGAACACTGTAGAGCAAGGTGAGATAAACGTTCAAAGATCTTTCTTTTCTTTTTAATTGTCTGATTAATTATTTTTTAATTTTCCGGTTAATTTAATTATTAAATTTCAATTTTGTATGCATTTATTATTAGAATATTTAGAGATGCAAATTTGAAATAGAATGCTCATCGCGATATTCTGATTATTATTTATACGATGCGTAACTTCTTTAATTGCATTCACAAAAATATGAATTTAAATTAACATCGGCAATTTAAATATTACATAATAATTTTATTTCTTATCGGATAAGAATACCTAGCATTTAGCAAATATAAATGATATTATTTCTGATCTGAAAACGATTACAGTAAAGAATTCTACGGTACTTTATTCGAGGACGTATCGGAAGAATTAACGAGTCTCTTTCGCAAGGTGAAAACGATCTTGAATCTATTTCTGGCCACTTTAGACGGTGTAATAGTCTTCGACACGGATACGGAATCGGAAACGGAACTGTTGATAAAAGGTGAGCGATCCTATTATGTCTTAACGATTCTTTAACCCGGACTATCTTCATCTTTATCGAGTGCGTCAAGGGAAGAAGACACCGTTGCTCTATTTAATTAAAGGTTAATGTTACATTAACGTAACATTTCATTTTCAAGTCAAATTCTCAGATTGTTAGACTGTACAATTTCTAATCTAGAAGTAGTTTAGACTTTTAGACTTTTAGATTTTCAGAATTGTTGTGTAATAATTTTGCATTGACATTATTTCACTCTTCTGTTCTTGATACATAGATTATACAATTATAAATTACTATCTCAATTATAATAAAATCGATGCATTTTGTTCAAACGTTTTTCTATTAAAAACAGTAATCGATTCGATCGGATTGTTTGCTACCATTGCGCACGAATTGGATCTGAAAACGTTCATAGAAACGTTGAGAATATTTGGCAAGTTAGCGATTACAAACGAATATCACGTGAAACAAACAAATGTCACGAGCGCCACATTGCACCTTGCCCAATTAACAAAAGATATATCATCAATGCTTTTATTTTGCCAGGTACGTTTTAAAGTCAAATTCTATAGGTGCATGGAAAACATTTTACTTTCTGTTATAATGTTGCAGCGTTTGGATTTTCATGGTTAAAGTCGTTGAAATTATTTGTAATTACAAATGCGATTATTTGCCACTGAATCAAATATTAGAAAGTTAAAAACAAAATGAATATCCAAACTGTACATCGTATAAATGAATAAATGTCTTTTTATAAATTTTCTTCTATTACATTTACTTAGGATTCAACTGATCGAGTCGAAGAAAGAAAAATAAAAGTTATTGGTCTTTCGTTAAAAATTTTGGATAGATTATTTGCCGTCTATTGTTCACACGTAAATAATGAAATCCTTTCGTTTGCAATCGAACTTTTATTAAAAATGCACAGGTAATATCTTTTATTTCATTTATTTTCTTTCGATCGATATTTAAAATATTTCTACGTCGTTCTTTGCAATTAGGTGCTCTCCATTATGTTTAAAAAGATCGCAGATCGACAGCAATTTAATCGAATTGATAAACGTTCAAATCTCAAAAGGATCCGAGCCATTTTTAAATACCATTTTCAAATCTTCTAATTTCAAACAGGTTTGTCCACGAAATATAATTGACAAATTAGTATGTATTGTATGTTATTCGATATTACTAAAATATTTTAGGTTTTCTTCGATTATGGAAATCAAACAAATGTTGACAAATTAGGCTACCATTTGTTAACAATTAATATCATGAGAAAACTAATTAATATGCCATACGAGCATCATTGTAAATGGACGTTAGGTGCTGAATCGATTATCGATATCGCATTAAGCAACATTAACTATTGTAAGTATTCCACTTTGAAGGTCGTTTAGTATTTATAAAATGAAAAAGAAATGTTTAATTTTCAAATAAATAAATCTTATTAGTTTTAATCATACTCATACATTGAAAAATACACAAACCATATAGAAAGATTTTAAAACAAGTTCGAAAATATTTATGTTTGTACCGTTAAAAGTGCAGGAAGAGATTTGTGTGGGTCAAGTGAGATTACCAGGTATACACGACATTGGAGAAAGACCGAGATCTGCTTCGATATACGAGGCTACGATAGTACCAATTTGTGGACTGATCAGCCAAATACCTCCAGATGGATTTCATGCTATCGAATTGATTTTATTGAAGTATTTGCTAAGCAATCAATTTTGGAGTTCTTTGCTTAGCTCAGATATTTGGTGCTTTGTTGATCGGTTTGTAAATCGAATAAATCGTAATCTTAATTTTTATACTTGATCTTTATCTTTAAAGTAGTTAAAAATACGTTCTTGATATAATTGATCTTCTAATTCAGAAATAGTTATTTATAAAATACTGTGCGTTACATTTCATTAACTGAAAACCGTTTTCCTTGATGTAAATGAATTTTCTGAGCGTTATCTGCTTCTTGAACGTAATACTTTTTTCCAGTATTGGTTCTTCAGAACTTTGTGCTAATCACGTGAAATACCTATTGAACGTTTATGCTGTTTTAATGAAACGTAGTAACAGTTTTGAAGTCGTTATGTTGGAAAGCTTAATTGGAAGATTGTACAATTTGCTGTCGGAGGAAGCGAAGCACATTCTTATCATGGAGCTCGATGATCTCGAAAATCCATTCTGGTTGCCTGTCGCGCGATTTTTACCATCGAAAACAAAACTATTCTTGCAGAATCGACTGGCGTGCGTATTAAACGAGATCCCGCGCACTTTCACAGAATTACAGCGGCAACCCACTGTACAAAATTGGAATCGTATCGTAAGCTATATTTCAGAGTAACAAATAAATTTTCGATTGATTCTTTTTTTATAGTAAATTTTATGTTATAATAAATTTTAATAATAATTTTGTTCGTCAAAAGACAACGCTGATGCTATTGATCGGAAAACTCAATTACATGGGTGAGAGAAATACTATTGATATTCTATCTCGGATATGGAATTCTGTTGCAAGCACGATCGAAATTTTCGAAGGCAGACAATTGGATATATTATCGGAATTTATGTTGAAACTGTTCAGTGCTACGCAACCTGAAAAAATTCAGGACGATACTTTCTTCTCGGTACATATATTTCTTTTTTTTTTTTTTAGATAAATTAAGTATTTAAATTTTAAGTATTATTTCATGCAGATAAAACTTATATGAATTTAGAAAACTGTAGTTATATGAATTTAGGAAGGCATAGAAATAGAAAATGAAAGATGAAATGTATTCTATATTTTAAAATATGTTACATAAAATACATAAATCTTTTAATTTAGTTATAATTATCCTTTCAATCTATTTCATATATCTCTTTAAATTCATTTTTGATTTATTTTTCAGTAAAAAATTTTATCCTAAAAGTATTATCTTTTTCGTACTTTTCGTTAATTAATACTTGATTTATTACTTGATATCACTAAATTAATGAAATTAAATAAGAAAAGTTTCTTTGATAAATCGTATTAAGTATATTAAGTCATAGCGTGCAGTTTTGTAGTTAGTGGCCATCAACAATTACATTTAACGATTTCAGATTCTAGATGCAGTTTTAACGTCACTTTCGTATTTTCCGTCATATGTGAAGGCGATAGCGTCATACTATTTGAAGAATAATATTGACTCTCTTGACTGCTGTGGAATTAAAACGGTCAATGCCTTATCAGAGCTCAATTGTCGACTTCTGGAAGATGAAAATCCATGGGTACGACAAGAAGCTTTTGAATCGTTTGATTATGTAGCTCATATGTGCCCGAACGAAGATCTCGTCACTAAAATGGCAGCTGCGATTACAAAAAAATCATCATTGAGAGATTCTTTACCGGCTTATCTTTCTGGCACGACTTATTACGAGCTTCAAGATTTCACGGATATCGAAGGCTATTTGCAGCAAATAGCTAAGCATGCAAAAAATGTTTGCCATATTTGTAACAATTACGATGACTCTCAGAGGGACGAAAAGCTTGCTAAATTGGAAATCGAGTCCATCGAAAGTTTCGATGAAAATTCGTGTTTAAATGATCTCGATGAACACGTAAGCAAAATATGTGATGAATTAAATGATATTTTTAAAAAACATAACGACATCGGAAGTCACATGTTACAAAGATTAAGATTAATTTGCGCGAAGTTTTTGGATCTAACTGAATAAAAATAAATTTTATTTTAACATATTTTGAATAATAAATTGTAATCTTTCTTTATGTCGTGAGAATAAGTTCGCATGATGAATTAAAAAATAAATATAAATATTTTTTTATTATATTTAATATAATTTTTATTTTATTTTTACATCCACAATTTTTTACAAATATTTCGAAAATTGTTCATTTTTGTGAAAAATATCTTTGATGGCTCCAACGATCCAAAATATCCTCGAAATGACAAATTTGGATCAAAATTTTGCTTTCTAAATAGATACTTATCAACTATCATGATACTTATCAAGAATCTAAATATCAAGATAATTATTAGAACATAGGCGCATTTTAACGATTTTAACGATTTTAACGATTTTTGGATGTGTCATAGAAATCAACATTCTGAATAAATTTTTTTTTATATATGCTATGCGAATGGATTCGTAATGTATGCAAATGCAATTCTCAGAAATCAAGATTGAACGGCAGTTATATGTACGGGAAAATGTATTTCATCCTCGATGATATATCCAAAAATCATCGAAATTAAATCATCTTCTATACAATTACCAATATTAAATTTCGATATGCAAATATTGAATAATTGATATAATAAATGTATTTATATATGCTATGTATATCTAAACTATATTAAGTAAATATAAGCATGTATATGCATGGGATGTATTACGTAAGTAACCTATGCATGCATATGTAAAGAAAAGCATATTTTATGTTAAATTAACAAAATAACAGGTGACAATTGAAAAATTAAAAATTATGAAAAAAATATATTTTAATTGATATCTAATTTACGGCTAAAAAATGTATAACTTAATCATTTATGTCGGTTTTATTTTTACTCCTAATGCATTTCCTGCAAATACCGAGAATGGTTGACGACAGTCAATTTTTTTCTGAACGTTCATTATATATTACTAGCAGAACTCTGGCAATATCAGTAATAATTAAATTGCCTGCAACACTACACGTTTAAAGTTTGTTCAATATTTTAGTTCTAAGTACATGTTTAAGAAGTATATAATACGTTTGTTTATAATTTGAATATTAGTTTTTTTCATTTAAGTTAGATATGTGTTTTTTATTCAAATTTTAGCATATAACTTATTAGATTGCGGATTTTTATGCAAATTCGTAATATTTTCGAAAATATAATTGAAACTTAAACATTGTAGAAAATTGTTTTACATATCACAAAACTATATGTACATATAGAAAGCACTACGTGTACTTTGGTTTTTTTATATATTTTTTTATATTATGTATATAATTTCCCATAAATGCATAAAAATTCATAATCTATTTATTATAAAATCTTATGTAATTATGACGTATAATCTTATTTATGATTTTGTTACTATTCAAATAGCCTACATTTTGCTGCTTTTTTTCTTACAAGAAGGAAGATCATTAACATATTTTCAAGGTTAGTGAATGTGTATTATAATTTTATATAGATTTAAGCATATAATTTTATATAGATTAAGCAATACTTTAAAATATTTTTCTGTGCATATGCAGATGGAAAACAGAGAATTAGAGAGCATAAATAAAATGTTTCGTGACGATAGAGTGCTGAATAAAATAAATCAAATGTTTATATCACTACAACAACAAAAAGTACAAACAATTAATGCTTTCTTACAACTGGTATGTTTTCTTGCCTAAATTGTTGATCAGATTATATCAAATATTTAAAAATGAGTTGAATTTTCTATTGATATTTATACTTATATTTATTGTTATAATTTGATTTAATAGGTCATTGAAACTTTAATTAATGGTATGAAAGAAAATGATTCATTATTTAGAAAAATGTACAAAAAAATTATTTACTGTGGCAGTTTTTATAAAGGCACAAAAATAGGAGAACCTAACGAATTTGATTTAAATATTATTTTGAAGATCCCTATTAATTATTGTTACATAAATGTATGTATAACTTAATATTTAAATTATGTTTAATTTTATGACAATATGTGCCTTCTTTTTTGTTTAGTTTCATCCAATTTCGCCAGGTTATGTTGAATTATCTATAACAGATGATGTACAAGCATATGCTACAGCAGAAATCTACAATTTAACATATAGGGAAAGAAGGTTAAAAAGCAAGTTATAATTATTACATATAAAGCGTATAAATAATTTTATTATATTTTTATGTAAAACATTATTAGGAGACTTGACAAATTAATCATTGATCACATTCTGAATCCAAATGGTTTTCGTCAGTGGATTAAAAGTATTATTGATCAAGTTATTAATGAGTTACCAGGATTTAGAAATGAACGTGAATTATTAGTAAATAATTCTTTCAAAGCAAAAATTAAAAGAAGTGAAAGTGGCCCTGCCATTACATTAATAATAAATATTCCAGATCAAAATGAATGTATATCTGTTGATTTAGTACCAGCATTATCATTCAATATAACATTCGCCGAACGACTTACGACAAAATTTCATATACTTCAAGAGGTTTGTGTATTCATTACATTCTTGAGATAAATAAAGATACTTGCATTGTAAACGTTTTTTACTTTTAGCGCCGAAATAAAGAATGGTTTGCAATTCCAATACCAGAAAAGGATAGTAATTTTGATACAAAGTCTCGTTGGAGACTTTCTTTTAGTCATCAAGAAAATGAAATGCTTGAAATGTATGGTCCTGTGAAACCAATTATACGTTTAATAAAGGTTATTTAATAAATTAAGTATTTAAATTTTAGTATAATCGTAGAGTATTTCTGATATTATTCTATTTTTAGAAATTACGGGATACACAAAACTGGAAGAATATAGCAAGTTACTATATCGAAACTGTGTGTTTAAATAAATTAACAGAGTGCAATATGGTTATTAATAAAACAAGTCAAACATTATTTTTTTTTACAGTAATATGCAAGATATAGAACCAATATACGCACAAAATTTATAAAGCATTACATTTTCTATATAAATTATTGTTGTTTTAGATGCTTAAAGAATTACATTATGCTCTTAATGAACACAAGATAAAATATTTTTGGGATGAAGACCATAATTTATTATGCAGACTTCATAATATTCAAATATCTAATATAGCTAATTATTTAAAAAGAATCATAAACGATATAATTAGAAAGCATGCAGAGGATGATTTCATATTGGCTAAATATATTTGTAAGTTATGTTCTTATGAAATATTTTTATAAATACTCTTATAAAATGTGTTTATTTAATTTAAAACTTTTTGCTACGGCTTAGTAGATTTTAAATCAAAGTGTTTATAAAAATATTTATAAAGATCGTAATGTTTAAAAAGACGAATAACAATTCAGAATGATCATATAGTGCTCAACTACATCAGATCTAAATTTATTATTTTTTAAAATTATAGTAAATCCAGTAGAATTATCATTATTAAAGGAGAAAATTAATGAACCTTCAGGTATGTATCAATATATCATAATGAATATACAATAATTGCATATATAATGGTATTTCAGAGGAGACAAATGCTGCAAACAATACAACAAATAACTATTGTACAATCTTCTGAATATTCTATCTATTCCATAGATTTTTTAAAAAACATTTTCATATCAACAATTATAAATATTTTAATAATTATATAATTTTTTAATATTTTATAAATTCTTATATTTGTATTGTATAATTTCTAAATACTTACAATTACATTTATAATATTATACTATTATAACATATATAATAACATTATATTATATTAAATTTCTTATCTTTTTGAACTATTTTTAGAAAACAAAATATATTGTAATTATTTAACGTTGATATATCATAAAGATATGGTTCCAGATTATGTATCTTTTTGATAAGAATTTATAATTTTATTGTTAAGGAGTTTCATTAAAATGATTGTTGACTGTTAAGGAATTAATATAATTTAACATACATGTACTTTTAAAAGTGTAAAGTATAATATATTTAATATATTTTCATATATTTCTTTGTTTAGTATGATTTATTAAAGGTATTGCATTGCAGTCTGTCCATTCCAGAAAGAAATTTCCTAATTTGATAGCACAACGAATCATAGTAAGACAATCATTTTCTGCACTATGTGCACCTTCAAGGGTTTTACCAAAAATATGTTTATAAATACTACCTAATTTAAAATTAATTGGCTGACTATTTGTAAAATCCAATTTTCTTCTCACAGTATATCCTTTTTTATTCTGGAAATTTTTATAAGAATGTTCCAATTTTATAATTTGATTTTTAGGAGTTTTTTCATTAATTTCCTGCATCTTTTTATAGTTAGAAGATTGTGGAGTATTAAGTAAACTATCAGAATAAATTATAGTTTTTTCAGTTTTAGGAGAAGTGTCATTTTCGTTGTAATCATTAAAATTTGTATTCATAATAGAATCTAATGCATCTGATAAAATCTTATCATAACCATCATTTAATAAAATACTAACTTCATTAGAAGAAGGATTAGTAGTAGTAGTCTGTACAGTATTCATTCCTTTTGTTGAACTTTGTTTACGTGAGTAAAAATCCTTTACTAATTTTAGCATATCAATACTTAAAATTTCTTCACTGAAATTCTTTAAAGGAAAAAGTCAGATTATGTATGACTTTTGAAAATCATATTAAGATATAAAATAGTATATACCTTCTCAATATTTTTAAGCTCTGATAGAAAGATTGGATAGTCGTAATTATTTCCATTGTAAGCTACGAAGCAAGATGGTGCTGTTTGTCGATTTATAAAATTCACTATTAAATTATATACTTCGCAATTAAAATATTGAGCTTCTTTTAGATTTTCATTGGATAAACCTATGAAAAAAATTAAAAGATGTTGAAATTTGAGCAAGATAAAAATTACTATTATATTTAAAAATAATGAAATGTTAGATACCTGTTAGTGTTTGAATTTCCTTTGTAACAGGTTCATTTGGATGTATTGGCAAAACAAGTTTTTGTGTAACTCTTGGTAAATTATCTTTAGTATTAGATATAGCAGCTCTTGATACTGCAATTAATGACATTTCTGTGATTTTTGGCATGTAATTTTTTGTGATTAATCCAGTTGTTTCCAAATCGAAAAATATAAACGTTTTTATCATTGTTAAAAATATTTTAATAAAATTAAATAATGATGTACAATTGCATTTCTATTATAAAAATAAAATTTATATTAGCTACATTGTTAATGTGTAATTAAATTTTTAACTTATTAAAAATGTTACTGGTGTCCTAACCTTTTATACTACACATGCAACTTTACTAAGTTACCGCGGTTACAATAATAATAATAATAATACATTTTATTTATAGACTAAATATATAATATTTAGTTGAATTTATAAATTAGTGTACAAAATATTAGGATTTTTATTTATTATCTCATTATTATATCATTTGTTATTTGTTATTATCTATTATCACATTATTTGATAATTAATCGGTATTATTAGACAAATTAAATTTTCAACATTATTCTTTTTTAAACAAGCATAAATGTGCAATTTTTTTCTGGATGTTTCTTTACTGCATGTAAAATTATTTTTCCATCGAACGATTATAGCGAGTGATATATAAACCATAATATATTTTTTTCGTATATATATGTATGTATACGTTACTCTTATGTTTAAAGTAGACTAACAAAATTATATTTTCTCATATTATACGTATATTTTTTTTATTTTTATTTTTTACACACATATATATATATATATTTGCAAATTCGTTTATTAATATTTAAAACTGCAAACAAGGTATAGAATATACGTAAAATTCAATGCATTGATTACGTGATATGACTACGACATCGTATGGGGGAAATTAAGTATTATTTGAATATTTCGGTTTATTAAATAAAATTTTTAAATTTTTATGTACGTATTTTGTACATCAACAAACGAACTCTCTTAATCAGTTTATTTTACATATGAAAATTTAATCGATTCCTGAAATACTAGCGCCATGTAATAGTGAAATAATGAAACTTATTGTTATTCTTATCACCATTGACTAACTAGGATAGACTGGACAACCAATGCTTTTTCGTATCCATGTCACAGACCTTGTCTCATCTGTACCTAAGCATAAAGTGCGCCAAATACTAGTGATTTTTTTCCTGGTCGGTATTTCAGATTCTGAAACACAAAGTCCATTTCATGTTCATTCTATTCTATTTTCAATTAATGGTAAGCATAAAAATACATTGGTACCAAACTAATACACATTTCAAAATGTGAATTGTATAGTTGTTGAGATAAATGTTATAATACATTAATCAGGATGTCTACGGATTTAATAAATATCGATGGCAACATAAAAAGAGTGCAGAAAGAAACTTTGACACCATATAAAATAGCAACTGTTATTTTGATTAAAGAATATTGTAATGAAACAACGAAAAGTAATGTATAATTGTTATAAACATCAGATTGTAAAAATTCATTACAAATACAATAATAACGTATTATTAATGTCGCTATTAATGTTAATATTTTGTTGCAGCAATTGTGGAGAGACGTGATTTTTGTTTAATTGCATTGAAATTGATTCAGGTAAACATTTTTACCAATAAAATGTTAAATAATATATCGAAAATATTAAAATATAGTATTTTATTATACCATAATATTCGATACATTAGACAAAATTAAATATTTCACTACTATAAAGTAGTAAAAACTACTATATTTTAATTTTTCAAGTATATTGAATAAAAGAAATTTCTTGATATTTTTTTAGTCGCCTGACATGGATCTCAATACACTTTTGAATATATTACATTCTCCCGAATATATTTTACATCGGTTTGCGCGTCAGATGGAAGTGCAATTAAATATGTTGACAGGAAAAGGAGTTGAAGGATTATTAGATTTATTTGATAATGTCGGACGCCTTATGAAACCAACATTGGATCACTCTCTTTCTTTACCTGCTTTAAATAAAAACTCGGTGCTTGGATTATATATAAGAAGAGTTATCATCTTTTTTGAAAAATTGCCTTTCGATCAAGTTGTAGCTCTTTACGAAGCTTTGAAGAAATACTTGGATAAAAGAATTAATACTTTTGATGGTTCTGATATATCTACAGATTCAAAAACAGAAAATTTGTATTCAAATGAGTACGCTATTTGTTATATTTATGAACTGTAACTTGCTGTTTGTTGGATATATATTTTACAATTTCTTTATACTTTAATAGAATTAAAACAACATGGGGTGGAAGACAAGCTGAATTACTTGTTGCACAGCAGGCACATACTATACAAACAGATGAACATAAAGCAATGCCTCCTGCACAACTGCAAAGTCTTGTACGAGAACTTTTAAGTTGTAGTCCTTATTATGCCGAAGCTGTGAGTATCATATATCCTCTGTTTATATTTTAAAAGAAATTGCGCATCTTCTTATGTCTCTTGTGTATCTATGTTTCAGCATTATTTAAGTTATTTAAACTGTTTAAGGGCCAATGAATATTGTGGAGCTATAGATAGTCTTTATCATTGCTTTGATAGATTAGCACCATTGGAAAATCGTTCTACGCCTGAAGATAAATCTCGTATTTTCAGATATGCAGCTTTAAATTTAGCAGTTTTACATGCTCAATTTAATCATAAGTGCGTTTTTATATAAATTTTCAAGTTAAGAATTTCGTATAGAATTCATGTTGTCATCTCATTTTCATTTAAGAGAAGTAGCGCAAGCTGCTTTAAAAGAAGCTATTATGATGGCACAAGAAGCTGGAGACAATGTCTGTTTGCAATTAGCACATGCTTGGATGTACCATTTGACTTCCAAACAAAAGTAAGTTAACATATTTCTTGACATGCATTGATGTGTATATTGACATATATAAATTATATTGTCATATTTTATAATTTAGGGGACCATTGATAGAAAGGTCAGTTGGTAAGGCAAGTATGTTAGGAATAACTCATACAACTGGATTAGGTCTTATCGCATATGCTCATAATTCTGCCTTAGAAGCTAAGAATCCATCCCAAGTATTTGAGGTATTTTTTCAATCTAGTTGCATTTAATGCGAACTAAATGTTTGTTCAAGATTAAATTGTTTTCAATATTTAATTGCAGACATTGATGAAATCTGATGTTTTAAATTGTCAGCATTCTATGATAGATTTAATGTCAATGACGTATGCGGAAAAATCTGCGTTATGGGCGTATTATGGTAAAACCGAGATGTCTTCAGTCTGTGCTCAGTTATTACTTTTACACAATACAGGTGATAAGAAGCAGCATATGTTTAATGGGCCATCTACTTGCCAAGCTGTCGTTAATATTGCAAATATCTTGGTAGAATTTGGAGAATATTTTTTAGTTGACATTGTGCTTGCTCATGCTAAAGAGAGATTCCCTAATGAACCATGTAATAAGGTACCATTTACAAATGAATGCTATATTTAACTGAATGAATCATACAATGAAGTCTTTTTAATTTTCTTTTTTTACATTTGTCTCATAGATCTGGATATTAAGTGAGCAACTTTATGTGTTCACACAATTAATGAGACAAGAAAAGTGGGGTGAGGCCGAAGCAATAGCGTTAAATATTTCAAGCTTAGATCCTTTGGAAAGTAAATTTAGGTATAGTAATATTTTAAAATATGCCTAATATCTCTTTTATATTATGCAACATTTGTAGTTTTACGAATTTCAATGTTTAGATTAGCAGAAGTTTGTTTGGAGAAAGGCGATTATCCAAGAGGATTAGAATATATTGATAACATTGAAAAAGATGAAGAATTAACACCTCAAAATAAAATAAGAGCTATGATTTTGTTAAGTCAAATAATGTGTGCTTCTGTTTCACCAGCGAGTGGAATTGTAGGAGTTAATTCGTTGGTGCTTTTAAATAGGGCACTAGAATTGGCAATAAAAAATTATTTATCTTATTATAAAGCATTAATAAAAATGCATCTTGCAAACATTCAGGTAATTAAATTAACTAATATATCATTCGCTTATTTAAAGATATTAAAAATATTGTTATATTTCTGTAACATGCAATAATGTTATATTAATTTTCATTTATATTTTAGTTAATAATGGGTATACCGACTTTAGCTTTAAATTTAGTAGAAGAAGCAATTACGCAAATTTTAGCACATGGAGGATATTATGATCAAGGTAGAGCGTTTGTTTTATATGCAAAATGTTTAGTTGCTACTGCTCCAATGTGTGAAAAAACGCGAAAAGGAGTAATCTTAAAAGCCATTAAAGCACTCTCAAAGGCGAAAAATTATTTTACTAAAATTGAAGCATATGGAAGATTAAGACTTACCTTGTGTTTAGAATCTTTACTGTACCACGAGATCGATTTTAAAACTGAACGAAATCAATGTTCTTTCGAATTTCGTCAACTAGATCAACAGCTTCTTTCAAAATTAGATAATTTATCTCTATATTGAAGAAATCAGGAAAAAATTATAGGAACAAATGTGTAGAATTGAAGTATTTGTTTGTATTGAGGAACGAAGCATTCAAATATACAGTATTTTTCTAAATATCCTGCTGTTTTATTTATTATAAAAGCATTAAGCATTCATGAATTGAAATTAAAAATATTAATAATATTATTCGTATGATTATTGCCATAAATTATCTATACGCTATAACTATGTTTTTCAAAATAAAATTCACGTAAAATGTTCTGTATGTATATGAATGTGAGAATAATTGTTCACTAGATTTTGTTATAATGGGGAAATGAAGAGTCGAACAATGACAAGTATACAATAGAAACATTTATTCGTAGAATCCGCTGCGAAGGTACAACGGAATTTTTAATATTCTAAAGTTTCTTATCTACTCCCTGTATGGGAGTTAGGTATAATCCATACGAGTTATCTTCATCTTTCGTTTCATTTATCATCCGATATCAAGTTTTTTTTTTTTCTTGAAGATTTAACTCGCATGAATCACATAGTAAGTGCACACAGGACACAGATAGGTGAATGGTGACATATGAAAGTCGCAGGGGTGAATCTTTATCAAAACCCCAGAAATTTCCAGTGAGTCGTCAAAGATATTAGATGATGCTTTTGTCGAAGAAACTTTGGATGCGTATAAGTGATAGATTACATCCGATATAACACGTTGACAAACACGCACACACGTTCGAACTTTATCGACAATATTTTCTGTGAGCAATTGTTATCTTATCCAAATATCTTATTTCGTGAAAAGCATTTCCTTTCTTTTTTTTTTTTAACAGTATTCTTCTCTCTATAACACTAATAGCAAAATTTATTTTGCAAATACGGTGTTTCTTTACGTTTCCTCTTTATCTTTAAAACAGATATGTTTTTCTTCTGAAAGTTTCTTTTTTTTTTCCCAACGATTATAATATTTTTCAAATAAACCCGTAATTCTTTCAGATGCGGGTTTGCTCACTTCGAGTTTTCAAATTTTTAACGCTAAAGTGCACGTATTCTTGGTGCAACGAAGGGGGGAAGACATATGAAGGTACACAGCCGGGTTCACACATAATACTTTTTTTTTTTTTTTTACAATACAAGAGTGACACAGTTTAGAAAAGATTTCTATATTGTCACAGTATGTTCTCTTTAATTGCTCCTTTTATGTACTGATTTACGCACGATTGATCGTTTTGCTTGGCTAATCATTTTTTACAGCAATTTCATAAAGTTTGGTACTTGTAATACGACAAAAACATTATCTAGAAACATGATACTGTTAATCACAACTGATATGAAATTAAATTTATTATATATATATATATATATATATATATATACACGACAACAAATTGGAGGATCTTTTCTGATATTTAATAAAATTTACTTGAACGACAGTGCTCTTCAGCTCTATAACTCTTCGAACGACAATGAAAATTCTCAATGATATACACATTTCTTTGAATCAACACTTTTTGTACCATAAAAATATGAAATGGAGAAAAATGTGTTTCAGCTTTATTCAGAGACTGTATATTAGAATACACGTGTTTCTTTATAATAAATGTTACAATGCGTCGTTATTACTCCTATTAAAAATAGCATTGTTGCCTTGGACATGTCTGTTCTGAAACGTATGTACGAGATACCAAAATATGATTGTTACAAGTGTTCAAAATACAGGTGATCTCACAATCAGTTTTTACCTACTTAAAACGTAAGCCTTAAATTATTATTGACAAGTACATTCGTAATTTAGATTATGGATTTCATGAAGCTTAACGGTTACTTTAATCTTAACGATACTAAAATAAATTCTGTAATAAAAATACGATCGTCATATTTTCTCAATCGTTCGAATAATTATAAACGGTGGTGAATCAAACGGTTTCAAGGGAGGCCCTTTACCTTTCGAAAAAGTAATCGCATCGCGTTTTGTGCTTCTCAAACAAAAAAAAAAGGAAACCTACGGCCGAGCAAATTAGACGTATCGGAAGCTGTGCATTTCGTTCGAGGTAGGTTTTCCATCGTATTTCTTTTCTCTCTCGTTCAACGTTATATCCTGATTGAGCATCTAAAAAGGGACAGATTTTGTAGGCGGGCAAGAATCAAGCAACGAGAAGCATCTTCTCCTCTTGAATCGCTCGTTCTGCTAAGACGTTCCCCGACTTCGACGCGATTCTGTCCGTTTTGTCGAGCATAGGACGGCAGGGTGCTCGTAGAGAAGTGATTTACACACCATCGAGAAACAGAGGATATTGATAGAACAATCAAATCTCCATGACCGTCTGCACCGAGTTGATATCGAGTGCACAGCTGCCGGTCGCGTCGGGAGAATCCTGGAGGTATTCTTCGGATGGCGTCATCCCGGCGGTCCTCATGTCGTCCCTCACTTTTTCCACCTAAAGCAAATTAACTTTCTTAAAAAGTAAAAATGCCAGGTAAGAATATTTTTATTCGTGCAAATACTTTCTCTCGAGGGAAATCAATTTTTCTTTTGGACGAAAATTATTGTTCGTTTTCGCTTCAACACCTTGCCTGATGTTCTTCTCTTTTTTCTAAATAATCATTTAACAATCGACGAAGCGAAAGTCGATTGGGATTCTAGAGTCTATCTCCGCTTTCCTTCGGTTCGTACATAAAGAAAAATTGGGATGCCTGCGGTGCGGAAAGATTCGAATTTAGATTTTGAACGCGTTCCAACCTTTTGAAGGACTCTCAGCAGGTTCAGACCGGCAACTTTCTTCAAATCGTACACGTTCCATTGCCCACTTCGGAGAAGTTCGGCGAACAGTTCCGGATACTTCGAGACATCCTCGAGTCCTCTGGGCGTTCTGTCAACAGAATCGGTTCGTTGTATCAACCGCGAAGTTTGATTAAATTGGAAATATAGCCAGCCCCGACATTAATTCTCGTTGATCTCCAACGATACGAAAAGTCAGAAATTCGTATGATTATTTCCTCCTCGTGGAAAGTTCATTAATTTAAAGTTAGAAACTTCGACTATCAAGAATATGTTTATACATGCAAAACAACCTATTTTATCGCACAATCGTGTTCGATGTCTGTGTACAAATGAAACGAACATTTGTTCAAACATCGTCCAACAAACAACGTTTGTTCCATCAGTTTATATCCAGGAATTACGTTTCAATCGTCAAAATTTACATCCAACCATGAAATTGCAGTTTATCTTTCCAACTATGAGTCCAAATGAGTTGGACAACGCGTAATTCCTTTACCTCGAACTGCCTCTTGCTGTATTTTTTTTTTTTTTTTTTTCTTTCCGATGATCGATAAACCGCTATAACAAGCCGCGAAGTCTCCATCGCGTAACAGAATATCGGAAAAGAAAAAAAGGGAAAGTTTATGGTCTTGTAATTAGATTTACAGTGTGTCGTTAATTCTCCGTTCATCGGTTTACAATAACTTGTACAGACACGATGAATTATCCGATGCGAACCGGTAAACGTGTTCACAGTAAGGTTTGCGTTGCCGCACCTTCGTGACTATAAATCTGTTCGACCAACGCTGCCGCATTGAGAAGGGTTAATTAGAGTCTTCTTGTACTCTCTTGATTAAATTTACAGACCAAATTGGATCGGGACACACGATGCTCGCTATTCGGATATTATATATCGAAACTTTGTTATTTATTCGTGTAAATGATTTATATCAGAAAATAAGCTACGTCTACGTTCATTTTTGGAGGGAGGGGAGGAAAATATTTTAGCATTTTCACACTCTTTTTATGAGTAAGTATAGAAAACTTTGGAAATTATTGTATTTTTTGGGGTGAGTCTTTACACGGTGATGTGAAAAGGTTTTATCACATTATTCTGTTTATTATTTTGTCCAATTTTATATTAATTGATTTCATTGTTATTTTATATTAATTTTATTATTGTTTTACATTAATTTCACGCCGATTATTTTATTATATTAATGTCAATATTAAATAATCATTTGTATTTATATTTACTGCTTGAGACGTTTATGTTGACTATCCTAAAGTATATTACTATAATAATTATTATAGGTATCGGCTCGTTGGAAAGTTTCTCAAAGTAGACTAATAATATCCAAAATTAGTATACCAAATTATAATATCCAAATTAGTACTTGTAATATCCAAATTACTACTAATAATAGTAGACTAATTATAATATCATATGTATTTGTATCATATGTATCATATGTAACTGTGTATTTATACAGGATGGATTTATGCAGTAGGATATTTTAAAGAAAGAAAAAAAAAAAATATACGTACTTGTTAATACCATCGAAGTCGCCACCGACACCAATATGGTCCACGCCAATTAGGTTTCTAATGTAGTAAATATGCTCGGCGACGTCTGATACGGTTGCCTGAGAGCCGCATTTCACGAAGTAATTATAAAACGTCACCATCACCAGTCCACCGTTAGCAGCCTAGAAATAGAATTTTCATTTACCGCGTTAAAAATTACTGCCAACAACTGCCGATCCAATTATCCATTTTAATTTGTCGCATCGTCGAAAGATACAGAAATCTTTGGAAAACACCGAAGAAAGACTTGAAGATTTGGAAATTTTTGAAAATTCGCGGAAGATCGAGAAACGAAGCGAGAATTTCCGTAATTAGAAACTTTCGTCCGATCGATGAAAAATTGGATTACTTTGTTCCAAGTCTCAGATCTTAATTGCGCCCTGTGTTAACCACAGTTCCTGACCGCCACTACTACTGCGGCGCGTTCCTCGACAAAATCTACTGCAATGTTCTCGCCTAACCGCATTTCGTCTGGATCGTACATTCCCCCCTTTCCGTAGCTGTTTCCGATGTTCGTTAATATTTCATCGAAGAACTTCTCCCTTAATTGTTTGTGTCTAGAGTTGATCCTTGGATCCTCCCTTAATTGTTTATCTAGAGTTGATCCTTGGGATTCTCCCTTAATTGTTTGTCTAGATTTTACGAATCCTGTTCTATTGATTTTCCTCCTTCTTGCTGATTAGTTTAACAGCGTGGCAAACTGAATTTGGTAAATTTTACGATACTCCCATTTATTTTATGTCATACGTACATTATTTCTTCTTTTATTATTTTTCGATAAAATGTATCTACATCATTCAAGGATTTCTTTCATAGCTATAAAACCAAAAAACAAGCATGACAAAGTACTAATGTGGGCACTTCTTTCAAGAATTTCAATTTCACTTTACTGTACTCTGAATACAATTTTTGTGAAAGAAAATATTCCGTCCTGTCTCTATATTTATGAAACTTACAAACAAATTACTTTTCTATTATTTTTTTTCTCTTTGAGCACGACTTTTTAAAAGAGCAAATTGTTTTTCTCGATATCAGACATCGTGTACTTTGTTTCTTGTCGCGCTAACGTGTAAAACATGAAAGTTCTTAGATAGTATTATGCAACGTGGAATTCTAATTAGAGAAGGAAAAGATCTCCCAAATCTCGAGAGGAAGAGAACTGTGGGTTTGTAAGGAGATACGAAGCCAACGGGGAAACAGAGGCACAGATAAATCCGTTAATTTCTCGCCCTGTTAATTTGTCCTTTAACGAAGGGATGCGAGGAGGTTCCCTTTAATAGAGCAGAAAGCCCAACAATAGAAACGAATAGCCGGTGGTAAATGTTTTGTGTCACTGAAAGCCCAGAGATAATCGTCTATCCTCCGTGGAGGAAGAAGAACGAGCTACTCGTTCAAAAAAAAGAGTGCGAAAACCGCCACCTTTTCCTTTTCTGTCTCGAACATGAATTTTTTATCTCAAAAACATTTCACAAAACACGAACAGAGAATATTTTTCCACGTGTTCGCGTTCTGAAATGAAACTTCCAAACTTCCCACCGAAACTCACGAATCCACTATAATTCGATCAATCTTTTTTTATCGATCGTTTAAAAGTTCTTACAATCGAATTTGAACGAAAAATTAAAACGACGTGGACAAAGTGTCGATGTAATTTCTACTTACCAGCTGCTTCAAAATGTCGTCGGGAACGTTCCTCGAGGAATTACAAATGGCGAAGGCCGACGAATGAGAAAAAATGACGGGCGCTTTGCTGGCCCTTAAAGCGTCCCTCATGGTTGCCCTCGCTGTATGACTAAGGTCTATCAACATTCCCAGCCTATTCATTTCCTGAACTACTGCTTTTCCGAATGCCGTTAAACCGCCTCCTAAAGCAAACGAGAACTTCACTCTTTCCCTCTCTTCACTCACTGCTGAAACAGTTTATTCCCCTGACAGAGAGAAGCTCGGAGTATTTACCAATGTGTGTGGAAACACATAAAATTGAAATTAAATTCCACTCTGGACATATAGTTGCGACGTTCCAACAATGACAAATTTTTATCAGATACAGATGGTTTTCACGTTTTCTTTTTTTCCTTTTCAATTATTCACACGAATAAAATACGAATCACACGTGTAATTCATTCGCGTCACTCACCATCCTCATCCTCGTCCTCTACCGACGAACTTTTCGCCCACGGTGTGTTGCAAGTGTGCGTGAGCGTGAGATACCGTACGCCCAACTGATACAGCGTTCTTAAAACGGCTAAACTACTTCCTAGACTATGTCCACCCTCCACGCCGATTAGCGAAGCTATCCTCCCTCTTTCGTGAGCATCCAGGATCTCTGAAAAATTTTTGAAATTTGCAAAATCAAGTCAATAATATACATATAGCTGATGCAATGTGTTGTCTACAGCTAATTGGCAAACAAATATCTCGTTGGTAATCATCTCTTGCAAAAGAAAAACAAAGAACTAGAAAGTAAAGAAGCAGAATATTAAATAATACAACGCGGAGTGGAATTGTAGAATAAACTTTTGTCAATTAATTTTTCGAATTTAAATTTCCTTTTCCCTCGTCTTTTTCTTCTCGCCTTCTGGCGAAATGTGGGACAGTCAGTGCGCGGTAGAATTGAGAATTGGGCTTGTTACGGATAATCGCGAGAGATATACCTACCCGTTGAAGACGCAGCGAACTGCATGTGTTGCGAGTACTTCTCTATGAGCCTCTTAATGAGGTCCACCTGCTCCAGAGTCAGCTGGACCGCGTTGAGATGCTGCGACTCGCACGGCACGTAAGCAGCCCAAAACTGTGAACAAAGTACGAGCCGGATTATTCCTTGGTTAATTAGGAGCAGTCGAAAGAGAGAAAGAGAGAGAGATCGTTGCAAAGATCGTAAGCTACGCGAAAAATTAATGAAACTTTTTTGGACACGACATCTTTCATGAAAATTTCTTTTTTTAAGACACACAGGTTACAGAACCTGGACCTGTACTATTTTCTTGCTTTTACAAGTGATAATTTTTAAAAATATTTTGAGATGCTTTTAATGTTTCAAAGTTTCAATATTTCAATATAATATTTTATCTGAACCTGGACCTGTACTATTTTCTTGCTTTTACAAGTGATAATTTTTAAAAATATTCTAAGATGCTTTTAAGTTTCAATATTTCAATATAGTATTTTACCTGAACTTGAACCTGTACTATTTTCTTGCTTTTACAAGTGATATTTTTTAAAAATATTTTAAGGTGCTTTTAATGTTTCAAAGTTTCAATATTCCAATATCGTTTGAATATTTTAGTATGATATATTAATTTGATATCTCTTTAAATTTTCAGCACCATATTTATTTCTGAATTTTTATTTCATTTATCCAGTCAGAGACTGCTTTTGTATCGATTTGTTAATTATTAATTCGACGATTAACTGTATTGCAGAATTGTCGTGAAAATTTTAATAATTTTTTAGAAATTATCACGCACACTCCATGGGTTTTCCCTTTTGCCGTGCAATCAATTACACCGCTCGGCCGAGAAAGTTCGGCGAACGAAGTTCGCAACACGTTCGACTAAACCATCTGATGATCGATGGGGAACTACGCACGAATTTTGGTTCATTATTGCAGTTTAATAAGATCGTTGTCCATTACTGTACTCGAATTTATTATGCATTTACTTTATCCCGCGAAACCGTGACAAATTTTATGAGAGTGGTTCTACTCTCATGATTTATCGTACCGCAAATATGGTATCACGTAGCGTCTATAAATAATCGTCCGCATGAAAATTCGCTGTACCTTGCTGTTAATCGAGCCGCAAAGATTGCAACGATATAGTTGTACTAATCATGTGTTAGGTTTAATTTAATAAAAAAAAAAAAATATATATATATATATATAGGTCAATTCCTCTTTCTCTCTCATTGTATCAATCCTTTGACTTTAATTCAATTTAGAAACTCGATTTACAATTTCATTCTTTTTTTTTAACGCAACACAACCAAAATTTGTTTTATGAAATTGCAAATTGTAATGACAGAATCTCTCTCCCTCAAGCTTGATATTTTCATCGTAATAAATTTTTATGAATGACTGAAAGCTTCCTATTATAAACAAGTACATACACAATATTGTAAATAAAAATTTTGTCGCACTCGTTTAAACGATTAATAGAAAAGATCGAGTCAACATTTTTTTAAACACGCATTCAAAATTGAAAGGAGAAAAGATAAACTTGTTATCCGAAAACAAATTCTGATTTAATTTATATAATTACACCTTACAAATTTATTATTAATTGTGATTTATAAATTTGCGATCAATAGCTTTAACGACAAATTCTCAAAAACTCGGTTTTCCTTTCATTTAGAGATTCTGTTGTAATTGAAGCTTGCCTCTCCCGGATAAGTAGGAAATTATTATCTTTTGCAACAACAGAGGATTGAACTTGCAGAAAATTAGAGACGAGAGCTTGTCGCGCAAAGAAAAAAAAGAGAAAGGGGAACGTTGCGAAGCTAGAGGGAGGAATGTGAAAAAAAAAGAAAACTGTTGCGTTGCGGTTACAGAATATGGTGGAAGATGCACCTACTGTAACACAGAAAATTTTTTCGTTCTGCGTTTCCTTTTACGCAGTGCTTGCCTGGCTGCCCAGATTGGTTTCCCTTATGATTCTTTGTGGCAAAGTTCTGTTTCCTTTGGCGAAAAAATAAGTACAGCCGCAAATAATTCAATTTTCATAATGGTATATCGTTTTTTTTCGTTACGTTGGCAGATGCTGATATCTCTTTGATGTTGAAAGACACTGATATCTTTCTGCGACTTTTTGGAAATTCACTTCAACTCTAAACGTACCTATTTCTTTTTTTTTTATAGATATTTCTGATTTCTTAGGAGATATTGAATGTACCAAGCAGCTCGATATAATTCTTACTGCATTCTTTGCTTCTTTTCATCTTCGTCTTTCATTTTCTCTTTCTGATATTTTTTCCTGCTAAACTTAAATTGCACAATTATTTTCTGACCCTCTTTTATTACAATCAAAGATCAATAGTCTGTCTAAATATATAATCGATTGTCAATTTTAAAATATTTGACTTAAAAGATTATGCTGTATACAAGGAAAGAAAAAACTCGAAAATATTCTACGAATTTACGGTTTTGCTTCCAATTAATGACAGAAGAGAGTATTTTGCTCGGCCTAGTTGGAGAGTTAACACGGCAGCATAAACCAGAGTTTCAGTTGATTGCTAGCTCCTAAAACGCGAGCTGAATGTGGACTGAAAAAAACCGTAAAGCTTCATTCTCCGAGTCCCCCACACCACCGAGAGGACACACGCGCGTTACGTTGGATTTCGCTGACGATTCGCGCGATCGTTCTCACTCTTGGCGAACGCACGCGTCTGGGCCGCGCGATAATGGCGTATCCGGAGCGAAAGGAAGACAGGAAAAAGACCCGAGAAACACCCGGAAAGAAAGAAGCCAGGCAGCCAGGCTAGGTGGCTGCTACGTAAAAAGAAGCAGCCAGAAAACCTTGCCGAGGAGAACCGGTAACGAGCTTGCGGTCGAAAACTGCTGGCGAAACGGAGAGTCGCGATATCAAGCTCTCTTTCTCTCTCTCTTTCTCTCTTTCGTGTTCTCTGAAACGTTCTGGCAGAACGTAATATCGGGTCGTTTTCTGTTTCGCCAGCACCGCGTCGCGAACGTGTGTTTCATTACGTGTGTGCCACGCGTTGCCACGGCCACCCTCGTAAAGAAACGTTGGAGCGTTTTCTGTGTCATCTCGCGGCCGCGTTGTCTTTCTTAATATCCCCGTTCCCGACGAGATATCCGCCTCGCTGCGTTGGATGCCGGATTTGAAACGACTCTCACCGAGCTCGAACCCGCGCGAATATTACGTCGTCCCCGACTTTCCGATTTCTATCTCCTTCTGTCGCACGCGAAATTGCCAACGTTGTTGTATGCGGACTCGTCTGTCCCTAAGCGTAGTACGCGAACGACTTTGGCTTGCCGCGACGCTGGATCACATCAAGTGGTTTCGTTCGATGAATTACTGTAAAGACTACACGAGGAAAATGTGACGAATGTACTTTTGTGGATTTTTTTATCACTGAAAGTGATTTTAGCGGGGGTAACCCAGAAAATCGGGCCTTCAGGTGCAACGCTGATGCAACGAAAATTAGCGATTGGTTGATTTGGGTCACGTGATTCGCGAGGCGTGCGGTACATCTCGAGTAGGAGTGGCGTTGTCTGGTACTGAGCGATCGGGCCTGTAATTTGTTTTCTATCGATTCAAATGTTTGCATATCAATAAAATTTTATGGCAAAAAAGTCGTCTTCATTTCCTAGTCAGAACAGTTGGGACTTAATCGTACTAAGGTACAAGTCGTGCAGTTTTTTTTTTTATTTTAACGTGGTTAGCATTTTCAGCACGACGCAATTGAGCGAATGAAATTATATTTTACGCTCTTAATATATATTTTGACACGTCCGTGTAGAGCGGAATGTTTAATTTTTGTTAAAAATATTTGTATACTTGTAATATATGTAATATTAATTTGTAATCTTTTACAATTATATTTGTAATCTTTTATACACATTTATAATTTGTAAATATATGTATATTTTCATGTACATGGGACGGAATTTTTATGACAAAGATGCAGTAAAAAGATGCGTTTTTTTATATACGTAGGACGGAATATTTAATTTTTATTGAAACACCGCGTTGCGACAAAGATGCAAGCGAAAACGCGTTTTTTCATTTTATTATTGAGTTACTATCACGTTGCTTAAAATTTATTTGTCGATGATTTTGATCATCTTATTTTGATCGTTTTAAAATATTCGTAGGAGCAGAAGATGAGTGCAATCATCGTTGCAGTTGAACGGTTCTGTCGCGTATGTACGTCGCGGCCAAACTCAATTCACAGCGGGAACGTCGGATGTAATCGGCGCAAACACGGAAACGGCGGAAAATTCGTGTCACCGTGGAGTACACTTTTAGTGATGAATCGTAACGCTCGAGGGTTTAATATCGTGACGAGCAATATTTTGAAGATTTTCAGAAGTACGGGAAACATATGCGTTTATCTGCAAAATCAAGTAAAAAAGACAATTTCCATTACTCGGGATTGATTGATAATTGAATTTTAAAATTGCCTTTTTTCTGTGTGAAAATAACATGTCTCAACTTACGTTCATTTCCTGTAGCGTTTTGTTACGATACATAGTGATGACCAAACTATGAGCGTTAATGATTTAGTAAATGTTACATCTAACAAAATATAACGACGGAATAACCAGAATTTATCACACGTTTTATTACCTGCCTGGAATTTTGACCTTAATTTTTCTTGAATTGTTATTACAGAAATAATTTACAGAAAGCACGATCATTTGTGTTCCTTTGGTTAACTATTGTATTATTTCCGATTTTTTTCTTTTTTAATTAGTATGTTACTACTTGTAAAAATACGCTGTCAATAACACTGTGTTATAGTTGCTGCATTCTTGTTTGTACTCCTTTCGTTTTATTTCATTTTAATTACTTTATTTCAGTGTGGTAATTTCTTGTTACCTTTTTACTGTTAATTTGTATCCTCACAACCATGTAACAATATAGTTACTTACTTACTATCCGGTTGATGAATGAAAATAGAGTAAAAATATTTCCTTTCGATAGTAAAAGTCGAACGATGAAAATTCAGCTCTCAAACAAACGTGGACATTTAGCGGAAATATTTCGCACGGTTATTGATGCGATCGAACCGGAAGCTTTCCTTTAGTCTTCTGCGTAATATTGCAATATTCCCCGAGACAGCTTTTATTATTATACCCGGTAGTAATTGGTGGAAGCATTACTTTTTATTTTGGTGCAGCTTTTAAGCCCTGAAAGGTTTTTAAAGCGTAGGCAAACGAGACAGGGAAAGACTTTCTCGGTAATCCAATGGTAAGCAGGGGGGTTGCAGAAGTTATTCCCTTCAATCGACATCGGAAGGTTATTTGCAACGCTGTTTCATAATGGCTCCTTTGTTACAGCGAAATTAGTCGAACGGGATTTAATGAAGCAGATATGCAGATTCCAGTTTCACAGTTTTTGCAATTAAGTATTCCGTGTGCGGTTCGCTCGATGTTCCTCTTTTCATTATAAATTTCACGTTAACGTTTCATTAGTAATTTGCTCTTTGACGTTACACGACCGTGGTAGCAATTCACAAAATTCTGTTGCGCACCAAGTGTAGAAGGTTTGAACTTTACGCTGATTAAATTAATTAATATTTTCAAGCCCATTGAAAAATTTATATATTTGAAGTTGTATTATACAGGTCTTTAGACGTTGTTTTCTTGCTACTGTGAGTATTTATTTTATTGTACATTATCTCGTTAGAGATATACTTGAAAAACACATTTGTAGAATTTAAGTAAAACACGTAACAATATTAATGACATGTAATTTGTGTTGTGTTACAAAAATTCAAGTTACTTAATTTTATTTTGTAATAAAATTAAATCAAATGAAAAATTCCGAATAAAGACAAAGTTTGTTACCTTTGAATATTCAATGATATCAGTTAAAGATTATTATTAATTTCTTTTTATTGTCTAACATTGAAAAATAATTTAAATGTTGTCTTGACGCAACGTCAGCCTACAGAAGCATGAAGCACACAGTATGATCCTACACATTTATTTATTATTATCTCCTAGCCTAATCTTACCTAAAGTCTAACTTTGAATGTTCTCGTGCATACACTGAAAATCACGATTTAGCTTGTACGTATTTGTGTATACGTGTTTGAGGCTCAACGAGTAATCGATACATTAAATCTGTTAGGTTCACAGTATCTTTGATATTCTGTTTTGGCAAATTACCTCGATACCAAAGGATCATGCTCGTTTTATAGGAATACATTGCCCGACGTAAGTAATTTGATCAGAATTTTTGTTCGACGCTGATGATCCTTGCTTAGAGGATCAAAGGGGGGAAAAACGATTAAGCTATCGTGAGATATGGGGAAGATAATAAGCTACAGTGCACCATCAGGGAGTTGTTTTATATGGTGGATTAAAGTTAAGGGATAAAATTCTTTTATGATTACTATTTATATTTATATTATATTTAATTAATCTTTTTCGCAATATTTTTGTTTTCTTCCAATCTAAAGACAATCGAGAATATAATTAAATTTAGTTTTATTGATACGTTTATTTCAAGCTGTTTTAGAAAGATGGTACGTTGGATATGTTACGGTTAGGGAAGTCGAAGTTAACGCCTATCATCATCTTTTACATGGTGTATCACACGACTAAGAATCGAGAAAGGGGATTCAGTAGACTGTGCATATCCGCTACAAAACACAATAAAAAAAAAAAAAGAAAATACACGTTTTCCAGATAAAAAGATATCAATGACCTGGAAAGAACAGAGAAAAAATGTTGTGACAAAAAAGATTCAGGGTATACCTTCGTTGAAGCTATCAAATTGTGCTACAAATATTTCTCATGTCATGGAAATACCTTCTTTGGTTGAGACACCCTATTAAATCACAGTATTTTGAATATTTAATTTATAGCGATATATAAATTTTCAGACTAGTAAACCGCGATAAAAATTACTTTCTAATAATTTTACTAGTTGTTTACCTGAGAATCAATTCATTGCTAGTCCTTAATAAATATTCTAGTATTCTATATTTATTAATGTATCAGGACTGAAAATAAAGTTAATTAATCATGAGACTAAAAGTATCACACTGTCTATATAATTTCTATATACATTGTCGAATTAGTTCCAAGTCTGACCAATATAATAGTGACTCTCATTAAAATGCTAGTAAAATTTCTTCAAAAAATGTTTTGTACAAAACATCCAATACGTACGCAAATATCCAATATGCAGTATAACCCAATATTGACTGCAAATAATTCAATACGTAAAAGTTAATGTTCGAAATACTTTTATCAGCCATCACGTACATACGCGAGAGCAAATCTACTCGCGTGAGAAAATCGGTAGGCGAGAGAGTTTGGAAAAATTGTTTTTAGAGGCAGGTGGTCGCGAATTAATTACAACGTTCCTTCTAGTTGGCTAAATAAAAAGCTAAGCGAATTTCATGGGACGGCGAGCCCGGTTGTTTTATTATTTCCCTCTTTTGCCCGCAAGTTCTCAAGTTTGTCGAGAAATATGCGCGACGAGCATGTCGTGAAAATATTTCTCCTTCAATTTTCCTTAACCTGTCGGCTATAAGTAATGCTGCCGAGGTATATATTCTCGTACATGTGTACATACACGTGTGTACACGTGTTGCACAGGCGTGTTTGTGTACTACGGGTCGGACGTGACAAGTTTCCAAGGCTTTGTGACGATAATCGATGCATTCAACTTGTCCCAGACGAGTAACCTGAAGTAACCCCTGCGTGTTCAGCTGTATGGAAAACACTGATTCACTCCTGAGACACCTTGCTATTTTTAAGCCTTCCTATTTTTAAGCAACGAGCGAGGGAACTGATTGATTGGACGAGAGAAGAACATGCTGTTTTCTTCAAACTGAAGTTTTAAACGTATGCTGGTGTACTGGTAATTGGTAACACCAATTGCAGGTGTATTGGTAACACCAATAATTAGTCTTTTCTGTTTAGAAATTATTTGTCGCGTTGAAATTAAAATGTTGTTAGAGCTGAATTTAAGAATTTGATCAATCCTTTCTTAATTTGATAATCCCACTTTCCTTTGAATTGTTCTTTCAAATATATTTCAAACTTCTTACAGAAAACTCGTTATTATTATTATATTAATAAAAGAGATTGAAATCAAAAATTGTTCAAAAAATACAGTACGTTACCCAAAACAAAACCCAGTTAACATACGCAGAATAAAACAAACAAGAGACACACATATACAAGGTGGCCACTGAAAAACTGAAAGGTTTGAAAAAGTCATAACTTGTTCATTTTCAAAATGGTGGTCATTTGAGGAATGTTGTGATTTACACACGTAATACTGAAAAAAATCCATTAATTATATTTCCAAATAAAGTAATAAAAAATTGAAAAAAACATGCGTTTGTAAAAGTTATTTTTGTTTCATATCGTTCAGTCTTTCAATGACCACGTTGTATGTCTAAGTATAATAACCAGTAACTAAATACTTAACACAGTGTCGTACGTTAGCAAGCAGTAGTCAGTGTCAGTAAGTCACGATTCGCAATCAAGATAGTTACCTGACCGCCGACCATGCCTTGACGAAGCCTAACCAGGTCCGTTTGGCTCCAGGCGCTCTTGCTCCAAGGCGCGACTTGTCGTAGATCCTTGTCGAAGTCGAATTCGGCCAGTTGATTGTGAACGAAGTTCCGAATGTTCCACGGCAGGTCATTGTGGCCGTCGATCAAAGGCACCTCGGAAAGAACCTGTCGCACGGTCTCCAACCTATCCCTAGGCGATGTCAGGTGTGCAGTCTCGCCATCGGCTGGTCGCGGGCCAACTTTCCCGACCCAGGTTCCGATTGACAGTATGATCACGCTTGCTGTCCAGACACCGCTCTGCCCGCCACGCTGGAACGCCACGTTTCGATTATTGGTGATTGGTCAGCAATTACCGAAGAACATTCCGACAACTATGATAATAGCAAGTTAGTTCGGAGATGGGAAATTTCTGGAGGGTGAGAGAGACTTGGTCATTCGGCTCGTTTCCGATTGGAAGGATCGTCGGAGGTCGTGGTTTTATATGGACGGATGGACATTTTCATACATTTAAATTTTTCCATAGATTTATAAGAAATTTAAAGATGCAAACGCAAAAGAATTTTGTCGCTGTATTTTCTGAAAATGAAACAAATTCCTGCTTCGGTTCCCTTTAATTTCTCTAAAAGAAGGTACGAAATTCCACAAACATCCACAGTTTGGTAAAATGTTAAAGATGATCGGAAATGATTAGAAATTGAACATTTAGAAAATTTTGTAGAAATTTGGAGGATATTAAAAAATTAATATTAAACGTAAAATATTAGATTTCAAATTACGTTGAAAAATTGAGCGATGTGGTTATTAGTATCGCGTTTTTTCGCATATAGGAAAAATGTGAATATTTTCGAAGATGTTGAATTTCGAGGGCGAAATTTCCCAAATTATTGAATGAATATGTACCTATGTAATACCCATATAGGCACGCGTACACGTATAATCCATTATATAATTTCATAGGTTATGAAGGATTTTCTGCCCGAATTTATGAAGAATCCTCTGCCTTTTCCAGTAGCGAGGCGATATTACGTTTTGGGACCCTTCCAGCTCAGTTTCAGCTGTACGATTCCGACAATTTACCGGCGGATCATGGCTTTATGGCTGCCATTAGGGACGGTTCTATAGCTAATCACGCGAGCCATAAATACCAAGTTGAGAACAAGTTTTTCATTTAATTCCTCTGATGGTAACAAATAAACTTTTCCCATTTTCATAGCTCTGATAGAATATTAATATCCAAACATTTGTTAATACAGAATATGTTGAATTAAATAAATTTAATCCCCTGCGCTGGTAACTGGTTCGCGGACCATAACGAGTGACCGAACCGTATAGAATAATTCGTCACTTTCTATTTTCTTTTGCACTCGTCGGTGTGATATCACTGGATGGAAATTAATTAAGAAATAATAGACTTATAATTTGTTTTGCCCGGGTTACATTTAAATATATTTAAAACTGAGAAAATGTTGCAATTTGGGACAAAAAATTCTCGACGTGCGTGGCACGTCACTGCAGCGCAAGAGGTTAATCTGAAAAATTGATACATTTGTCGAAAGTTTTAAATATACTCAATCTTTATCAATGGGAAGCACAAAGAAATGAGATTAATTACTTTATGACTTGTACGCAAGAAATCACCAAAAAAACTCGTCCGGGACATCCACGCTGTTGTAAACGTGTTCTAATTAATTTCACTTCTCTCCAATTACTGCCAAATTCCCTTCCGTTCCATTACCTGACACGTCAGCTTGATTAAAGCCTCATCGATCCTGAGATTCGGTTATCCAAGATCTTTCTCGGCCATGAACTCCGCCAAATCGAAACTATAGTTCAATCAAGCGGTTAACCATGTAAACTTGCAATTATGACGGTCAAACCGAGAATGAGATCGTACGTCATGCACTACTGTTCGATATCTACCTATCCAACATTCTTTCTATCATCCGATCGAAAGATACGACAAACAATAAAATATACATTGTTGTAGCAAATTATAAAAACTCTTTAATAAAATATTTCTTCTGTACTAAAGCGTTTAGCGTTTGGTTTGCTGTTAAGTACGAAACTAAATTGGTTTTATTAGCAACGGGAAATTAATTGAAATACAAAAAGTTGCTACAGTTCTTCTCGAACCTTTTTTTCCATTCTTCTTGATCTTTCTTTACCACTATAAAATAGAACACTTGTGAAAATAAAATATTATTAAGTAATAATTATTACTAATATAATTATTAAATAATATTAATTATAAATATTATTATCACAAAATTAATCTATACAAATATTTAATCGCAAAAATTAATATTTAAAACCTGATCATTCCGTACGTTCGTGATGTACGAATATATTCCGAGCGAAACAGAAATTGCTTCGATCGTTACTTTCCACTTGAATACAGGGATCTTGTAACAGCTTCTGCAAAAGTGTCTCGCGCTAATCCAACCGAGTATCGTCCGCATTCTCAGCTTTGGGATCTCAGGGAGGAGGGGGAAGGGAAACGGGATGTCCAAAGAGCTGAAGGTGAGCAATGGTAGTTGAAGAGACACCGGAGAAAGCTTTGATGTTTTCGTCCAGAAATAATTTACTGTTTCATCCTGTGAGTTGCAAATATTCTGCGAGGGACACGGTCAACTGTCATCGCGAAGCTCCAGGAGCTGAATAGTTTATGATCCTCGTCAAAGGAGCGCGAATTCCTTTTCGCGGGACGTCTGTTCAAGGAACGAGCTTTTCAAAGCGTGTTGGAATGCACGAAACGAGAAAAAGGGATCGCTTTATCCTACCTCTCCAATTATTCCGTTCGTCCTTCGTTTCTGCTTTCTGTTCGGTCTCCGATCGAAGACGCGGAAAATTTGTTTTTCTCATAAAATTATTTAGAACCGAGAGAAATTCTCGCGATCGTGATTATTAATTTTAATTAATTTATTAAAATGGTTGTTTAATTTCATTATATCCACAAATTGAGACGAATGGAATTACAGATTAATTTTATTATTGCTATCTTTAGTCTGTTAATGGTTGTTGAACTTTAGTATGTTATTAAAAGCCGAGAGGAATGGAATTGCAGAGATCATCATTTGACGACTGTTTAATTTATACGTTCCCAATTGAATTGATTGATCGAGTTCTAAAATATAATCAACCGGAATACTCTAGCTGACAATAATCATTGATGTAGGAATTGTTATTTGAAAAGACTTTCTCTTTATATTTCATAACTTTATAACTTTGAATTAACAACTAACGTAGAAAAGAAATTTTCTATGTCAAGTTAAATTTTTAATTCTGAAACATGATAATTTGATAGAAATTAATTTCCTGTAATTCAGGAAAACATAATGATTTAATAGAAATTAAAGAAACGTGTGTTTGAATGTAAAATTATAAGAGGCACATCAAGGCACATTAATTGTTCGAATTAAGAAAATATAAAATACAAAATTAAAAGTAATATTTATTCTTACTAATTTCATTTTTCTTCCATGTTACTCCAGTTAATTATTTTTACAATCAAAATAATACATGTTCTCCATAACTTAGCCAATTTTTGAAATTAATAGGTTAGTAAATTAACGTCATAAATTTTGACCATTAGCAAGATACTAGTAGATAACTTGAGAAATGAATATTAAACGAGGAAGAAATCTCACATAAATCTGGATCCGGAGTAATAAAATCCGAACGGAATACAGTAGCGCTGAGAACGCTATAGTCACCTTATATACTAAAAGGATTAACACGGAGGTATCATGCAGGAAAGAAAGACCGGACTGCTGAACAATGTCGTTTAGCTGTATATTCAGTGTCTGACCAAATGGCAACTTGCGCTACTTGCTCGCCCTGGACTGTGGTAACATCGTTGCCAGAGGCTGATACAACATATGCTTTTCTACTTGTTCCTGAGTCGTACACCTTCGAATTTTCCGCGCTCTTACGAGATTATCCGTAAGGTAAAAATTTTATTTCGATCTGTCGTCGCTATTTAAGAAGATTTCCGCGAACATTTTCCTTTACGTTTCTGACGATGGACCATTTAAAACATCCATTAAAATATTCTGGCCAAGAAGAAAAAGTTCAGAACATTTGGAAAATTTAAAAATATAAAGAGTTCTGAATTGGAAAGATATTAGCAATTGAAATTTAAGTATCCACGAGTTGAAATTCAAGAATTTTATAACCGCAAGGTGTCAAAGTCAGTATTGTCAGTATTAATTAATTAAATGCAAATTTTAATGTCATCAAAGGAACTGTCGAATTCGGCTGACAAAGAATTCACAGATCCCACGGTTTTTAATTCAGACTTTAATTAATTCAGGATTCAGATCTCCATTTTAATAATTTTAATAATTTCTTTTTAATAATTCTGTTATAATTTCTTCGCAGATTAAATATCTATGGCAGGAAATCGACTGCCTCTTTCTTCGATGCGAGTGGAACGACGATATCATCGAGAAACTGGCAGGCAGGCGTGCATAAAACATAAATAAAATTTAATCAAAGTGCGCAGGTGGTAGCGTCGAATCCACGAAAATGAATTCCATCCGGGACAAGTCCTCCTTTTCGATCTGCCTTCTCTGTCCCCGATTAACAACCCCTCGTAGAAATTCCAATATCGGCCAGCTTCTACGACGACTACATGTCGTTCTCGTTCGGCGTCGAAAAATCTCTCGCGATTCAGCATCGATACGGAATCGTCCACCCAATTTACATTCACCGGACGTTTTTATTAAAAGATCGTGAAGGACGTTTCTGCAGTTCTCTCTCTCTTTTCATTAACTTCGTCACAGTGTGTGTATGTGTGTATCATCGTCCACGGAAAAGTATCTGGGCTCGAGATTTTTGAAATGAAAAATGCGGAAACTCGAAAATGTACAGAATGTAATATATAATATATAGAGGAATCTGGATAATATTCGAATAAATCTCAATATTGCTTTTATAATTCATAAAGTGTACGTAATGCGTAAAACAAATTTAGGTTAGGTTTAGGTTAGGTTTAGGTTAGGTTTAGGTTAGGTTTAGGTTAGGGACGCGTGTTGGCAATAATCTAGTGAAATTTTTTATTTTTTAAGACCCAATCGTACTAACAAACTTCCGAGATTCGAGAAACAAATGGAACTGTGTAAACTACTCAACTTTCACCTTCTTATTCGCGTTCGTAAAAACACAAATTCGCGGTCTATTACTCCGCGGTCTACTGTTGTGCGAACACGAGGACACGCGAGGCTGAAAAGAAACGAAAAGAAAAATTCCTGTCGTTCCTGACGTGGACTGGCCAGCATCCAAATATCGAGCGTAGTAAAAGGTCGTATTAAAGGAATGTACTCGAAGAAAGTACAGCTTCGGCAACAAAGAGCGATCTCGATCGATCGGCGTTCGAATCGACGGGCCCTGGCGTCGGGACGAGATTCCACGTGAAACCACAATGGGGTAGTTACGACCGTTCGAAAAGTCAGCCAGAAGAATTTCCCTCCCCCTTTCCTCCGCCCCTCTATGTTTGGCCATTTCCCTTCTGTTCCTTCTTGTTCGCCCTAGCTAGCAACGTATATCTCGATCGTTTCCTCGAATCACTTATACATCGTTACCTCGAGCATGCACCAGCCAGACATTTAACGCGTTCCACGAATTTATCACCTATCGCTGGTCGAGACAGCTACTTCGAGATCTGGAAATGGGGAGAGAGGCGCACACGCGGAGAAATATATTTCCGATCAGAATCGCTGGGAGGCTGGCTATTTTTGGTTTAACTCCTTTCCATCGCCGGTCGGACCTGTGCGCGGCAGCGCGTACGTTTGGAATTTTGACAAGTCGCGCGGACTTCCGGCTGGCTGCTCACCGCTTATTTTGCGTGTGAACGCGGTTTGTTATTCAAACGAGAGGCAATCACGCGATCGCGTGTGTGTTTTCAGCAATTTTTATTTCCCTCGCGAAGACCGCAATGACCGATTAATTTCGGGAATGACGTTCAGTAAATTCTATTTTCCCGCGTTAATTCAAATCAGGCGTATCTAATCAAAAGAATGACTGAAGAAGAGACTCGACGATCATGCATCAATTCCGTGTATAAATTCGAAATATAGTTAATGCAGTTTTTCTTTTTATAATAAACATATATAGACAATTTGTGTGCTACTTGGCATTAACAACTTGCTTTAAGCGGAAGTTGAAGACGTGCTGTTTTGATATGTTAAGAATTAAGAAAATATGATTTTTAAAAAATTACTAAAGATAGAATTATTAAATATGTAAATGAATATATATATTCAAATTCAAGAGTTAGTCATGATGCTACAATGCGTCATCGTCATCGGTTCTTCGAGATAATATTAAATTAGTTTATCAGTTTCTGATAGATCATGACACAAAAATTTGAGGTCTCTGTTAAAAAAAATTTCAGATTAGTCTGCAAGTCTCTGCGTTTGTTTAATTGTAGCAAGAGTATTTTCAATGTATAAATAAGTTTGGAAGTTAATTATTTATTTTATACCTAATTTAAAAAATTCTTTTGAGCATTTCGTTATTCCAAATGCACTTGCAGCAACACATTTTAAACAGTTTCTTTACAAAGAGTTTGTTAGAATTTTCATACACGCGATACATTAAACTTTTAAACATATTCGTTGCGCTGGATCAAGAGACAGCGTAAAAAGAGTAGTACTTTGAACATGCGCAACAGCGTGTTTCGAGTTTCATTTTATAAAGTAGCTTTTATTTTAATCCTCGTATTCTACAAACAAATTTTCTACAAATTACTTATTAAGTAACCGATGTAAAGTTGTTATCTACCAAAAAAAAAAAAAAAAAAAAAAAGGAAAAAAGACACACACTATTTTCCGGCGCCGGTTCATATGGGCAAAATTCTCGACGTGAAAGCTTCGTCGCCAAAAAAAAAAAAAAAAACCTCGAACGCACGGCGGAAATTACCGGGAGCATAGCGAGTAACTTGCTGAGCAACGCTTTTATCGAAATTTCCTCCGTTCTGGTTACCATCGAGGCGAATTCACTTTCGTAAATTCGACGCGGGCATTTTGAGCCGGTGAAAAGGCAATAGGTTTTCACTTTGACGCGGTTTTATCGATAGCCCCGGCGCAGCTCGGCTACGGGAGGGGAAACGCTCGTAAACTTGGCGATGTCGGCGATCGAGTTTAAACAGCGTTTATCTCGCTTAATCGACGTTTTAACAGCCAGCCGGCGGGAGATCGAGTTATCGCGCGAAAATTGCGACTCCATCGAGTCCCGGTCGAAAATAAACGTCGAACGAATCTCGGGTTTATTAGCCTCGCGATTTCCTCCGACTTCGGAAAAATTCGAGAACGCGGACGTTTATTCTGTGTTCGGGGTAAAAAAGAAGATCCGCAACGTTTATATCTCGATACTAGCCGCGGTAGTATCGCTTCCATTCATAATTGACGAGGCAATTTCGCGGATCGGGATGTAGCCTCGAAACGAGGACGAAACGATCTCTCCTCACTGACAACGAGATCTCGAAGACCTCGAAAAAATTTCTTCTTTAGGTGTAGTACCATGGTACCTAATTTTGTATTTTGAATTTAAAGATGTTTCTTTTTATTCAACTGTACGCAGTTTAGATTTCAATTCATCTTCCTACGGTTTGGAAATTAATTGAATTTGTCGTTGTCTACGTCCAATCTTTTAAATTAGGTTTGAAACTTTAGTAGGTATTTAATTGTTGTTTGAATTTATACTTGAATTTATTGCGTGACTTAAATATGAAATTCTTCTAATAATATAAAGTACAAATTGGTTTTCTGTTCAATGCAAAAATTTAATTGACTCTGTCGATGATCGTTGATTTTTTCAGATATAATATCCATGTCCGTGTAGGAACACTGGTATCTATTCAATTTCATTGAATTTTATAATGTTGATTGCTTTTGCTCTCCCCCAATTAATGTGAATTTTAATTTACTTTCCTCCGTGAAATTTCACGCGAAAAATTGCCGCTTCGATGGATTTTTTAAACTGAAATTGATGAAACTTGTCGATGAAGTTATCGAAACAATTTTGAAGAACAACGAAAGCTCTTCCTCCCCGAACATCGAATTATATTTGTTGTCTTCGGAAAATTCGTTCTTAAATCATCTTCTTAATTTATACAAAGTTTTTAATAAACGCAATGTTCCATAATTATTTTCGATAATTTTTTTGATTAAAAAGAGAAGAATCATAACAGAATTACATCTTTAAAACAAGAACGGAATAATTTTGTTCAATCACGTAATAACCATATTCTCAAGAGCTCAAGGTCATCAATTAGCGATCCAAGAGATTATCCTATGACGGTACGACCTTTTTAACGGCGTTCCACTTGCGAAGAAAGTGAAATAGTCGTTTGCACTCGCGTTAGACGTAATCTTTGCCTATTTCTACCGAGAGCAACGAGCATCATAACAGAGAAAGGGAACCTAGGCTCTTCGTTACTAAATAGCCTCGTAATGTTCGAAATTGCGCGATTCGCCACGGCTGGTGAACGTAAAAAAATTTTAAAGGGCGATCTTGCTTTCTTTCACTCGCTATTTCACCAGCAGTTGTTCCCTCAAACTTCACAAGTAAAAGTGTAATTCACCTCTTTCGGGCTCTTTTTGCCTTCGGAGCCGGTCCGTTTCGAAGTGAAAAAGTATAATGGGCTTCGAGGGCGCCTTTCGAAATTGCCCACGACACTGTTCTCGTGAACACTCGAAAGATATTTGTGTCGTTACCGTTACCAGAAACGATCTCCATTATCGTATAGTGCGATATAGATACAAATAGAAATACGTACAATAATGATATAAAAAATACAGATATTGTTCAATAATTATTTTTGTACTACTATAACAATTTTTGTATTATTACACTAGTAATCACATAATACTAGTTTTCCACACTATAACATTACACATTGTACTATTAACTATATACTAACATTATACTATGTGAAAAATTTGAAGTACCCTATTATATTCGATCTGAGAACATATGTATGTAAAAGTTACAAATTTCATTAGGAAAGCCTCGTTCCTATAGTTTCCTGTAGTTTATCAATTGATTAATAAACTGTTGATTTTTATGCAAATTTCCAATTTCCAAAATTCCATTGAATATATAATTTTAATATATTAACACAAATAAACAAGCAAGTAAGAAAAATCACCAATTATTAATAAAAATTGATAATGGCAACCCGACTGAGTGCACAATCTACTTTTCCAAAATTTCCTAACAAATTGATAATTTACCTAACTGTAACATAATTTGTTGTAACACAAAATTGTATATATTTTTTTTTATTTTAAGGGAATTTTTTTTTAAATTAAAAAAGTTATTTCATTAATGTTGAAAGTGGTTCAAGTCCGTTTATAGTCATCAAAAACGTGTTATTTCCTAAACAATGTTTGTCATACTGTTTTGGACCACTTTCAAAATAAACGATTCAATTGATCGTTGATTAATCGTAAATTTCCTCCAAATGACACGTATCTCACAAACTCCACGTCTTCTGGAACGATTAAATATTCACGTTCTCACGGCTTTTCTACCAATATTTCCGAATTATCGAATCACGTTCCCCAGGCCGGCTGCAATAAAGTGGATGCAAGTAAGTGGAAATCTAAGAGTAAATGCCGACGCGTAAGGGAAGCGAATTGGAAATTTCTTCGATCGCAATTCGCGTTACGTGACCGTCTACACAGTATTTCATGGAAATTTCTCCAGGGACCTGGGATGCACGGCCAGAACGAAGATGCTTTTCCCTCCCCCCATTCAGACGATGATTCTACACGCGTGTTCCCGAAACATCGCGATCCATCTTGTGCCCGGTGGAGAAATTTTCGCCAGCGTTAGACGTATTACGCGGGAAAATGGCGACAACGTGTTTTCGCGTTGAGTATTCGTAGAAGTAGAAACGGCAGCACGGGTCGGTGCGCGACCGGTAGAAAGGACGAGCTTTTTTTTCTTATGAATATTTACAACGGCGCGAGAGCAGATTTTTAATCTCGCCTTCTCTGCAATCTCCAGCCTCTGATAAAGAATTCTCACGAACGTCTGTGTCTAAGAGTGAATTTTCAAAAGTTTCTAATTAGAGGGCAAAATTCTTCTCTTTTCTGTTTCTACGAACGATGATGCTTCGTGAAAGCGAATCGCGAAGCAGGATTTCGATGGAATGGAACCTTTGTCAGAAAGAGCTGAAAGGGACTGAGCAAAATTGAAATTTTTGATTTTGAGCGTGGACCACGTATGTAATGCGATTAATCTCTTTGTAAATTTGATCAATGTTGCCTTTTATTTAGAGTATATTAGAGTATATTAGAGTATATTAGAATATTTTTAGAGTATATTAGAGTATATTAGAGTATTTTTAGAGTATATTAGAGTATTTTTAGAGTATATTAGAGTATATTAGAGTATATTAGAATATTTTTAGAGTATATTAGAGTATTTTTAGAGTATATTAGAGCATATTAAAATATTTTTAGAGTATATTAGAATATGTTAGAGTATATTAGAATATTTTTAGAGTATATTAGAGTACATTAGAGAATTTGTAGAGTATATTAGAGTATATTAGAATATTTTTAGAGTATATTAGAGTATTTTTAGAGTATATTAGAATATGTTAGAGTATATTAGAGTATTTTTAGATTATATTAGATTGTATTAGAGTATTTTTAGAGTATATTAGAGTATTTTTAACGTTCAATTCGCTCCATCCATTAATATCCATTCCATATCAATTTTCAAAGTATAAGTTACGTAGATGATGCGCGATCTACGACACCGAAAATTAAGATTCTGAAATTATGTATATCCGACGACTGCTGCTACGCTGTCCCACGAGGGACTGCGTACAAAAACTTCTTGGGACAGGACGTCATGAATAAAACAGCTCTATTTCATTGACTTCTCAAGCTGCGAAACCAAGATCGGCGGAAATGGCGCGGGAAATGGGCGCCTCGAGCAGGATGGCCAGCCTGAATGTGAAATAAAATTCAGGTACGTCCTTCGAAGCTCGTCCACGTCGTCTTGAAACGGGACAAATGGGACTAATAAATCGCGATACGTTTTGGATAAACGAACCTTCCGCGAGACCATTCGAAAGAAACACGCGCAATCTGAATCCTTCTTTTATTTCCTCGAAAGAAGGAAGAAATGATTATTCGGAGAGGAATTTCCAGATTTCGTCCTGGTTTCTCTTTTGTCAGTTTTCTCATTGGAATTCAATCCGACCTTCAGTCTGAGATAGATGCCAGCGCTATTATGAATTTGTCGGCTATTGTTATGAAAGGCCACGCATTCGTTCGTTTGTTGGCTCGAACGAAAATATCTCTATTCCCATCTTCGATCTCGGCCTCGAGTTCATTTCTCCTCCGTTATTTTTCCGCTGTTTCTCCTTCGATCGTTTTGCGTTCTCCTTTCCTTTTCTTTTTTCCATATTTTTATTCCACGTTTTTCCAACATTATCGATAGTTTGCGCAAACGTTACGACTTTTTAAAGGTTTCATGCAACTTTAATTAAATAGTTGAGCGTAGGAGATTAAATTTAGCGTTTTATGGAGAGGAATTGTACGTTACCGTTGTAACAAAAAAAAAAAAAAGATATTATTATTTTTGTATCGATGCGAAGTGGAAAATATCGGACGTGTATTTTGATATAAAATTCCCGCGAGGTACGTAAACACAGGTGTTGGTCGTTGGGTGAAAATATCGTGTTAGTTTAAAAACGCTCAGTGTTTAACCTGTGACAACGACAATGCGATACGCGAGACGCAATTATTCGCATTCATACGTGTGAAACTTTCGCGTATTTGTCGGATTTTTGCGAATAATTTTTATCTGTGTCTCTCGCTCGCGACGTTCTGAAAAGTAAATATTAAAAACGAGTAGATATAAAAATTTCAACAATCATTTACACATTCGACGAGACATTCGCCGTTGATAATTTGATCATTCCATCAAGTGCGTTTAATTCATAGATTATTTTTAGCAATCCTCAGACTGTTCAAATTTTATTCTCAGGAATCTGTTTCTTTTCTCATCAAATTCTGCAAATTAATTTTAGACTGTTCGAAAAATATATATAAAAATTTCTTCTCCCCTCAATTCAAGCAATTCGATAAAATTCGAAACACGATGTTCATTTGTCAGTTTCGAACCGTACGTAAATGTACTAAATTCTTAACTATTATCGAGTATTCTGTACAAATAAAAATTAAACTACTGTCGTTCCCATTCATTTGCAACTAAAGCAGCATTCGACGAAACATCGATGCAAATTTGTCGGAAAAACCGTCGTTTTCGGCGGGGAAGGTGGAAAATCGTTGGTCAGCGTTCATTTTTCGCGCTGTCCTCGCCAAGCGATCCGGTCGAAACAAACAGAGGGAAGCAAACAGAACAGTCTGGCGCGCGTTCCGAAAAAAGTATCGATGACGTTGGATGCCTCGTTTCGCGAGATAGCATCGCGAGGAACAACGCTGTCGACGAACAGAAGGAACCGCTTGCGCTGTCATCCCGCTATTTCTCTTTTGTTTGCGCCCTTCGTTTCTTTCTCTTTTTGTTCCTCTTTTTGGTGGCGGAGTTCCACCATTTTTCGGACTGGGCGCGAGGAACACGATCTCTTGTTTCGATTTTTCACCGGCCGGTGTGCAACAGCTGCGAGCTCTTTTTAAAACGAATGCGCGGAGAGCTGTTTGCGAAACACGTTGGGCCTGAGGATTCTGAAATTCTTGGGTGAGAAAAATGGGATAGAAATTTCGTCTGATAAATAGCGCGCGTATTTTTACGCGTTTGAAAATGCGGGAAATTTGAAGATACCAAAGTGCACGGAATGTATGTATATATATATATATATATTGGACACAAATATGTATAAAATACTGTACTCGTTGTAACATCGTATCTGGCAGATGAAACGAATCTTTAGTTTTTGATTCTATTTTTTTCAGTTGTGTACACAAAAATACAAATTGCAGGGACGTTGTCCTATAATAACGCAACGGTTATTTACATTCGATGAGACTATGGAAACAAAAATTTGATAACAAAATAAAAACGGAGTTTGTGGTGGCAATTTGCTAATGGATTTCACTGAAAATCGATTCGATCCGACGCTCCGCTAAATTTGAATTCTTAACTGTTGAGGCTTTATTTGCCTTTTCTCTTCCTTTCGGTGCTTTATTTCCGACTACTTGACCTCAACCGACCAGAGCTACTTGCATCCCACGAGTATTTACCTGCGGGATAACGTCGGATAAACTCCTCCCCTAGATTTCTGTTTCTCTCATTTGAAAGCGGCCAATTTTGAAATTGCATGCATTTTTCATTCACCGTGCGTAACTTTTGACATTTTTCTTTGAGTCAATGTCCTCGATTCAACAAAGATCTTTATGTATTTTGTTTAAATTTCTGTCTACTGATATTTAATGAAACATATCACAAAATTAGATTCCAAGATTCTGTCGCGCCCAAGTTTAGTTTTTCGACCACCGAGTATCACAAGATCACATTCCACCTCGAGCAAATCCATCTCCGAATAATTAAACCATCCCCCGAAACGACGACTGCATTATCTAAACGCGCGATATCCAGCGATACCGCGCGCATTCAACGTGGACGGTCGTCGTTCGCGGTTTTCTCCCGCGTAGAAAAATGTTCGCGCGACTCGTAACGAGGGTTGGTACGCGAGGGTGCGTAGCGAAACACAAAACCAAGAGAAAACAACGCGACACGAGAAGCAAAACAACGAGAGGACGAGAAAGAGAGAGACGTGTAGCAACGAAACAGCAAGGAAGAGGAAGAAGAGAGCAGACAGTGACAAAAAGCGAGAAAAGAGAGAGTCAAATGGAAACGGGGCAAAACGAGCGAGGAAAAAAGAAGAAACAGAAGAAAAAGAAGGGAGAAACGAGGAAAACGGAGAAAGGAAAGAAATAACGCGTTCGTTTAATTTTCGACCGTAGGTAGCGCGACGAAAATAAAAAGCATTGGCGAGCACGAATACCCTACCCAACTTTCCTCCAGAGCTTTTTGTTTCGTCCCTTTTTTTTCGCCCCCCGTGAAACAATTCCGCGGCGCCCCCTGCTCATTGTTGAACCGCGCGATTTCTTCCTTCCTCTCTTCTTCCTCTTCTTCTACTCGAACGTGCGAACGATGGCCAACGAAACGACCGGCAGAGAAGAAACAGAGGAAAGAAACGACGAAGAAGAGAGAGAGAGAGAGAGGGGGGGGAAACAAAGGAAAGCAAGGAAGCTCGGGGAGAAATGATAAAACTGTTGCAAAGTTTTCGAGGCGAGCTGAAGGAGAACTTTGTTATTCCACTGGTCGGAGGGAGATTCATACGTAGTAAGTAGCGTAGTGGAGCGAAGGAGTGGGTGAACGGTGAACAGGCAAGATGCCTCGACACCGGCCAACTTTCCGCGTGAAACTTCGAGATTGGAAATATTTCGTGGACGCCTGCTTCGTCCCTCTTTTTTTCTCTCTTTCTCTTGAATCAGAAGAAGAACTGTCTTTCTCTCTCTCTCTCTTTCTCTTTCTGTTGGATTTCGATCCTTTTCGCATGTACGTGTGTGTACTTTGTCGTAAATCAATCGATCGAAACTTTCCTGCTAGACGCGCGTGTAGGGAGTTGGCATTGGGCACGGGGGTGGACAGAGGAGGGTAAATTATACGCGTATGTACTTTCAAATTTTGTTTTCCTTTTTTCTTTTTCGTTTTTGTTCAGTGACTGGCGGTGGGTAATTCAGGAGACTGGAGAAATATCATTTGTCCATCCTGAGAAGCTTTTGACGACTTTTCAAATCTATGCTGTGGCTTATGCAGCAACCTTCGATTAACGACATCGAGTTAAAGGATCGAATGTTGTTAAGGATGAGTGGAAGGACGAATGGTAAGGATTTTAAGTAGTGAGTGGGAGAAAGAAAGCGAGAATTTGCGTTTCGTCTCGGAGTCACTGCTGCCTAGACTCATCCAGTGGGGCTGATGGCAGCGACTCCTTACCCCAGACGCTTGTTGTTGTAACTAAACCTACTAGGCTGGTCTGATCACCTATCCTAGCGGGGTTCCGTACACTCTGCTGCTTAACGTCGAAGATCGGTAGGACATCGATGCTAGGCGCGCAGCCATTTGCGGCTTGTGCTAGTCGACCATGCACAACTGGTAACAAAAGAGATCAAACAACGCAGAAAGTAAAAAAAGAATTCGTTTCACAAAAACGCAAACAGAGCCAATGAAAAGTGAGTTTCGTTCATGCACGACACAAGCAGAGAATAACACGAAATCTAATAAAATAAAATCGGTTTAAGCTAGAGAGTTCAAGTGCTGTTCGTAGTTAAACCGCGAATTTTCTCGGTCGAGCCTTGGAAGACCTGGGAGAAGAGAAGAAGAGAGGAAACGTTAGTATTATTACTAGAGAGGAAATATTTGTACTGGTCGGCTCGACGGTTACTTGCAAACAAGAATCGCACGATTCCGCGAGACTGCTCTTCGTGTCTTCTCAAATACGATTTCGCGTTCGTTCGGATTTCCTTTGATGCAATATCGCGAGCAAAAGTACTGGAAACTGGCGTTCAACCTCTCGATACAGGGATCCCTGTTGCTCGAGAAACACCGCGCTCGTCTTTTATTTTCTGTTATCGATCGCTCTCTTTGTTGGAATTTACTCGAATCGAACGTTGAACGTTTATTGCGAAAATATTTGAATCGTGGCGTTAATCGATCAGGCCCACTTTAATATTACTGTGTTATGCATCGTGTATCTCGCAGTGTTGTGTCCACCTTTCTTTTTAGTGAAAATTTTGAAAAATGAAAAGACCGTAAAAGACTGAAGTTTCAGAGAACTATTTCAACTATTTCTTTTATAATTACAAGTAGATAATTATAACATGACTTTTTAGTAAAACATTCAATTTCTTTTTGAAGAGAAATAAATGCTTTACGAGATCTAGACAACTAATTTTGTTCATCATCTCAACTTCTTACGACAATATCTTCAAATAATCTCTAAAAAGTTTCCAACGAAACAGTCGTCAAAATCTCTTCAAACAAACGAATAAAAACAAACAAATAAATAAAAGAAAAAAAATACAAATATATTCTCGCCGATAAAAATTCGTTTGGACTTTGGACCGGCTGGGAACGTGAACGAAAGGTTTTGCGTTGGAAACACAGATTAGAGTCCGTTCGACAGTGCGTTAGGGAGAGTTCGGAATGGGGTTTGGCAAACTGCATCTTCGTCGTACATATTCAGCGATCCAAAGTTCGACGAGTGGCCGCCGGCGCGGGAAACTTGATTTCCGATAAATTCGTTGAGTACAGCTCTGAAGTATCCTGGCTAACCAGTAAGGCGGAAAAACTGATAAGATTTCGCCGGGGGCTAGTTCCTTTTATTGTTCATTTGCCTGTCCCCTAACTTATTCGTTTCTGCGGGCCCAATATCGCTTCGAAGGTTGTTTGTAGGTTTCAGATTTTCCTTGCGAGCCGCTCAAATTTGTCAAAGAACTACTGCTTCGATTCCATCTTTCTGTGAAACGAAAATTCTTTCGTTTCCATTTAGTTTTGTTTCTTTTCAAATTTTTGAAAGAACGACGTTTCTATTAAAAATTTCAGAAGTGGAATTGAATGCTAGAAAGAAAAGGTAGAAATTTTAGGAAATGTGAAGAAGATATTCGCGTATCGAGATACAGATAAAATCAATTTGAAGTTAAGTACGAATTAGTGGAGAAAATTCGCGAATATGATTATAACGAAAATATTACAAAATGCAGTAATAAAAAATTCTTAAATTGATGAAATTTTTAAAACAGATAATTTCACTTGTCACTCTCGTTGTCATATTAAAAAATTGCAAATTATTGTTAGAAGGGAGGACTTGTAGGTTTGAAACGTAATGCAAATTTTAGGAAGTGTAATTCCGCAGTCATAAAGGAGGGGATTGAAGACGGGAGGGTGTCTTGGAAAGTGAAGAGGGCAGGTTGAAAGAGCGTCACAGGCCCCAAAACGCTTTGCAAACACTTTGAACGCGGACTCGTGTGATCCATTCAAAGATGCATGCACGTTCCGGTTAATATTGAAGCCTTAATTAACGCTCCTCTGTAGACCAGGGGATCAATCTGCAGAATTTAAATTGAACGTTTCATTGTGCTTTCAATAATGCATTTCAATTCTGAAAGCGTTTCTTGCGCTCCCCGAACGGTAATAATGGACGAAGATGGTCAATGATAAATGCGATGACTCCCAGAATAGAAACGTTGTTCATTTCCTTTCTCATTTTTCTAAACGCGCGCCACTCTTCATTCACAGATTCAGATTCACTCGACTATAAATGTATTTTCACGCACGTGCACGTAATTGAATTTTTTGAAGCTATCTAACACATTGTAAATTTAAATTCAGCCTGTTCGAAGAGAATATATTTAGAAGAAAATTTTCTTCGAGTTATTCGTTTTATTTATTTACTAACAAATAAGTGTTATGTATGTTAGAAAAATGTTAGGTTCTGCTGGACTATGTAGTTATAAAAATATGACATCACTGATACTAAGTTTATATAAAATTTAACAAATCAGATAAAAAATATAGAAGGATTTAATTTTATTGTAATATATGCATTTGAATATAATCTTGTTTCTTCTTATTGACAGTTGTGAATATTTTGTATTTCTTTGCATAGTCTGTACATGCATGCTCAGTATACGTAATTTCTTTGAAATTACTAAAAATATTTAAAGATACAGACCTTACTTTTCACTGTAACGACAATCACGTAAAGATATAACAAACTTTTTTTTTTAGACGTGTTATACACTACTGAATTAAAATCATTCTCTGAGAAAAGAACAGCGAGAAAGGAAGAAAAATTATTTCCAAAAAAAAAAAATCTCAAAAACTCTGCCAGCGTTTCGCCCCAAAATATTTCCATTTCTGATCGACGTAACTTCAAAGCTATCGCGACAGTTCCCGCGGGAGAACGAAGGAACGCGAGGAAGGTGAAGAAAATTCCGGAAGTGCGGGGAATTTCTCGTGGCGAATTCAGGTCGAGTTACAGCGATCCGAAAGGCAAACCAGAGTTTTCGCGGAAGAATTACGCGGTTCCGCGGTAGGTGACTATAGCCGGCTTTAAATTTTACTTAACATTATGTGGCATCGGTGGAGGGACGCCTCGCAAGGCCAGCCACTCGTGCCGAAGTTATGCACAGCATTTGCCCCGCGAGGACATAACTCTGCGCGCAAAGTTGGCAGAGAACAGCGTCGGGATCCCTTTCGTGCTGGAATAACGTGAAAGCTGGAATAACAAACCACCTATGTTACTGTCCGCCCATCCCCTCCCACCCCTTTCATTCGCAGTCTACCTGCAGCGAATGTTGAATTCGATTTCGAACTGAAATGATCGGCTAGAAATTCGGCTTCGTATCCGGTCGTATCAGGTGTCGATCGTTCGATTGTATTTCTAGCACTGTCAACTGTGTTACGCTTTGTTGTTAATTGGAATTTCGAGGATCGTCTCACTGAAAAGGAGAAGCAATTGTTCTGACTAGGAAACGAAGACGATTTTTTTGCTATAAAATTTCATTGATATGCAAACATTTTAATCGATACGAAACAAATTAGAGGAGCGATCGCTCAGTACCAGACAACGCCACTCCTACTCGAGGTCTACGCCACGCCCCCCTCACGAATCACGTGATCCAAATCAACCAATCGTTAATTTTCGTTGCATCAGCGTTGCACCTGAAGAGGCCCGATTTTCTCAGTTATCCCCGCTAAAATCACTTTCAGTGATAAAATTTCGATATCTTCTCCAACTATTTAAATTTATTTATTTGTACGTTATAACTATGAAATTTTTGATGCTCGTGTTGCTGAAACTTTATGACCATTCGATTCGAAATGGAAAGCTCGTAGTATAATAAATATACAAGTAACAAATACTTCCTCAATTCGCAATTTCTGCGAATCTCATAATTAAAACAAGGTTCTCACAATTCTCTCTATCAATCAGAATTCAACGCGCGAAAGGTAATTGAAGAAATCAAACGAAACCCAGTTAAACTGAAGTTAATTGAATAAAAAGGAAAACTCGCGATGTATCGTCACACACGTGGAACACGTTCGAGAACATCGTTCGATATTGAAACTAATTATTCATCGCAGCTCGAACCATCCGCGTAGCTTCCTCCGGTTCTGTAATGGAAAAGTTTCTCTCCTACGGCGGATGTGGTGTAACGTGTGGCGTCGGATCGCGGTACGAAACTTTTATTTACGAACCCGGGTAATAAAGAAGATAATAGAATATTCTATAAATGGAAAGGCAGCTACCGTCCTAGCTTTCATAACGTATTCCATTAGCGGAAATTGCCGCGACGAACTTGCAGAATAGCCACTCGGAAAAATGATAATAGAATTGAAGGGGGGTTCAGTTCGCGAAAGGGTTCTTCCTCCTCCTTCGTTTTCCTCCGAGGGGGAAAAAAAAAAAGAAAAACATCGACAATTTCGTCGTACATTTTCTTTCTCGAAACGCGGAATTCCGCGTTTCGAGATATTTCGATTTACGTGGCAAACCCATCGTCGCTGTAATCGACGTGCAAAACGCGAGTTTCGAGTTTCACGCAGTTCACCAACACTCTGTTTGAAATTTCTGTCGCGACGGGTATAAACTTGCGACGACGCGATGCCCAAAAACGGGAACAGACACGTGGATGGATATTCCAGGCGACGATATTTTCGCGAGCGAGTTTCCCACGGCAAGTTGAACGAACGCCTCTTTCGACATTTACCAAGATCCAAGTCTCGGAGTATGGAGATTTTTCTCGGGCTTTTAAATTGTAATCGTACGCTCGAGAAAATATTTCTTATTTTATCCCTCCCCCCCCTTTCGTGTCCTTTCATTTCAATACTCTCTACTTCCTTTCTATCTTAGTTTCTTTCATCTCTTGTTTGTTCTTTTATTATTTCTCTCTCGAGGCCACACGCTATTATCCCTTTTCCTGCTCCTTTGACCACTTTTGACGCGACTGCTGCATTTCATATCCGTTCGTTTCACTTTGTGTTAGCATTTGCTTTTCATTTCTTTCTTTTTTTTTGCGGGACGATAATATTTGAACTTCTCACGTTGGCGGAACTATGTTTTTTTCGTCGTTATTACAAATTAATGAAGGAAAATCAATTTCAGGTTAGACAGTTTCAGCAGAAATGAAACACCGAGCGAATAGAGGATTTATGAAATGAACGAATAACGTTTCACCAGAAATTATTCAATCTTTATGAGAAATCGTGAATGATTATGAACGTGGATTTATTTACGTGTTTTTAAATTTTTATGGACGTGACTAAGAAAGAAAAAAAAAGGCAGAATCTAAATGAAAATTTGTTTTATTTGTTACCTACTGTCTATTTATTAAAATGTTACAAAGACAGTAAGTATAGAAATCATCTTCATTGTTTCAGCTTCATAATTTCTTTCTAATTCATACAACATTGTGTTATATTTTATAAATATCTCATACTATGAATTTTGGGCTATTTCTGGGCTATTTCATTGTGAACAAATGTATACTGACAAAATGATCAGTGTACTACCTTGAAATGCATTGTTTCTTTAATCAACAAAATGACATCTTCTGTTCAAAATCAGTTTTCGCTGAAAAAATATATTTTTCCAAGTTGCATTATACACCACCTTCTGCGTATAATGCAACAAAGACGCACAAAGATCCGCTCTCCGGTTACAAAAATTTGAGATGACGGATCTCTCACACTGTCATCGTTACCACGCCGAATGAGAATCGTCTTTAAAATTTGATCTTCCGCTTCAGCCATGTCGAATCATCCACTCGTTATTTCAATACAAACCTCAATTTTCGTTCAAGAAGAAATACTAATAAAGCAGGAGATCTTCCGTCAGAGGTACAATCAGATCATCCAGGTCAACGCATTCGTTCGCAATATACACGTTACGGTTCGCCATGACGAATCCTACCCGAACGTGGTTAAATTACCGTGAACAGACAGACGGTACCTCAGGTTAACCGAGTTTACGATTACGATCGCGAAGCTAGGTGCTTAACTTCGTTCGACGACGAAATTTCTCGTTAGTAGTCACGATAACGAGCTGGCGGATCCGAGCAGAGCCAAGCGAACTCGTCTGATGATCATTCTTCACTTGGATTGATTTTTGCATCGGTTAAGCGCATATCGAATATCGTTGAAAGAACGTACGTTATCGTTGGACAAATGTTTCGAAAAGGTACTTTGGTGTACTTTGAATGGAACTTTCGTGATCCTTGGACAGCGGATTGTTTTGTAATTGGACACACGCAACTCGACAATACGATAGATCTCTATTTGTATGATCTCTGTTTATTTGAAAAAATAAAACAAATTTTAGCGAATACTCGATCAAATGAACTGCTGTTGAACTGCTGAAACGAAAAATCAATACCAGAGGCTAGAATCAATTGACTGTTGTACGAATCAATTATTAAATTGGAATTAATCGCGGAAACTATTTATCATCTGATGACAAATAGAGTGTCTACGAGTTTGGAAGCAAACTTTTTTTATTAAATTTTTTAATATCGAATTCTTCATCTTCTTCGGCTGTTTTAAAAAAATTTCAATATAATTTTAACATAACACGATGGAAAAAAATTTCTAAATTATCTTTATTTTTGGAAAATCATCAAAAATAATTTTTGATAAATTATCTTTATCTTGAAATATATCATTATTACATTTCTGCAATCCCGGAGGAGTGATCTCTAATCACAAGTTTGAAATTAGAAGAATATCAACATTTTGAACGAGCAGCGAGCCAGCTGTCCAAATATTTATTCACGTTAGTGGAAAATGGCGACCAGACGGACGGAGGGAAAAGATCAAAGTGCTGAGAGTTATAAATTACATTTCCGTTGCAAATCGTGATATATAACTAGTGTCAAACTCGTTACTTTTGATTTGTTGCAACACAAGTCGCACAAAATCCTGATTCTCCGAGTAGAAAACGAGTAACAACAAGAGGGTTGTTGAAATTTAAATGGCACGGCGATTGATATCCTAAAATAGTCCTTTGTCAGTACTGAAATTAAACGTTTCTTAAAAATATCTCTAATAATTGAGCCGTTTAACATGTGATAATAGTAAGATGAAATTTTTATTTGCTTGAGTTCATATAATTAAACTCACTGATTCTTTCCTCGTTCAAACAACAGTGGTTCACGTTAATTAAAGCGAGCGAGCATCGACTAATATGTCGTTTAGCATTGATTAAAATTCCCTTTTAAAATTGAGAGGAATTCAGTGAAATGAAGTTCCTTCGTACTGACAATGTGTAAAAATTTTGTAATCTTATTTTCTCGATCATTTTTTCAGTAATATAAATTTATCTAATTATCTATAATCCAATTATTAATTATCCAATTAATCCAACTAATCTAATCTAATTATCTGTATATCAAGCATCTATATAATTATACTTCGTAAAAATTTCAAAAGTAATTGTCTTCGAAAAATTATTTCCACGTTTTCAAGTTCGTCATTCTCAATTTTCTAACGAAAGATACGTCACAAATAATTGCATAAAAATCTATCTTTTATAAAAAAAAGAATCGTACAATTCAGAAATTGATACAAAGCGATAAATCAACGATGAGAATCGAAAGTTCGACGTTCGACTAGATTTTTCACAATTTCTTGCACAAACTAGCCGCGCTTTTGATTTGCTATGCTAAAAAATTCTATGCACGGATTCATCGAATTCGAAATTGTTTTTTTAATTTACGTGCGCTCGTAACTTTGGCAGAATGAACGTTTAACAGCAAACGTATCGATTTAGTTCTCTGATGTTATGGCTGAAATCACTTCAGAACGTATGAAACGATTACGCCGGCAGATTTAATTGAATCGGAATCGATGGTTTTCGATTCCTTTTCCAAGTAAACTCTCGCGCAAGGAGGCGTAACTTGGATCGCTTGATTATATACGATGAAACCTGAAAAGGGCGTTTTATCGATTTAATCGAGATCGAAAACCAGCGAGATGAATTGGAAGTTTCTTCGTTTTACGCTTCTTTTTCGTTAAATCAGTGAAAGAGGTAAAAGATAATTCCTTCTTTGTAATATTTTTAGTAATTAATTTTTTATGGATGTTTAACACATTGGATCGTTTCGAATGTTTTTTAGTATTTCTATTGTACCACGGTTTTAATTTTGTAACTGTAATAAAATATTTCTGATGTGTTTGATGGTCCAAGTAGTACAAGTCAATGATACAGGTTACGTAAGAACGATGTTGAGTAATTTTGTTCTTCTTAATTAAGAAAATTAAATTATTCGTTTAATTTATTCAGATACAAACTCAAAATGTATTTCTCCATTAGACTTGCAATAAATTGTATGTATAAAAATTGGATATTAAATAAATTCTTAATCATGTACAAACCATATGTTGCATAAATTCTTAATATAAATGTATAAACTGTATTTTTTATTTACTAATTTAATGTTTTAAATACCAGAACTGCTAAAATACAAACGAGAGCAAGAATTCAAACTTCCTCCAAAGATGAATATGCAGTTAACTGTTAAATAAATTAATTTACACGCAATCGTGCAGTTCTAATTAAAGAACATCGTCCAATTAAATTCTGCTTCCTGCTACGAAGAATTTGCAACGAACGAGCAACAAACGAATTTCCCGTTCGAACGTAGGTGAGCTTAATAATTCAGACATTGCGTTTCATCCAATTTTTCGTTCGATTCAATCACGTTAATCGATATTAAATCTGCCTATAGTACAAAGCACGTAATACACAATCCTACGAAAATGTTTTTCTCGAAGCATGTTTGCAACATTTAATAAATTTCCTCAGTTTCGTTATATCACGTAACAATATCAACCTTCATAATATCCCTCTTCGTTCCCATTGTCGTTGTATATTCTACGAGTCCTGGTATTTTCCCTCTCTGTTAATTACCGTTATTCGAATCGTATCATTAATTGAAACAACAAACATTTCGCAAGCAAGCATCGAAGTGCTTCCTCCCGTACTTAAATTCCTGCTTCTTGCTTTGTTCGCGTCGGAATTCCGGCTATTTGTGTTTAGTTCGAGATATTTCGTTGCCTCGTGATATATATTTTAACATTGACAAATCACTTGAATATTCATGCCCTCGAACTCGAATCTCGAATCAACTTTTCAACTTTTGTCTCATCCGCAGTGAACGAATTGCGCCATGGAACAATTCTACTTTCTCGCGTATAATGCGTAACGAGGGTTCTTGTTAGTTAATTAGGAAAATCACTTGATAAGATATCATTTAACTAACAGAGGCATGTAAAAAAATAATCTTAATAATAATTTTAATGTATATCGAAAATATATCATTGTCACGTTGTTATTTGTTACAATTCCATTATTGCAAATGTAGCTGCATCACTTTCACTTTATTCGAAAGATCATTGCTCTATATACTGATAACAACTCTATTGAAATACTCGCTTTTCAATGTATCGAAACAATCACTCCAGTTAGTAGAAATGTAAATTGCATTTGTTAAATGCACGTAGAGATGAGCTTATACATATTTATATTGCATACAATCTATAAATATCGATGTACCATATTTACAAATGTTTCTCGTCATTCGAATCGAGACAATATTTCACGTGCATAGTCTTGCTCATTTGAGAGTTGCAGTCCTAGTCTTTCGTGCAAATTAAATCTGTTCCGTGTGCAAAAGTTTTTTCAAATAAATCGCCAACCCAAAGGGGTTACGCAGTTAAAGCGTAACACGTAGTTCGTAAATTTCAATTCGCGAGTAAATAAAGCGCACCTGAGAGTACGCCCGTACGGAGCAATCGTACTCGGTACTCTGCCGGGTGAGTGATTGTTTCCTCGTCGGTCGAGGAAGAGCTACAGTCGATACAGTGCCGGTCATAAGGAGGAACGTGCTGCGGCATCCGGGGAATCCGAATCGTATTAGGCAGCTGGTTAAGGTGGGTAGGATGGTGGTGTGTGTCCGAGTGGAAAGAAAAACATTCGTGCACAGTGTGCACGATGCCGGCCCATTGTGTATTCCGCCTCCGCAGCAATATTTCACCAAGTAGTATCCTACGTGCTTTTTCCGCGGTTCTGGGCCACCGATATCCCTCGTCCGCGGCAAGAACGAGGTCGCGTCTACTCCGTCGCGTCTCTACCGGATTCCGGTCACGCTGGACAGATCTGCTCCTCCCTGCGAAAGAGCTTACTTTCCATAGGAGAGAGCTTACCTCCGTTGTTATTACCGACGCAGGGGTGATCGCGCGCGAGCGAATCGTCATTAGGAGGCAACGGAGACGTCATTGGCGATGTAGATTGCAGGTTCCTTTCTAAGTACAGTCTTAGAGATGGGCAACTTAGTTTAGTTTTTAGTTAGATTTTAGAACACTTTTACGGTACAATGCTTGATTTCGATTAAAATATTAAAACAAATACAACGCTGGAACAACCGTATCAAAATATTCTACATATAAATCTGCTATAATTTAAACGATAACTAGAATAGGTAGGTTTATACACTCGTGTTTCTGTCCAGACAGAAATTAATATTAATATTAATTTTGACAGTAACAGCTGTATTTTTCAAATAATTTAAACGATAGTCTGAAATCAGCCACACATGGATCAAGGTTCGATCGTAATGGTACATTAATAAAATTGCAATAGTTAAATTATAAAATATGGTACAATAAGAAAAATTGTACAGTTATTTACAAACTTTTTTGTGAGTTATTTACAGTGGTTCCAAAAAGTACTCGCTACATTCTATTCCCACAGTGTTAAAATTTTATAGTTACATGATAGTATTATGCACAGTTTATGCAATGCATATATATACGAACCTATGTTAATTACTATGCTATGATAAGTACAATACTACGCCACTGTATGTGTTGTATTTATTACAGCATTCACATAGTAATTAGGTTCGTACATATATATATATATATATACTGCTAATTAATTAGGTTCGTATTTATATATACACTACTAATTAATTAGGCTCATACACATATATATACTTTCATACGAATGTTCACATCGTATAGATCACATCGTATAAGAGATTAACCGTAAATTAAACCTCCTGTGCAAATGGAATATTCACAATTACCACGAACGAACGCGGGACTTAATTGTCGCGCGGAAGCTGCACGCAAATTGCTAGATAAATAAACGGGCGTTAAAACGCGATCGCATTCGTTTTCAAAAGCCAGCGCCTCCCACCTTCATTTACTCCAAACTTCATTTTCCACGATCCAGCTAGAGGAACCCGCGAGCCCAAATCGTTGTTCTTCTTCGTCGGCACTGGCAGATAACGAGCCGGGGAAATTTAGGCAATTTAGGAAAACCCCCCGGAGGGGATGGAAAAACGAAAACGGTCGGCAGTAGCGAGCGAACGAACGCAGTTTAGCGCCTGTATCAAACTGCATTAGGTGGAACGCGCGCCAGACGACGATAACGGCGATTTTTAATGGCACGGGCGTGTAATTCCTGCTAGCCAGGGAACGCGGTCGTCCCCGGGAACGCGGAATTCAACACGCACTCTCCCGGTTTTTTCCAGGGCAAACAGGCGAGAGTACGTTCGTATCCTGTCTCTGAATGAAATTATCTCATCTCGTTAGAGCGGGCACATTTGTTTAACCGTCCAAAGCATTGCGGATATTTTCAGATATTTTTCTTTTTTCCAGGGAAACCATTTTTGCTGGTTGCTCGCGTCTAAAATTAAAATGCCACGCGACGCCGACAAATGTTTCCGAAGAACCGCAGCGTTTTGGATTCTTGAAGCTGTCGAGCGTGTCGTGAGAAAGTCGTGCATAAATCTTCCGCATTCGAGAAGTCGAGAGGAAGATTAGGTGGCAACGCGAGCTTCCAAAAACTGGGACAGGACGTCTTTATTTTCTCCCTTATCTGCCCTATTTCCCGTTCTCTCCTCCCATTCTTCTACTTTTTTCTAATGTCATTTCCGCCTTCCTTTTTTTTTAAACCATTTTTTCATCAGCTTTTTCGTTTCATATCTCCTTTCCACCGTGCCTTCTCGATCTACCTTCCAATCCTTCATTGTCACTGACGAGTAAAAGAAAGCCGAAAGTTCGAAAGCAGAACTGGACCGAAGACAAGCAATAAAAAGCGAAGCCCGGACGAGTGGCTATTTCTTTCCCAAATCCGTCAAAAGGAACTTCCCCTAAAGCGTACAATTATCGCCACAGAGATTAATTAACACGAAGATCCGCCGCGGACAAAAGAAAGTTTCGCCAAGATTCTCTCCTTGAACTCGAGGATCATTAAAATTTTCAACGTCTCTCGAGTCGCTCGCAAATCAGCCAGCCCCCCTACTCTCCCTCTTCATCCCACAATTAGTGCGGAGATCTACGATACCGATCTCGACGACGAAAACTAATTATACATTTGCGTGGAAAATAGTTGCACGTTGGATCGAAAGATGACATTTTTTGTTACGTTATTTCTTTCTGGTCTTTTTTCAGTGATACTTCGACAAACGGGAGTTAAATTGAACGCGAACGAAATTCTGAAACTATTTTAAAGAACATAACGAATTCGACAAGATTTCTAAAAGAATTGCTAGAAAAGAAATTTGAAACATTACTAGAGTTAAATTGAAGGCGAATGAACTTTTTCAAATTCCAAAACGAATTTGACGTGATTCCTGAAAGAACAAAAATTTGAAACGCTAATTGCTAATTACTAAAGTTAAATTGAACCGTCCAAAATTCTGAAACGAAGAGTACAACGAGTTTAACAAGATTCCCGAAAAAAATTGTTAGGAAAGAAGTTTGAAACGTTAATTGCTTCCAGATAATCTTGTATCTTGTATCTAAACAAGTTTCTAAATCTTTAATATCTAAATACTTCTTACAAATTGACCATAAATATAAGATAACGTTAATCTTACATTTAAAATAAAATTTCTTTAAAAATTCAACTAACTGATGAAATTAATGTTTAAATCACATTAGTACAATTCTATTACAATTATATTAATAATATTATACAATTATATAATAATAATATTATAATACATACTTATATATTAGTACAATTATATAATAATAATAATATTATAGTACATACTTATATATTAGTACAATTCTATTACAATTATATTAATAATACTATAGAATTATATAATAATAATATTATAATACATACTTATATATTAGTACAATTCTATTACAATTATATTAATAATATTATACAATTATATAATAATAATAATATTATAGTACATACTTATATATTAGTACAATTCTATTACAATTATATTAATAATACTATAGAATTATATAATAATAATATTATAATGCAATATTATATATGTACATAATATTATATGTTATAATATTAGTACAATCTATAAGTATTAAATTAATTTTTGACAGCAGCTCTTACGTCCAAAACCTTCCCTCTGATCAAGCTTCTCTGGAAAATACGTCACCTCGAGGCAACAAATTCAAATTTCAATACCTTAAAAAAGACACGATCGATCCATTTTTCCATTTTCTGTGGCAAGCAGTTGCGAAACGAAAGCAGACAACGCGCAACATCTGTCGCTCGATGGCCATTCGTTATCCATTCTCCCCCGCGGAGGGGAGGGGAACTTCCGCTTGCCATTTCTAATCCGCGCTGCACGCTCTGCCTGTTCAAATTTCACCCGTTTAAATCGAGCCGGTCGTTACATCGAGCATTTCGTCTCGTTTCTCGTTACCCTGGAATAAAACGGGGAGTCGAGGTGCCGCTCGCGAGCAGCTTCTTGAAAACGTCCCGTTAACAAGCCGACGATCGATCCTGTCGCGCGGCGCTGGAATTAAGTGGCGGGAACTTAATTATTCAATCGGCTCGCGGAGGCTGCCGACGACGGGAAGAAACAGGGAAAGGTGTTCGGGTTAATAGCAGCCGGAAATAAAAGTCGCGCCGAGTCGGGTCGAGGAACCGTGGCCGAGTGAATGAAAGCGAGGAACGGGGAGGAAACTGGGGGGAAAAGTTGAGGAAGGCTGGGTCAAATGAAAGGGAAGTGTTGATTCGCTGGGAAGGGGGAGTTTTGGCGGAGATTTAATAGGCGTTGCTCGATAAGTCGAGGACAATAGTAACTCGGATGTACAAGTTGAGGATAACAGTCGATTACTTGGACGATCAGAATTTTTGTGTTTTGAATAACAGACGGAGATTGTCTTGTTTCACTTTTACTTTTATTTGAGTTTCATTCTTATCTGAGACGCGTCATGAGACTAAATAAATGAGTGTGTGTGATTATGTGTTTGTGATTTATTTAAAATTTACCCACACGTCTAACAGTAAAATGGTTACTATAATTCGGTCATTTTCTATGGATAATTCTAGCGTTAATAAATGAAAATGAAATTTTACTACAAGAGTGTAAGATATTACAAGATCCAGTTTGAAACGATAGAATTGAAATAACACTTATAAGTTTTAATTCTCACAGAAATGATAACAATTATTACGAAAGCATCGTTGTCACGAAATATTCACGCAATAACAAAACCAAAAATTCGAATTGAAACGAGATTAATTTCTAACAAAAGAAACGAAATGAAAAATAGAGTTCTGAAGGATAAGCTAAATAAAGGATACATCAAGAAATGAAGTAAGACAACATTGACACAAACAGTGGCAAACAGCAGGGATTGTAAAAAACAACGAAGGGTTGGAAGACGGTATAAAGAGTTAGGCTTCCGATGAGAGAAAGCTATTAAGAGGGTTTGCGAGGAGGACGCGTTTGAAGAAAAGTAGAGAGGGGCAGCAAGGAACCCTGACCGGGGTAGGGGGTAAGAAGAATGAAATACGGATAGTATCGCTGGGAAAAGAAGATAATGAGAAACATCGGAGATCGATAAAACGGCGGTGGGAGGGGGTTGGTAGGCAAGAACGAATAGAAGCAAAATGGGAAGGAAGCGGAGAAAAAGGAAATACGAAGATAATAACGAGGGAGAAGGCGAAGAAATAGACAGAAAATGCGAGTTCTACTGGGGGGGGGGGAGGGGGGAGGTAAAGTTGGCAGCGTCGAGCAGAAACGAGGCGATTAACCGTCGCCGTGCTAGACTTCACAGATCGGGTGTCCATGTTAATGGAGGACGATTTTCTAATAATGAGTGCCACGTTCTTCTGCTTTTACGAGTTCGCCGATGATTCCACGGAGGAAAGAAGTGGAACGAGCCTTTCTTCGACCAGCTTTAATTGCTCTTTCTCAATTGTTTTACTCTCTCTCTCTCTATCTCACTTTCTGTTGGAAATCTTCCTCGTGAAGGCGAACCTTGGAAAATGATCATACTTAAAACGAGGAAGGTGGAAGGAATCGGAACTCGTGACTGCGGGACTTCCTTATTCTCGATTCCTCACGTATTCCAGAAGCGGATTCCTTACGTGGAAAATACGTTGAGAACGCGAATGAAAATATCTGGGTGACTCTTTGTGTGATTATTTATCGCAAAACTCGCTGGTGAAACGAGGTTCAAGTGTTGGAAGATTCGTGAAGGAATCAAGTGTTTGAACGAAGGATACGTGGTTATGAAATGGTTTTGGATAAATGTGATTAGACATTTGCATAGTTTGTTTGAAGCAAACTTGAGTGAAAGAGTATAACAATGATTTAGTTTTGAGTAATCTTGGAATTGTTTCTAATCTCGCTGCAGTGTTTGAACTTTTATATCCCAGATACTTCAGCACACAAGTATGCTTAAGAATGACGGTGAATTATTTATATCTGGATTTAACCCCTTATTTAATCCCTTAAATATTGAAAAAACTGCACGACTTGTACTCCAGTACGATTCGTCTCATTGAAAGGCCCAGAAGCAACTGTTCCGACTGGGAAACGAAGACGACTTTTTTGCCATAAAATTTTATTGATGTGCAAACATTTGAATCGATAGAAAACAAATTACAGGCGCGATCGCTCAGTACGCCACTCCTACTCAAGGTCTATTCCACGCCCCCTCGCGAATCACGTGACCCAAATCAACCAATCGCTAATTTTCGTTGCATCAGCGTTGCACCTGAAGAGGCCCGATTTTCTGGATTACCCTCGCTAAAATCACTTTCAGTGATAAAATTGTATGTAAAAAAAGAGTCCTTCTAATACGAAAATGAACATTCGCGCAAGTACAATTTGCCTCCGTCATATTTTGTTCATAATCCACAGCAGGGTCGCAAGTCGACATCAACGTGACGCAAGGACTGAAAATGAGCAAGCAAACCGGTTTATATATCAAACTATAATTTCATTCGGCGCTGTAGCTAGTTTACACCCGCGGCTCTTTCCACCCTTCTAGAAATATCACGGTAACTACTGAAATTAAAATAAATTTTAATCCTACAGGCGGAATTTCACAGAGTTAGTTTCGTATACTCGAATACACATAATTTCTGCTCAGTCTTGTTAGTTCGCGACGTATATAAGGATTTTCGCAAACGGGAACGATTCCAATTAGAAATTTCAACAGCGGTCGGTCGCAAAACCGGACGCGGTGGAAATAAAAGGCGGAACGTTTTGCGAAAGTTACAAACACGTGACGGCGATGTCGAATCGAGAAGGAAAATAGAAAAGGGGGTGGAGGACAGGGGGGCGAAATCTGCGAGAGAGAGGTCGAGAAGTTCTAAGGGGATTACGAGGTCCCGTTTGAAAAGTCGATCTTGAAAGTCATTCTGTTCGTGATACCAGAACTTCTTCTTTTCTCTCTCTCTCTCTCTCTCTCTCTCTCTCTCTCTCTCTTTCTCTTGACGATAGATTGACCGCAAAACTTCAATAATTCTCGACCATTTGACGTGTTTCAATATTTAAACAAATGTTCAGCCGTTCGGTACTCTTGTATTGTTTTGAGCGAATTGTTTGCCGCCGCAGCGAGCTTTTCATGGTTCACAACTTCGATTCTGTCCACTTCAAGGATCAATAATAAAGAACCATTTCTTTTTGTTCTTTTCTCTTTCAATGCTAAAGCGACGAAAGATGTAAACAAATCGACGACGAAACTTGTGAAATCTTTAGAAATTAAATCACGACCGTAGAAACAATTTCGAAAGATCCACGAAAATTTGTGAAACCTCACGAAATTTTCTTTATCGTCATTGCAATTTCGTTGTTTGTTGAAAAAAGAAAAACGCGTTGAAAGAACGTTTGTTTTGCAACTAACTGAGGAATAATGAAGATAAATGAAAGAGCTACGTGTTCGTTGAAAAATGTATTAAAAGAATCTCTCTTTCGCACGGTATCTGAATAATGAAACAAACCTAAGTGAAAGAGCATTAAATAAAAATATGGCGACTTTATTAAAAAGCAATTCCATTCCACCATGTTCCACTTAGTATGTTAATACCTTCCTCGAGAAGAAGATACCTTCAAAATGAAAACCACTCGAAGGTAGGAAATGAAATTCGCCGAATGTTGTAAGTAGTAAAAGTCCCTGTCTGATCGGGCAAATACAGCAGAACCGCGATCTGGAAGCTGTACCTGATCAGGCTAGTGAAATAGGAATCGTTCCCATATATTAAGCGAAGTAGAGCTCGTATTTGCATTAGCCGAGTAAAGGGAAGGGTACGTCTTTAGTCAGGCAAGTGGAATAGAATCGCGCTTGATGCGACAAGTAGAATAGGAACGTGTCTCGTTTGCATTAGTAAGGGCAAGCGTATTGTAGTAGAATAAGATAAATTATAGCGAAACTCATCAATTCTACGTTTTTCTACGCGTACTCTTTCTCTTTTTCTTTTTTTTTCTACTATTTTTCTATTTTACGTCCAACGTTAACTAAAGCAATAGCAAGATCTCACGGAATAGCGAACATGAAAACGAACGTTCTTCATTAAAAAAAATTGAAACAGAGATAAATTTAAATTTTTAAATATTAAGAAAGACATTGACGGAAAAATGGCACAAACATAAATTTTGTGGACAATATACGAGCATGCGTTTGTCTCGTTTATTTTCTGAATAATTTTCAAACGTTGAAACAGACATTAACATAAAAATTAAAAACATTTTTATGTAGATGGAAATATTATGTAGATAACATACGAATATACGGTACTCTCTGTGTCTGTCTCGTTTTCTGTTAAAATACTCGTGTACGCGGTAACAAAATATTGGAACAGCAATATTGGAAACGCTCTGATTCGTTTCAATTACTTTCGCCATTCTTTTCTATCGTAATAATGTCCAGACAGAGATTAAATAAAAAAAAAAAAAGGGAAACAAAATAATAGAAAATGAACACGGATTGAAATTCAACGATGTATGATCGTGCAGAATTGGAAAATGCACACAACAAAAATAAAAGCATTCATCGTGTGGTCACTTTCCCATGTTCGACGGGAAGCTTTCATTTTGTCCCTAAATTTGTTTAATATTCACGTTGCGCCGAACCAACGGAATGTTATCCAATATGTACACACGCGCTCCATTCCCACCGATAATAAAAACGAAAAACAATTATTCTACGATATAGCTAAAAATCGTTTACTTTACTTTCGATTCTTTTGTACATTTGCCTACAAATTTTGTTACCCGAGGATCGAAAGATAGATTCAAGAATGGCTCTCTGAGATCGAGTCACCTTTAAAAATTTTAAAAAGATCCGATTACTTCGAAAATTACTTCGAATATCGCAACACCATGCGGAGAGAATATATAAAAATTTTTTTCGATTCTCGAAAATTTTCTCTTCTTTTTACGCAGCTGGAGTTAACCATCGTTTTGGTACGTTTGTGAATTTCAAAGTTTAGCTTTGGAACGTATAATATTCATATACCGTGCGTTTGAAGCAACATTGTTACGCGTTAGTAAGTGCGAGTTTAAATAATAAAATAGAGAGCGTGGAAGCGTTTAAACGTAACTGTAACATAAATAGTATAACGAGATGGACGTTGAATTCTTTACTGTTTCGTGAGAGATGTAAATGCTATTTATGTAATGTAGTTACAGGAAGGAACGAAATAAATATAAAAGGTAATTAATTGTTCAAGAAATCAAATATTTTTTAAACGTTCGAGAAGGTCTAATTTCAGTTTAAATACAGTTTGAGTTAAAACTACTGGATGAACGAATATTCTGATTTTAAATTTCTTCTCGCGCGTCTATATTGCTCATTGTTAAAGCTAAAAAAATTTGCATCGCAAGTATTATTGGGTACGTTGCACCAAAGGTAGTAATCACTCGGCCTCGCCGTCCGATCGGTCAGAATTTCTCGAAAAGCTTCATCCGAAAATCCGACGTAGCGTGAACACGTCCGAATTTCCGCAATCCTGTTTAACGAGTCATCGAACACACAGGAAGCGTCGCGAACGTTTCGAGTTTCGCGATGCGAGACGATTAACGCGTTATCCAAGACCGGAAATATCGATTTATATTTTTCTACGAACGAGAGCATCAAAGGGAACATTTGCTTCTGACGTCTCTACGTTGAAGAACGTAGTTATTAAAGAAAAAAGCGTGTAAATAACACATTTTATTCATCGCGTCGAAATATCCGATGATTTACGATCAATTTAGCAAATTAATTTTCAGCGGGAAATTGAAACTTCCACTGAAAGAATTCAAATTATTTTTTTTTTTACATCACGGAAAAGTAACGGAGGACGAAGGAAACATCTCCATTATTTAATAAACACGACACCTCCGTTTCGTGCCGTTTTTCAATAACCTTTAATAAAGCTTTAGAAATGCAAATTTCACGCGACTCGCTGCCACGTAGCCCATAAAATTTCTATAATACTCTCTGTTCCAGGCATCTCACGCGTAAACTATATTGCACGCTCGTTAAACACGCTATTTCCTATCGCCGTTTCATCTTACGCCTCATTTCACGCAATTTCACAGAATTTCGTACGAAAAAAGCAAAAAAAAGGAAAAAAACTGCACGACTTGTACCCCAGTACGATTCGTCTCATTAAAAGGCCCAGAAGCAACTGCTCTGAGTAGGAATTTTATTGATATGCAAACATTTGAATCGATACGAAACAAATTAGAGGAGCGATCGCTCAGTACCAGACAACGCCACTCCTACTCGAGGTTTACGCCACGCCCCCTCGCGAATCACGTGACCCAAATCAACCAATCGCTAATTTTCGTTGCATCAGCGTTGCACCTGAAATCACTTTCAGTGATAAAAGAAAAAAAAAGAAAAAGAAAACAACAACACCGGATTAAGCGTGAAAAACGAAAGAATTTGGAATTTTTAATTTGCCGTCGACGGCCACGAGATCCCGCGAAATCGAGGAGAGCGACGTCTATCCACGAGGGACGAGCGAACGACGACCGGGGGGCTTTGCCATGGAATTTCCGCTTCGACACCGATAGACGAGGCCATCGTCGCGTCTCGCCGGATTAAATTATAACGTCGACCCTGATTTACATCGATAGCGCTGCAAACTCCCGGCCGGTTCGTTAGAAAGTTTCACGGAAGTGTCGCAGTTGGTGTGTTCCCGGTGCTACCAAACCCCGAGCAACGACTACCATGCAAACAGCCGAGCGGCGAGTTCGAGCAAGCACGGCCCTCCTGCTACTTTGGTCACGGACACTCAGGTACAAACACGGAGACGACGAAGGACCTTCGTCGTAGGTCTATTTGTTTTCAGTTACTTTTCTCAGGAAGTTGCACATCGGCCCTCTCCTGATTTACAATTCTCCGCTTCCTTCGGTCTCCGTTGGTGGCCGGTCATGCATATTTAATCATTGGTACGACCATCAGCGGATAACCAGGCTCGCAGGTCTCACGCGAGCGATTCCCCCGATGTTGGAAACTTCGACACGCGTACGTTTGTCCCGTTCTTTGTTTCCTTTTGGCTTTGGGCAACCAAGAGTTGTTTGTTAAGTGTCGAAACACGCGTACATGGGGATTCTCACCCGCGCTGGATTTACGTTGTTTAACGGGGGATAGGTGTTGCGGTTGTTGGCCTCGGCTGTGTTAACAGCTGGTAGACGAATTAGGCTAGGTGGTAATTTAGTAGAACAGGACTACCGCGTGCAATTAACGAAATTTTCGCTGGCCAGCGAAAGTTATGCGCTGCCAGTTGCACTGGCAACGAAACGAGATACCAGTAGTGAGAACTGTTCGGTTGAAGACTCTTTAGATTTTTAGAGTTTTAGAAATTAGAACATTAATCGAGGAAGTTAAACTGAACGTGAAATTGTAGGATCGTTGAAACTGTTTTTATTTTCAATGTATAATTTGCTGATTGATTAATGTTATTAATATCAGCTTGATATTATTATTATTATTATTAATAAACGTAGTTGATTAATATTAATAAATTATCGTGCAATGATAGTTAAATAGTAATTTAGTCGGTCACGTAATACAAGAAGATCCTTGTTTGTTAAAAAAGTGCTACCGACCTCGTTAGTAAGAAAGTTAGTTAGAAAATTGATAACACGATTACCAAGTTCAGGTGAAACTTTCAGGATTACTTAAGTCAATTTCAGATTTATCTGTCTGTAATGTAATCTACACTGCCCTTATTAACTAGCTCAGCATCTCGATTCATTACTTCCAAATTTCACACTTTCAGTTTAACTTCATCTCAAGCTGCAACAAGCTTTAACTGTCTTCATATCTTTTTTTGAATAGCGAACAATATACATAAATAATATTTTATAATATTAGCAATAAATGACGTACATAAATAATATCTTATCAAGATCAAAAGCTTGATTGAATCATTAATATTTTCTCTACTTTCAAGCTTTCTATCTTAATTATTTAACAAGATTTAACAATTTTAATTTTAATCAATTAAGAAGATACTCTCCCAGCAAATAAAATTATCCAGAGTGTAATAGAAACTTATTGCTTCATGATACAATTATAACATCTCGATTTTGAAACGAACATAGTACTTGTACTCTCGTACGATAATCCGAATAACATCCCCGTTAGATGCTTCGATTCTTTGCGTCAACAACTCCACGATACTATCGATTTAACCAACCTAACTTCCCAACAAGCTGTTAAGACGAATTTAAAGAATACGAGGCAAGGAGGACAGCCAGACCGATTCTAACTGTCGATCATCTCCTCTCTAGATCTTCCCGTTGGCCATTCAGCCGATTGTGAACCGTACTCGCCCGAGGGTAGTTTCGCCGACGGAAGGAAAGAGCCTGAGCAAACCTCTCCTCCCGATTGCCAGTGCATCCTCAATTCGTAATCAGGCTGGATTTGTCCTCAGTCTCTTCCTCGGGGTTTCCTCGTCGAAACGAAAATGGCACGGATCTCTTATAAATAAGGTAGAACGATTTCGAGCGGACGACATCTGGGCGAACTTTAGAGCACATCCGTGGCTACAAAGCCTTTGCCGATGGTCGGAACGAAAACTGTCTCTTCGAGGATTCCTCGCTTTGCGCGGAACAGGGGCAAAATGAAAATTTCGACGAATATCTCGATAGTCGAATGGTTGCGGTGAAATTATGTTGACGTGTGAAATTATTGAATTTTAATAATTCGAGTTGTGTCATCATGTTGGCGAGCTGCGAAATAAATTTTACTCAACGAGCGCGTTGTTCGATAATTTATTAATCGTTCGTATCGTGTTACGACATAGCAATATTTCTCTACTTGTATCAGAATTCTAGGTAACGAATTTCGTTCAACTATAATTCAACGCACTATCTTACAACGTGTAAGTTCGTAGTATTGTAGTTTCTAACTTGCATAATTTACGGTATAAATTTTGTGTAATATGCTGTATAATAACTAGGACGTTCATTATTTAATAATAATTATCACCAGACTGTGGATATTTATGTAATCGAAAAATTGTCTTACCTATTAAACTATTGTAACGTGTACTATATTTTGGATTTTTAAATGTTTCCAAATGTTTTTGAATATCTCAAATCATGTTAAAATTTATTTAATTTCCAGTTGTCTCTGAAACAACGATGTAACATAAAATTTATACCAAAAAAAGAAATTACACAAAGAAAGCTACACAGAAAACTAATCGATGGTTAATTAATGATAAAATTTCCATTATCAACAAACCAACACTGACGACAATTTAATTAAAATTTATACCAAATTAAAATTTATATTAAAAAGAAATCGAAACGAAAGCTATACGGAACAGTAAGAAGTAACAAAATACTCATTATTATTATAATATTATACTAATTCCCAGTTTAAAGACGAAAAAGCAAAAAAACAAATGAAACAGAAATAAAGAACCTATCGTTATACTCCGGAACGATCCCGGTTAATGCACGTGTGTAACGCGAGCCAAGGATCGTTTATCAAGGGGAGGTGTCGATTCGAGTGGTTTAACGGCACAGTTTTGTACAGCGCTCCTCCAAGGGGAGAGAAACTAATCCTTTTTAGCCCGTTTGTCAAGGAATCTTCCTTCGTGGCCCCGTTCGTATCGAGGTCTCTCAAAAGGAAGTCCCGCGTCCCTCCTTCTCAGCCACCTGCGAAGGTAATTCTCTTAAGGATCTTCTGCGTTCATAAATCTCGCCCCCCGTACAGTGTTGGTGCGTGTTTGCATCCTTGAGAAACCTTGGCTGACGAACAGGGCCACGGAGTTTGGAAGAAGATCGAACGCCGCGATGAATAATACAGCTTCACTTTTTTTTCCAAATTAGAGAACGTACGTGGAAATATTTTCCATAGAAAGAGAGAGAGAGAGAGTGTATGTTTAGTATGCGCTCCAGTATGTCCAAGTTACTTGGCACAGTTTCCCGTCACGTTTCCGGGTTTTGATCTCTGCTATAACGAGATCGGCGAATATAAAAAATAACGTTGAGAGAATGTTTAACGTTTGTGTGAATTCTTAATTTGTTTGTCGTTCGCGCGATCTTGTTTGATTTGGTTTGAGAATCGTAATTCGTATAATTCGAGAATTACGTTCGGCTGTAAATCGTCCAGTTAATCAAGTTGATCGTTCGATTATCGTTTGCTCGATTTATAAATTAACGTTTGCCGATATCAGCTTCAATTTAAAATTATATTATTATCTGCGGCGAATCTGGAATATTCCACGATTATTATAAATTGTAAAAATGTAAATTCATCAGTTACGAGTGGAAATCACGCAATCTGATTACTTGGAATATTTTACGCTAAGCGAGTATTCACCGAGCTTTAAACATTTTAACGTTATCTGCCAATTTTTATGCTTCAGTCGTCGCAGATTCATTTGGTGTAAATATATCTATTCTTTGGAAACGATTAGGCATAAAGAGAAGAAGAGGGAAGTAAGTAACTTCGAAAGGAAGATCAAGGATTCACTTCAAGGAGAATATTGTAAAATTTCTCAGACACAGTTCTTTAGATACAGCAATTGAGTTTGGCAAGAATCTATTTATCCTTAGAGGATTTTATCTTTGTACCTTTGTTTGAAAGCTTCTTAAAATGAACTCTAAAATAAAATTGATTGGAATGAAATGAAACCAAGAATTATTGATTAATTATTCACGTGACAAGCTTGTTCGAAGAATAATAAAGTTGAGAAGAAGAATTTGTAAGAAAACAAGTGGAACGACATCGTTTAAAGTACTATAAAAATGAGTTCTAATCTAATCTAAAAAGTATGACTAGATTAATAAATAAATTTTCAAAAATTGGTATTCGTACATATAAAGAAATTCTTAATTTTTAAAGAAAACTATCGTCAGACGCAAATTCATGGCACGGTTCAAATTTATCCTGCTATCTATAATAGATTATAATGTAATATAATAGATTAAAGCATCGAGCAACTTGGCCGATCGGTGCGCTGTCATCTATTGTAATCCGTTTATAATAGATTATAATTTAATATACTAGATTAAAGCATTGATGGTACATCTAAAGCTAAAAGTTACATCTAAAGCTACATCTTTTAATAGCGAAGGAAATAAAATGTTGCTTCTCTGCAATTGCAGATATTTATTTCCTTACAATCTTGCCGATTTATTTGTTTAAACGCTCAAACGCCAAATTCCAAGATATTTTAATATAACGTAATAAATTAAAATACCAATTAACTTCATTGATTGAGGTCTTCAATCATTTCTCAATGAAGAAAGATCTCTAACATCTTTTATAACTCCCCTTTTCCTCAGTTTAGAAATATATTTTTTTAACCTTTTGTGCATCCATTCATTCAAATTGTTAGAAATTTTCAAGACGTCGTGATAATTTCAATGATCCATCTATGTTGTTTAAAATTACACGCGATAAAAATTTTGCAGTTCAGTTTTTTATTTTCTTCACGATCCCATTCATTCACCTCGTACGCATATTCAACGTAAAATTCTTCGACGTTGCAACATAATATGGTAAATTAAAATATCAAGTGACTTTATCAATCGATCTATCGTTGTTTATCTATCATTCCGTGTGGCATTCTAATTTTTGAAAAAATTTTATTCCTCCCTTTCGATTTATTTCTTCAACGCAGCATCATCTTCTTTCCGGTTTAGGTTAGGTAGGTTAGGTTTAGATTTAGGTTAGGTTGCAACACCCTGTATCAATTTTCAAGCGAGAAGAAATACAGTATTCTAGCAATCTAAATGCTCTCCCCAAATTTGCATCGATTCTCTGCTCGGAACTTTTACAAACAACTTCGATTTTACAAGCCTCTGCCGAAACCAAGCGCTGTGCATTCGTGCAATACTTTCCAATCTGCTCCCGTTCGCGAGAAGCAACTAACCAGAAGAGAAAAGAAAAAAGATATTCACACTAGGAGTATTGATCAGTTAGAGTCGGGGGGCACCCCGTGCGGCCGAGGCGAAAGATTACGATCGGGTCGCACATGCGACGTACTCTAACGAACCGCATGGGGTTAGCGGCGGTCATCTTTAATTCAAACGACGATCAAACACGGTCCGGCTCCTTCGTTTCAGCTCTTTGATCCTTTCCACGTTGATTTTCCGTCGGCCTCGGCCGGTGCACGGGGCTCTCGTTGTCAGAGGGAAACGACACGGTCGGATGCGGGCGTCCGTCCGTTCGTTCGACGTCCATCGTCCGAATCAATAGTCACGTTGATAAAAATCTATGAATTTTTTTTCGCCGGGAACGACGAGTTCCCGACACTCGATGAAAAAAGAAAAAAGAGAAATACGAGGCCGACGAAAGAAGCGGAAAAAAAGGAAAAAGCCAAAAAAGGAAGAAAAAAAAAATAGGGGGAAAAGGAGAAGAGAAGCAACGAAAAAAAAAATGGTAAAAAAGGGAAAAGAAAAGAAGAAAAGGGAATTTCATGTACGGACGAAATGTAGGTCGCTATAGGAGTTTCACCACGAAATAATGTACCCTTTGAAGCATTCACACTTTCATCCGCGAACTCGATACTATCGCAACGATACGTGTAAAGAACCGCCCCCGTTTAAACGCCATGGCTTAACGTTTCATTGAAACGCCGCAATTCCCCTTTTGATATGTAGTCCCAATAATTCCGGTTGGATAATTTCGTCGAGATTTTCGAGGGCTTTTTACACGTTTCTTTGGCAACCTCGTTTTGCTTTGAGCCCGTGTTGGTTGGATCCGAGCGAATTGGGAGGATGTTTCCAGAATGAGCCTGTTTTTCACTCGAAATGGGAATATTTTGTCTGCTTGTTTTATATGCTTGTTCTTATTAGTATTAGTAATAAATTTGCTTTCTAGATGCTAAGATATTGAGATGTTCCCTCAAGTTTCAAAGTTGAAGTCCATTTAACAACAATTGGTAGATTACGATTATATTTCGTGTTTATTAATGTTGATTTCTTGAGTGATAATTTTTTTTTTTAATTTTGTGTTTGATTGTACTATAATTCACAATTTAATTATGATTATGTATGGATTATAATATAATCTATAATCCATCGTTTTGAGCATCCGTTTTCCATTAAACTGAAATCCCATTTAAATTCTGATTAATCTAAATTGGATTTTAGGTATATTATCATTTCAAATGTCCATTTCCCATTTGAAGTTAAATTAAGTTCATTCTAACTATATTATATCTCTCATTAGGTTTTTACTTGATATAAAATTATTTTAATACAGCCAATTATAAGTCAAACAATTAAAGCCAAATTATTCTCACTCTTATCTCGTAACTTCTTTGTTTTCATTTTGCCGGTCGATTTGGCAGAATAAAATACGATCGAAGAATAAAATTCAGTCGAATTCGCCTGGAGATTAAATTCCTGACTGTGTGGCTAACGTATCTGGCGGATATCAGGTAATTGGTCCGATTCAAGTTTATGGGCTCGATGTTTTATCAGATTTGAATAAATTTCTGAATAACCTGTGTCACGTCGCAACGGCCATCCACTCGATTCTCTTCTGTAATTTATCAAAACTCCTATTTTCCTGCGTCCGCATCAATTTTGAGTCGTCCGATAGTTCTGGTCACGTAGGCCATCGTGCGAGATACAAATTTTGTACGCAATAACTTCAAGAGGTGCGCCGAATTTGTAATTCAAAATGGAAAAAAATATCGATCTAAGTGTTGTGATCGAAAGATGTTGTGAAAATCTCGCGTGATATATTTTGTCGTTTTTCAAATTTGTGTATTTTAATTCAATATAATTAAATACGTGGTAAAAATACAAAATAAAATACGTAATAAAAAGTAAAAAGCAATTGAAATATCTACTACTATAATACTCTCCATATGAATTATTTTTTCTTTCTTTTAACAAATAATAAATATTATTATATACATATATATAATAAAAACTGCACGACTTGTACCCCAGTACGATTCGTCTCACTGAAAGGCCCAGAAGCAACTGTTCCGACTAGGAAACGAAGACGACTTTTTTGCCATAAAATTTTATTGATGTGCAAACATTTGAATCGATAGAAAACAAATTATAGGCGCGATCGCTCAGTACCAGACAACGCCACTCCTACTCGAGGTTTATCCCACGCCTCCTCGCGAATCACGTGACCCAAATCAACCAATCGCTAATTTTCGTTGCATCAGCGTTGCACCCGAAGAGACCCGATTTTCTGGGTTACCCCTGCTAAAATCACTTTTAGTGACAATAAACGATATTATTATATACTCTAGAAACACTATTACACAAGGTAATACGAGCTACATTTTTACAAAATGAAAAAGAATCGCAAGACGAGAGGAGAATCTTTGACGTAAAACGCGTACGTCGGACTTATCGTCGATCCTCGTCACTGCGGCTCTCCATTCGCCGTGCGATCTGCTATGTTCGTCGGGGTCTTGCGATAATTCAATTTGCCGACGACGCAATCTAACCCTGGCCAGTGGAGAAATCGGCTTTATGTGGTGGCGAATACGTGTATGGTTCATACTCGCTTATACGTACACGGGGGGCGAACAGCCACGTACACAAAGAGACAAACCAGAAACTGACGCTAGCGAACTAGCGTTGTAACGCGATAATGGAATGCACGATTGGTGTATATCGGTCTGGAATCGGACAATCGGAAATCAGCAATTGCCAGACACCCCCGGGGGCCATGACACTGTTATCCAGAAACGCCGAACCCTGGACTATTGGAACGCGATACAGCCCGATGTTGCCCGTTGGAGGTGCATCTTAAGGATCTGCAATTGAGATTGGATGCCGTTCGTGGCTCGAGAGCTATTGCCCCCTCCACCGCAGCTTGAATAATTTGCCAAACGGTACATTGTTTCTGCGTATTTCTGGAATCTCCATCCTCGGTTTCTCCGCCTCTCGAAGTATTTCCAGACAGTTAACGATGGCTATTCGGCCGCAATCGATGTCTGCAGTATTCGAGTCATCAAGCTCTTAAGTCTTCCGATTTTTAAATCTTTGAATCCTCGAGTTTCTGACCATGAATTTTGCCGGGCGTTTGTAGTCCTCGAATCGAGTCCTCTGAATTTTTAAATCGTCGAACCTTTGGTTATTCGGGTCTCTGAATTCTCGAATATCCAAATTTCGTTGAACTTTTCAATTTCTGAATCGAATCTGTGAATTTTTGGATCTTCGGGCCTCTGAATCTTGGGATTTTTGATTCTTCCAGTCTCTGGGTCTCTGAAATTTCCAATCTTTCTTCTTTTTCCTCTTTTTTGATTTTTCAAATCTTTGAATATTTGAATTTCTGAGTCTCCCAAACTTCCGTTTCTTGGTCTTTTTAAATCTTCGAATATTCGATTTTCAGAGTTCTTGAATCGTTTAATTGCGAACTTTAAATCCGAGAGTGGAAGCAAATTTAGAACGATCTTTATCTTGCCGCGATGAGTTTCGCGTTAAATAACTGACTGTATCGATCAACGTGTTCGTTAAATTGCCCCGTGACCCTTAATTCCGTACTTCCACGAGCGGAATTTTAAACGAGCTCGGAAACCAATTCCTTAAACGGTGACCTAGCTTTTTTTTTTCTCTCTCAGCGACGTTCTTTCTCATGGAAAAAGAGCAAACGGTATAGGAGTGGCGAAAGGTAGGAAATGAAAGTGGACATAGCGAAATGAAACGAAAACCTGTTACAAAAAGGAGAGACGACCGTGATACTATTTCCAGGGTGTAACAATTTATCGGAAGATAATTCAGAAGAAATTGAATGGTCATTGCTAAAAAAAAAAGAAAGAAAAGAAGAAGAGAAAGAAACATTGCGTAGGATATTAAAAGCTATCTCGAGGGAACTTCATGCACGAAATTTATGAGAAAAACACCAGACAGCAAGCGATATAGAGGAAATAAACTTTTCTTGTTCCTGATTAAATTTATCTTCAAAGCTTTCAACAACCTTCAACTCTTCGCAATAAAAAGAATACAAGCTTCCTCCTTTTTCAATATTCCAAGGAATTTACGAGGAAAATAAGATAGATACTTTCTTTTCTGATACTGTAAAAATCAATTCGATATTTAAGGAATTATTAACCGTTTATAAATAAACAACAATGTTAAAGCATAATATCCATCAATATACACATATATATGCGTGAAAATTGTTTCTTTTATAATTTTAATTTTTCGATCTCTGTTTTCTTTATGTATGAAGTATAAATTTATGCACATATATATATATATATATAATAAATCGAGCTTATTTTAAAAGCAAATTTTTAGTAAATGAAAGAAGCTATTTGCAACATTCATTCAATGAAACACGTGTCAAAAAAGATCAACGTACAACAAGGACTATTCATATTGTCTCTATCCAGTTAGAAATATTCTAAATTCTTCAAAAAATTTTCAACACCCACAGTGAACTGAAAATCGAAATTGCGCAAGACAACAAGTATCAACACCACGAAGCAAACCTCAATTTAATTGTCACTTCTTCGACGCGCAGAAACATAAATTTCCATAAATTCGTTCCACTCGCAGCGTCCCTCTGCGACTACTTTAAATTGCATAACACTTTCAACCCCCACGATATCAAGCGTTAAAGCGCAAATTTTAATTACGTAACGCCCCCACTCTGTCCAATTTACCGTACACGGAGAGTGTCACGAAAACCCAGATCCCTCCCCCTGGAGGGGAATTATTAAAAACAAGCCAATAGCACCTCGATTAAAGCGGAGCGAGGGGAACAAAGCTACGGCCCAAAAGGAAGACAGGAAAATCGCTATCGAGCCGGGTAATCAATTCGTTAAAAAGCGGCGTCGAATAGCCGCGTACCGAAAACCGGCGCTCGTAATCGTTCTCGCGTGCAATCGGCCGAGCGATACCGGCTATTAAATTTTCGCCGGCGAAGCGCGAGGGTTGGTTGGTCGGTCCGCGAGCGCTGGGCGTTACTCGCAATTAAATCGGCATCGCTGGCGGCTACCGCAACGGCGATGCAGTCCGTAGTTTGCAACTTCCACTGGCAAGTCGTCCAGTCGCGTCGGTGGTTTTGCTTTTCGCCGTGTCGCAAGCCAACAGGCCAGCAACAAGCGTGTTCGCGAATCACCCAGCGACTCCGACTCGCGTCATCCTCCACCCCGGACATCGAGCCGCCGGTGTCCGACAATTTTCAACGACCCGATCCCCGGAACATCTTCGGTGCTTGACGAGATTTCCCGGCAGTTTCTATCTCTGGAATAGTGAATTCTCGTGCTGCGTCGTGCTTGAGTTGTGTGTGAAGATTATTTATCTTATTAGACTATTATTTAGTATTGTCCGCTCGCGACGAGAGCAACAATTTTTGAGTCGCTTCCAATTATGAATATTTTATACAATTTGCTATAATATTATCTATTGTAAATGTTTATAAAAAATGTAATCTATGATCGAATAAAATTTCTCTAATTACTTGTTCCAAGCCCAATAATTAACAAGGCGATTGATTTCTTTTCAATAAGACTTTAATTTTACAATCTAGTGGTTTTAAATATAACAATCGCGTTTAATATCGATTAATATTACGTAACATCACGTTTTTTTTTTCCCTAAACGAGGTTCGATTTCCTTCGTGAGGTTAATCGACGTTGCACATTCAGTCGACGTCTGCTAATAAACCGCGATTGAGAAATAAATTTCAGAGGGAGAACAAACGAGGGGCAAGCTTCGGGACTCGCCTTTCAACGTACCACGTTGCTGAATGCACGTAGAAAAATGGACTTGGCACAGTTACTTTGCTCTGTTACACTGACGATCGTCGACTCGCTAATTACCTTCTCTGAAGGGTGGATCCCTCCTACAGAGCTAGAAAACTGATGAGAGATTCTTGAAAGTTGGAAAACGTTGCGGCGAGATAATTCGATTCGCGAGAGAGAGAGAGAGAGAGAGAACAGCATTACGTGAAGCGCGAGTCCAAGTTCTTTCTACGTGAATCTACTGACTGAGATATTATTAAATATTCCTCAGACACCAAGTCAAACAATATCGATTCGAAGTACCAATCTCGTACTTTTCTGTCGTCTTGGCTCTCTGTCGCGTGCTCGAATTGGCGATTATTTTACATAATATATTATTTCGACGTATTGATTAATTTCTAACGAACTATCTCTTAATTTACAATTGATTTTAATAGTTAATAACAGTTAACAGCCGACAATTGTCAAGTAAAAATTTATTGCGGCTTTACGTCAGTGAAAGATATTGTTGGCGCAAATTACTATGACTATGACGAGTAAATTACCTAATAATGCTTCTTCTAGTAGATTTAACAAGCCACAAAATTCACGTTTAATGTATTTATTTAATGTAAAATATTCGAAATCTCTGAACAAACGACGAAAATTAATTTAAAGAAGGCTCTCTACAAAGGAATTCTCAACGAATCGATCAACCTAAAGAGAAAATGGAAGAGAATATAACATAAATCTTCATTTACCATCAAACGTCTTCAACATTCGCGCGACTCGATTAACCACTTGCACTGGCAACGGATTGCGGACCATAACGAGTGACCGAACCGTATACAATAATCCGCTTTTTTTTCGAACTGGTCGGTACGACATCACTGGATAGAAATTATTGAGAAGTAATAAATTTGTCATTTTGCCTGGATTATACTTAAATATACTTAAAACTGAGAAAAAAACAAAAAACTGTAACTTTGGGACAAAAAATTCTTGACGCGCAAGAATTTATGGAAATTAATGGTTTCTTTTATATTTCCGTTCATACTCACTACAATAACATTGATAACACAGCGATTGTTCTTTGCATCGAGTAAATTCCTCTAAAGACAAACTCCTTTATAAAACCGTGCACATAAATCGTTCGAGCGTGCGAATAATAAATTCTCAAAGGGGACAATACGAATGCATCTTCAACGACAAAAATGTCGTTTACATAGTTGATTACAATCGCACGCTACTCTTAACCATCGACTCATTTATCAAACGATTCCACCCCACGGCTATTGTATCTTTTGTCGGCCAGGTTCACCGACGAGAGAGCGTATTATTCCAGGATCTGAAGTTCTGAAAATGGCCAGGCCAGGGAGAGAAAGAGAGAGAGAGAGAGATTGACGGAGAATTCGCTTTGGTAAAATTTCGCGGGTCACCGCAAACAAACGTAATCGTGGCTGCGACCGTGTAAAGAGGAAGACAAAGAGACCGGTCTGAGTGGCCGGATGTCGAGGGGTCGGGGTTTAGACCGGCGAAAGAAAGAGAGAGAATCGTGTGTGAACGGCAGTGACGACGACGACGACGACGACGATGAGCCGAGGAAGAAAAAAAGATGTGAGAGGGGGGAGAGAGAGAGAGAGAGAATTTTACGTGAAAAGAGATCAAAATTCAAAAGGACCAGCGGGAAGCTTGTTAGCTACAAAGGATAATGAAAATGAAAAATGAAAAAAGGGACCTGGGATTGTAGGATTGAGAGAAAGAGAGAGAGAGAGGAGGGGGGGGGGGGAGAGATGGGTGAGAACGATGGTGAGAAAGGCGGAATGAAAAGTGGGAAGAATAACGATCGCGGAAAGAGATCCAGGGGAAACCCGGTGAGAAATAATTTCATGAAATTGTCTTTAATATTTTTCGCGTACCGTGAAATCTGAAAGAGAGAGAGAGATGCGATCATTGGAAGTATTCCAGAAATCTAATTGAGCGTTTCACTTTTGAAATGATCATTTTACTCCGACAACGACGAAAATTTGGATTTTGTATCTTGTTTCAAAGCGGACGAGGTGATTGTTTCATTGTTTGTATCATTATGATATTATAATATGATATTTTAACTATAGGATGGGCTTTTAGTCGAATGATCGTTGCTTACTCACGGATGACAGCAATTTGCTTGGGCAGCAATTTACTGGAGTGTAATTAAATTATGTCAACGAAGACGACGGGTGCAAGTGTCTAGGGAAAAAGGACAGAGAGAAAGAAAGAGAGAGAGAGAGAGAGAGAAACCAGGGCTTTCAAGCGCACTCGAGCGGTAAAAATCGCGAAACAATGTTCCTGTAAAATTTCGTTTTTCACCGATAACTTTCATCATTTTAATTATCCCATTTCAAAACCAATACATACCGATTCTACTATTTTTATTCTCGTGTCTCTGAAGTACAGTTAATTTTAATTGAATTATTTCTGCTAATATTTTCACAATGTCTATCCATAATACTTCAAGCTACTTCACACGAGTACAGATAAGCTCTCTCTTTTTTTTTTATCAGTTTTTAAATATTTTTTCGAAACATAAAAATTGTTATTGTCAGAGGTATTGTTACTGCAAAAAGGTTGAGGTTTTATTCTTTTAATTGGCCACGTTCAATCCGCTGATATTTTTACAAAATAAATATTTCAACTACGCCACGTGAAAGGTAAATTTGCGTGATAAATTTGCGACGTCTATATTCTACGTCTATAATCTATCACGAACGTTTCTCAATAAATTTTAAATATTTCTTTCGGCAATAAAAATCGTCGCTATCAGTAACGTGAGAAACAAAGAGAGAGAGGAAAGATTCATGTTGCTTTAATTGGAGATAGAGGCTGAATTCGTCATTCACGATGCGTCGGAATTTTTCGCAGAATGGCCGATGTGCACAGGTTCATTTAAACCGTTAGCACATTAATCGCGCTTCAGGTTTGCCGTTCGTAGTATTTTTCAACGAGGCGCAAGCGGGCGACAAAAATGCCGCGAAATATTCACGGAAAATGTACGACGCGTCAAAAGGGACCGGGAGAAATGATCAAAGGGGAGTTTTGAAAAACGAAAAGGACAGAGAAAAAAATATATTCGCTCGGCAAGAGTCGAAAATTTGCGAACAGGAGACGCTGGAATTTTCGTCGAAATAGAAACACTCGGCCAAACTCTGTTTCGTATGCACGGGAATGAAAACGTTTCACAGAGTCGTGAAACGCATTGAAAAATAGTGAAAGACACACGACGTTAAATTGATGTTTGTTTCGAACAAACAGCAACGTATGTGCGTTATCTACCCTATTTTTTTCCTTTTCGGTTTATAAAAGCGCGATAAATCGATCTGGAATTTAAGTCGAAAATTGAGAATGTGTTTGCACGTTCTTTTTTATATTTTTACATCGCATATCTTTCATCGCGATATGTTTTGTTACACATTTTCACGCGAGCAACTCGGTTGGAAACGGAACGTAGAGTTTCAATGATCTTGAATAGTCAAACGTCGAAAAGAAGGTCTCGAATGATATTACAAATTCAGTCCACATTCGTAAGAACGGGCGGAACTGTAAATTGAAAGGTTAATTCAAAGAAGTTTTAATATCTGTTTCGGATAATCCGCAAGATATTATTCCGAACAAGTAATTCGTAGCTCGCGAGGCGAACTTCTCGCGCTACTCTATTATTCCATTTGATTTGCGCTACGAGCGAGTAGCTCGTGAGAATTTTGAAGTTCTCGTATGAATCAGCGAGCTACGTTTCTTATTTTACTTATTATATAGTAGGTTTCGTATTATAAATGAAGTCTATAGAATTAACTTCCAGGGGACATGAATGGGAGCGGAGAGCGAAAAGATACAAATAAATCCAGTGGAATTGTACCGTTATTGTACCGAATTAATGGAATATTAAAATTTAATATTTTTCTTTCGTTAAAAAATTTCTTAGAGATTGATGAAAATGTAAAATAATTTTGATAGACGACATTTCCTTTGTACTTTATACTGGCATAATAATTATAACAATGGTGTAATAATATATAATAATATATATAAATGTAATTTACATAATATTTTTGTTTGCGAGAAAAGTCAAAGATGTAACAGTTAATTATTAAACGTCGAAATAAGTTATTTGCGAAAGCATAGGAAAATAATATTATATATTACAAACTTAATATTATATTATTAATTAAACTTATATTATTAAATTAAAAATATTATATAATTATATTATATTATAAACACTATATTTTATAATACATTTTTAATATTATATTACATTATAAACGCTATACTTTAAATAATTTATTTCAGAAATTAAATTAAATTTATCTTGGAAGTTCTTTAAATTGTTAATTTAAAGAACTTACTTACGTCATTTTCACGTCGACCAATAAATTTCATTGAATGAAAGACATTTGTTTCTTAAGAATTGAATATCAATCATCCATTTACGCAAATGAAACGAAGAAATTAATAAAAGGGCGTACTTGATCAGTAATTCTCGTAATTGTGCCACGTGTGCATCAAAATGAAAATTAACTACTTCCACGCGTAAGTTTAAAGTTTCATTTCGCGACAATCACAAGTCAGACTTCTTCGCGACGATCCGCGCAAGTTTCACGCTCGCGGGCAGCAACTCTTGAGAAATTGGACTACGTACGGGGCCGAGTAAAAGCCGACGGAGGAAAAAAGGCGCGCGAAACTTCTCGCGGCAGATATCGAGGATCAGCTCTGCTCCGCCGACAACGATTAACATCGGGCGAAAAATTTCATTTCGCGAGCAAGGCATGACCGTGGTCGAGGTGGCCAACAGGGAAAAAAGGGGGAAAAAAAGAGGGAGGAAAAAGTGTACGTGGAATAGAAACGTGGGTCTGAAAAAGGCGAAGAGGACTTTCCCTCTTTTTGATTAATTTTATCATCATAATTAGATCTGGAACGAACCTCATTCGCGCTTGAATAATTTCAACGTTGAATCTGATAGATTCCATTAGGGACAATGGATTTAAAGCGGTTTTAAACTTTCAATTTTCTCTTTCTTTTCTGATATTCACCCGCGTGTCGAACGATTATGCGAAACCGCCGTGGCTTGCGACTTTGAATTTTTGGTTTAATAATAATTTTTTAATCATCTCTAGCTGAAATTTTTTCAGGTTAGTGATCTCGAAAAATTATCGAAATTGGGGACTCCATTTTTGTACACATTTGTAAAACACGCAATATTTAGTTAAAAAGTTGTAGATATGAATATTTACAAATTATATCGATTAACAATTTAGAGAAAGATAATAATATTTTTACGCTGGATCAATAAGATCGGAGAAATTAAAGAGACAATAACAATTTTACCTTAGATTAAAGAAATCCAACATGTAACGGTAACAAAGAATGACAAAACAAGAGCAGAAGTAGAATGAAAAGGAACGGAAGAAAGAACGAAAGGGGAAGATTTCCAATCTCACGAACCTAAACCAAATATCCCTCTCATCTCTCCTGCACCACTCCGCAAGAATAAATTCCTTCGCTTCTACGCAATATCGAGTACCCTGTCCGGCACTAAACAAAGAGCACTAAACCAAATATCCTTCGCTACACCTCTTGCATCGCTCGACGATAAATCCCATCCCCCCTACGTAATATTCAACAACACCCATCCCTAAGCTCATTTCCTCGAAAGTACAAAGTAATTCGAAAAGTCCTTTCGATTAATCCTGTCGCGCTATCAAGCGGATCCAAACTCCGAGGGTCGAGTGTTACTCATCGTTGGGCACCTTTGACGCGGGGAGGGGGGGGGATCTAATAAACATTTTCGTAGGAAATTTAAAGCAGTTTGAAACTACGGCGACAAGGACGGAACGGCGCGGAGGCAGATCGATCGAAGCGTAGCAGGTGCACTCGATAATCGGCCTCGTCACACCTTCACGGATTCGACGGGCACTGTGGCTGGTACCTTAAGTGCTCCTAGTCAATTACTCAGGTGCAATTTTGTTCGACGCTCGTTCGACCTGGCCCGCTTGCTTTCGCCCGTGGGAGTTCTCTCACGTGCACATACACACACATACACACACACACACACTCTCCCTTTCACTGTCTCTCCTTCTCTTCATCTCGAGTTTCCACTTCGTAGGTCGCGTTCACTTCGTCTACGTGTGTCGGCTAAAACTTGAATTAGTTTGCTTTCAGCTTCGAATGTCATTTAAGCCGGTCACTCACGGACCAGCAGCTTTGCCCTAAGCTACCTCCTCGCACGGGGATGCGTGCTCGCCGACGCGTGCTCGATCATGCGCGTATTCGATCCCGACGTTCGCTGACAAGTTAGCGTCGATAGGGAATATTGACTCTCGATTGATCAAATGAAGTGATTTTCAGGAGAAGTTGCTCTTGATTGGTTAGGTAAAATCGCTCGAGAGCGAAGTTGCTGTTGGGTTGTTGCACGTGGCGTAGTTGACTCTTCGAGTGTGCGAGATCAGTCGAAATTGAATGGTTGAAAAATATTCGACAATGTTTCGTCTTTAAATGCAGGATTCGTTGTATGTACATTGTTCGCTGTTTGAAGTTGGAGGAATTTATTGTGGTTGGTGCTTCATCAAACATTGTCAAACAGTCGAAGATGAATTGAATACTTCTCGCGTTACTCGTAATTTTAACACAATTGTTTAATTTTTATGAAAATTAATTAAAAAAGATCTACCATTGAGAAATACGAATGTTAAAAGTAAATCAAAGAAGTTACAGTCGATAATGATCAATTAAAAATAATGGTTGAGATTTACAAAAATATATTAAGAAAAGAAATGGAAGATTTCATTTCATTTGAAAGAACAACCTCAAAAATTTAAAAAATAGTATTCCTAAAAACATTTTTTCACATTGCACATGTTTCCTCGAATAACACAAGTTTATTCTCAAAAACTTTATTAGATAATTAAATAGAATATTTAAGTGTTTTCGTTTAAATGAAATAGAATAAACCACAATTGTAAATGAAGTTATTGATTTCATCTTTCGTAATCCATTTAACATTATTGGACAATGGGAAATTTAGTGAATAATGTTTAATCAAGCAATGCACTCTCGTTGTTCCAAATTTCATTTTTGTTCAAAATTCATTTATTACTCGTTACCCAAATGTTTAATTAGAGAATTTCACTCATGTTTCATATATTGTATATTGTACGTAGTATGTTTAGAATAAGTTTCCACAATGGATATTGGTTGAACACGAGTTTGTACACATGCCTAAACGATCGCTTCAAAATTGATTATTAATTGTTCCCTTTGTAATATGAACTTTACAGCACAAACAAACATTACGAAATTTCTGATTTGGAAACCTTAGAAAATCAATCTTTTCGCACGAGTTTCTGAGAAATACCAATATCATAATCGCAAGGTTCATTTCTAAATGTATCTGATTATAGTCGCTTCGAAATACGAATATCGTAAATAAATTATTTATAATCCAAATTCTTTCGATTCTGATTTAACTCATTAATGTTTGTAACAACGTCGAATTACGAATTAATTTATACTTGACACTCATCTACTGTATTTATTTAGAAACTGATCTAAATCGTTTAATTTGTTTCAAAATTAATTGCGTTAGAGCGAGAGTACATACGCTCAATTAAAATTCTAGAGCTCATTAATTGTTCCGTTCGAAATAAACTGTAAACTTTCCAATTTGAAGTAACGTACTGTTTATAAAAAGAAGCTTACCAATATCTTAAAAACAAACTTGCTCAATTTTCCAATCGTTGGTTCGTCAAAGAAGAAGAGAAAAAAATAAATTTCAATTCCGAATTCTGCCAAAATTGAAGGATCACCGACCAAGTTTTAATAGCTCGGAAAAACATATCGATGCGATGTATCGATACGTGACTTTCCCGAACACCGAGAGTTTCCACAGCCTGAAAACACGTGCAATCTCTAAATTTGCGCAATCTCAACTTCTAGCCGTTGCAATTTCCTCGACAAGCGCCGCTATCAATCGCCGCGGATTTCCAATTCGAAATTTTCACGATCGCGTTCGCAGAGGGAAAGGTATCGCTGAAATTGCTCTGCGAAATTCCCCTCTCTCTCTCTCGAGCTCTCTTCATTCACGCGTGCGATGTTCTCGCGCAGGTAAGCGCGCGGAAGCGCGAGGCAAAGCCGCGTGCGCGAAAAACAGAGCCTCGTCGCGATGGAGGACAGTGAAAGAGTTCTTCGCGGCACGCTGTGTTTTGCGTGGAGAGCCTTTTAATTGCGCCGCACAGAGGCAACACAGAGAGAGAGAGAGAGAAACGGCAAACTTTGGGTTGCTTGACGCTTCGATCCCACGGCCGATGTCCGATAATGAAAATGCCGGTCGATGGTTCTTCGTCGAAACGAGCGCCAGCGTGACGAGACGCGTTTTCGATGAATGTCGCATCGTGACAGATCGTTCCCGATCGTCCGCTGGGAAATTGCAACAATTTTTTCCTGTCTTTTCTCTCTTCTTTCTCCCTTTTTGGAAACGCACGCGTTTCACGTTTGACGTTTGGCGTATTACGAGGCTTTGCGACGAGTAATCGGTGGCAAGCACTTTCATCGTTCTTCGCGGTAAATGATCATTTCAATGGGATTTGGTATGTATCTCTGCAAATTTCGGGTCAACGGACTGAGATTATTAGAGATTTTAAAAGAAATTATGAACGGAAAGACGAAAAATGTCGAAATGATAACGATATAAAGGATTCTATTACTATTAATAATAATAGGAACTAGAAATTTACATTCTTTGTAAATTTAAATCGAACAAAAATAATTTATTGACTCTTGCACAAATTTCCACGAACAACTTCAAGACTTTTATACATTGCACGCATCTATTTGTATATTAAAATTTAATTCAGAACCTGACTTCTTTAATACAAAAGTTCAATCTGGGAAACCTACTTTTGCGTATTTTCTTATTTTTGCATAACAATTTAATTTACTTTCTACACAGACTTCTATTGTATTATACATATAAATTTCAATCTTAAACATTATAACCTCGTATAATATCGTCTTAATAACCTCATCCCCGATCGACTCATAAATTATTTCCTACTGTCCTTTCTCCCCTAGATTCTGAACGTCCAACTTTTAAACTCGTCAGAGATCTCACAGGCTAAAAACAATTTTGTCTACCCGTAGAAAACCACTAGAATAACGCGCAGCGTCTCGTCCGACAGACTGGCTCGATCATATCGGGGTTCATCCTCAGGAAGGAAGTCCGACGTTGGAATAAGGATCCATCACGCGCGAAAGTTTCGCGAGAAACCGGATTAACGGGCACAATTGCGAAATTATAAAGTTCATTAAGCCGATGTCAGAGTATCGTGTGCGTTACCTTTTCGAGAGGTAACCCGGGAAACTTTACAGCCAGATTCTAAAACGAGGCGTGTTTGTATCTCGCTAATTAAATGATAAACATGCGCACATGGATTATTAAAGGAACACTATGTTCTCTGAGCTTCGTTACATTATGCATGTACAGCGCAACTTTGCGCGTGCCGAGGGAGGTTTATTACCGGGAAAATATCCGAATGAATAAAATATGACGAAATTTAACGATTCTCGCGCGCGTGTCTACGTACTTGTCGATGTTACAGAAACTCGAGACGATAAAACTCTCCGAGAAATGAGAAGTTTCTCCCAATGTCGATGCTCGAACTTCCTCGATCTTTCTGACGCACACTGCTACGAAACTTTTTGCGTTTCACTTTCTCAAACGTCAATGCTCTTACGTTCCCTTTCGTTAAAATTTTAATCTTCTTGAGAGCGCGAGAATATGTTGTGTCGTATCAAGGAAAAACTCGAGACTGTCGCATTGTTTCTTAGACTTTCGAGCCAATAAATCATTTTCGTGATTTAACAGCCACTCCATTCTCTTCTTAATTAATTCTTCAACAATTCACTCAGCCGTGCCACTTTAAACGCGAGTGTTCCTTTAAGTTCCCATTGGTTCATTTATCCCTACCCTCGTTACACTTACAAGAGATTCACTCAAGAGAGTTGCTTTCGAGAACGTGGGACCTTGCTGGTGGCACCACGGTGTCGTGGATTCCAGTTAGCGCTACCACAGAGTCGTGGTTCGCGTCACTTCGGAGTTGCGGGAGTCGTGGGTGTTGCCATTTTTGAGCTAAGAAACACGCTCGAAGCCATCTTTGTGACGAGACACCTGCTCGTTCGGTCATGATCGAAGACAAGTATTTGGTCAAGAAATTTAGATCAAGGGTTGGTAACATTGGTATCATTTTTGGGGATCGGAGATTTATTTATGCACTGACGATTATTGTTTCGCGTACTTCTGATACCTTAGGTTTCTTACAACTCCATAAACACCTAAGATTGCTAGCAATGCTTTAGATAGATCATAAAGTCTATCTTGCGATTGTCAAACATTGTTGACGATACAATTTCAAAATCAGGATTTTATTGTTGCAGAATTACCACACAGTGTTTGTAGAGTTCAGTAGTACCTAACACTAGAATTACCAACGTGATCAAATTGACCAATTTATAATTTTCCATGGAAATTTTATACATTTGTAAAATGTGTACTTGTGGCTGTGAAGGAAAGATGATGGAAGGACGAATGGACTTGAGGTACTAAGTGGGAGAGAAGAAAGTTGCGTTTCGTCTTTCTCGGAGTCACTGCCTAGACTCATCAGTGGGGCTGAGACGCTTGTTATTGGGTTGGCCCGATCACCCATCCTAGCAGGGTTCCGCACACTGCTTTACTTAACGTCGAAGATCGGCAGGACATCGACGCTAGGCGCGCAGCTACTTGCGGCTTGTGCTAGGCAGTGTTTGAAACTCGTAGTTGAGGAATCCTAGACCGCTACATACTTTTAGAGGTATAATTACTTAAACTACTTAAACTACTTAAATGTACGATCCTGTTTCTTGCACTTGAATTTCTCTGTTACAAATTTGGCACTTTATCCATCGGTAATTCTAGTGTTAAAAAGTTAACTTTTGGTCAAAGTTTGGTCTAGATTGTTAACTGTACGGACAAAACGCCATAAATAGGAAAGTAACTGCAGAAGTATTTCATTCTTTTTACATATTAAACTGTGTAATAGGTCATATTGGTGATCGATTAACGATAACAAAGAGATAGTAATTAAAACTGTCGACAAAATTTGAGGAAAAGGCAGTTCTTCGAGGATAAATGTCCGAACGTGTAGCAAGTAGATACGTATAGTTAGAAATCAGAGTTCCTTTGTCGTGGAGAGTACTGCGTGCTTGTTGCGCACCGGTCCATCGATCGGACCAATTGAATCAAAGACCTTTGTTATCGACGAAATGGAGCTCGGGATTTCCCGACGGATGCAATTTAGTCGTAAAATCAACTTCTCGCACGGAAGAAACTACGAAACTGGCTGGAATCGATCGATTCGCTTCTATATTTCGAATGCGAATATTTTGTTAATTTATTCCTGATTTATAGTGCGTCTGTAATGAAGTTACAACTTTGCCTATATTACGTCTTATTGCAAAAAACGTAAATGTTCGCGCCCAACGAATTCTTTTGTCTTGACGACACAAATGATTTGGTGACAAATAATTTAATAAAAATTCTTCCATAAATATTGCGTTGTTTCTATCATTTTACATTTCACTCCAAAAATAATAAGGAACCTTTTTAACCGGATGATATAAATAATTTTAATAAAGAAATTTGATGATGCAATTTAATAAAAATTCTTTCATCGCGCCATAGCTGCAATATCACGGTATTTCTATTATTTTACATTTTACTCTGAAATAAATAATGTTCACGCTCGACGAATCCTTTTAACCTGATAGTATAAATAATTTTAATAAAAAAAACTTGACGGTGCAATTTAATAAAAATTCTCTCGTCACATCGATGCTACAATTATACTTTACTTTGACGATATTACATCACTCTTGCCATTTCACATTTTACCAAAAAAAAATAATGTTCACAATCAACGAATCCTTTTAACTTGACAATATGAATAATTTTAATAAAAACATTTGACGGTGCGATTTAATAAAAATTCTCTCGTCACACCAAAGATATATACATCACTTCTGCCATTTCACATTTTACTCCAAAAACATAATGTTCAGAATCAACGAATCCTTTTAACTTGGTGCCAGAAGTGATTTTAACAAAGAGATGTCGATGGTAAGAATTTAATAAAGGGTCTTTCGTCGTGTCGAAGCTACAACTATAGATATATCTATTATTTCATACTTTATTCCAAAAATAATGTCCACGATCAACGAAACCATTTTTTTCTTCCAGCGAATCGTTTCAATTAAATGGGAATAACATCCCGCTCGAGCGCCTTTAATCATCGCGAATATAGCGACATTAACAATTCAACGAGTCGTAATAATTATTCTGTTCAAGCGTCGACCGAGGATGCTTCCACCCTTTATTAATGCAACCAAGCCGAGAAATGAAACGCAAACTTCGCGGAAACAACCCGACGAACAGTAATGTAGCTCGTCGCTGCAACTGTTTCCGCCTGGTGAATGAACGCGTGCGCGCGGCCGAACTTGCGACCCCCGAACATCGACAAGCGTAATTTTAAAAGGAGTCGCTGCGTCCTCGGAACTGGAACGAGCCGAGTCAGTGGCGCCGCGTTATATAATATGATCCCGGCAACTTATTCCCGTTAACAAGCTTGCAAATCCGTCGCGAAAATGTCGCGAGACCGATCGGCCGACTAAAATTGTCTCGTAAGTAACCCGATAGAAGCCACAATGGACAAATCGGGAGGTTGTAAGAAAATTTGAAACTCCGCCAGAATCTGGAGGAACTGTCTGTCTGTTGCCAGCACCGACTTTGCGTACAGCCTACTGCTATCAACGCGGATGTTGTCTCGATTTTCATGCGGCTATTTCCACGATGGAGAATTGTTGGCAAGTTCAGAGGTATTTTGCAGGTGTGTTATTGGTTGCTGCTTTTTTAATAGATAGACGTACGTATATATACACGCGAGATGTGCCATTTTAATCTGTGCGATTATCTCCGAAATTATTTGTTAAGGACAGTCTCGACTTTGCGTATATATATTTGGCTCGAAGAACTACCCACTGTTGTGGGAAATTGATTGGATGTTGAATTTGTAATTATGCGAGTGATGCACTCGAAGCACACTTTGTACTGAAGACCTTGACTTTACTTGCCAAAAGAACCCTGTTCCAACCGTGTTGGCCCTTTTCATACTGTTGTCTTCATTGTCTCCTTCTCGATCACGTGATGAACGATAAATTGTCCAATAATGTTTTTCATGAAAAATTCGCATTTCATTAGCACACAAAAGAATGTTTAAATTTTTATATTTTGTCATCCTAATTACAATCGTATTATCTTTTATCTTCATTTATTTAAAAATTATTTCCGTGCACGAAATGATTGAACAAAGTGTTTCGATCCCTCTTTTTAAGAATATATTTGTTAATTTCTCTCTTAAACTGTTGATTTTATAACAAGCTAGTCCAATTCTCAACTTGTTTAAAAAATATCTCGTCTTTTTCACGCGCTCGCGCAAACATTTTTGTTTCTCTTTGAAGATACCTCGTTCGGGTGTTATCGATGCCTCTCCCTAGAGGCACTCGAATCCCTGTTTGACTGTCAGTTTTGTTTAAACTTCGATTTCCTTTAATTTCACAGTAAAACAGCGTGACGAAACAGGGGATAGGTGGGGGAGAGGGGAGGCAAAATAAAAGAAAAGGAAACGAGCCGGATGGAAAGTGAACGCGATCGAAAACGCCGGGGCGCTTTCCCGAGAGCCCCGGCAAATATTTTCACGCCGAACAGAGAGTGTCTGCTAACCCGATTATCATTCGCTGAAGCAACGCGCTAGCCTATCTATCGATTTTCCTCCACGTTTCTTTCGTGTCTGTCTATTTTAACAAAAAAAGGTTTCGTATATACAAACTCGCGATTTAAACGTATCGTCCAATTATTCTTCGTGTTCCTTCTTTTTCCCCTCCGTCCTTTTCTCCCCGTTTCCGTTCTAAATTCAATCGAAAGCGCGAGGATCGACGACGGACGTTTTTCCATCTTTCCATTCGCAATTCCCCCCCGCCGAATTGATTTAACGCGCAATCTGCGAGGAACAAGCGTTCATCGTCGGGCGATGAACTTCCGTTTTTTCGGCTAATTAATTGCATTTGCTCATCGCGCACGAAAACCCGAAACCCGTTGCGCTATGAATTAAGCTTAATTCAATTTCTGATAGAGCGAATTAAGCTCGATTCTGTCCTTAATGAGATAAATTGAGCGCCGCAGCGCTCGGAGTTTCGAACGAACGCCAACCCAGCCAGGCTCGGCCTTGATTTTTCCTGCCTTTGTGCCGGCAAAACGCTGATCAAATCAGGGCACGCTGCAATTAACAGTGACGCGTGACTTCCAATTCTTCTCAGATATTCCCTCTCTCTCTCTCTTCTTCGATTTGTTTTTATCACTGAAAGTGACTTTAGCGGGGGTAACCCAGAAAATCGGACCTCTTCAAGTGCAACGCTGATGCAACGAAAATTAGCGATTGGTCACGTGATTCGCGAGGGGGCGTGGTGTAGACCTCGAGTAGGAGTGGCGTTGTCTGATACTGAGCGATCGCGCCTGTAATTTGTTTTATATCGATTCAAATGTTTGCATATCAATAAAATTCCTACTCAGAACAGTTGCTTCTGGGCCTTTTAATGAGACGAATCGTACTGGGGTACAAGTCGTGCAGTTGTTCTTTCTTCCTCTGCCTTTCGCCTCTTCATCTCGCCACGTTTCAAACGCGTCTTTGTCCCGGCGATATTTACGATCGCGCGTACATCGCAACGAAAATTAGCGATTGGTCACGTGATCGCAAAAGTACACAACGATACACTCTTTTTAATAAAGGACGTTTGGACGCAACGTTGACCGATGATATATTTGTCTGCGCCGCGAGTTAACGATATTTGGAGAAGCAGCTTGCACTTCAGCTTGAATTTGTCAGCTCGTTTTACAATCAGCCACGTATAAAATCTTCTTCGTTAACAGGATGGACAAACCCTATAGAGTGACCTTCACAGCGACTTGGTTTTCTATTTGAAAATAGTTGTCGCGTTTCAATTCGCGTCGTTTGAAGTCTAAATTTTTCGAAAGTGGGATTGTTAAAATTGACAAGCCTGGCCAAAATTTGTTCTTTCATTTTCAGTATGAGCTTTACGAATCTTCGGTGAATTAATGTCGTTTAAAGTACGTTCTATGCATAAGATAAAAATGCTAAAGTTTTGAAAAAGAGTATCAACAAAAAGAAACAAGGTAAAATTTCGCGGTCTCTTTTATAATGTACTTTATAATGTAAATTTTGTGCACATCACAGATAAGAAACACGTCACAAATGAATAAGCAAGTAGCGAGTAAAATTTACAAGAGGGAAAGTAAAACAACTATTTTACTCCTTTAAAATAAGCTTCCGATAGTGTAAATACTGCAAGTAAATTGCAATAATCGAAGAATTAACGCGATCGCTTCGTTATTAATTTTATCACCGAGTGCAAGAGGCGTGATGCACGAATACTGCACGGATCGTTTATAAACGTTGTTTACACGCGTCTGTATTATTATTCATTAATTATGCGGAATGCTCGAGCATTATTCCAAAGGCAAACACACTGATACGGAATAATAATTAGGTTTCTTTTACAATTATTATTGATTTCATTTTCGCTTCATTAACGTCATTTTCATTTTCACGGACGTAACACGGCTCAAGTACTCGCTGTGTTCTGATTTATTCGATTCGAAATGCTCCGAGTTTTCACAGAAAAGAAAAAAAAAGATACAATTCCACGATCTCGCGTTTCCAAAACGAGACAATCGAATTTCACGTGTCGCTAACAGTTGATGAACTGACTTGAAAAAGATGGCTAACTCTTGAACTGCGTTCTTGTTTAAACATCCTTTCGTTCGTTTGCACCGGAGTCACGTAAATCTCGCCGAAGTTGTGGCTGTCCCGAGGTGCACGTTGGAACCGAGAAAACGAGGGTATAACGCGGAGCTGTTTAATTACCGCGAAATAATGTCGCGCACTTACTAAAGCTTGCAATTGAACCGGCGCCCCATATTCTTATTTCGTTGCCTTATTCTTCGTGTAATTAATTGAAACGGAAGGCTTTTCTCTCAATGAAATGAATGTTACTTGATCGTTAATTATTCAACGATGTCGCGAAACGCAAGTGTTCGCGTCGTGTCGAAAATTTTCTCAAAACTCTGAATTTTTAAAGATTTTGCGTCAATCGATTGTCTGTGGTTACCTCGATGCTATCAATTTAGAATTTTTATAATATAAAATTGTTTCATACTCGTGTCAGTTCTTTTACATTACCAGGAAACTTTATAAATCTCTGTACGTGCTCCTAGAATAACTCATAGATAACTACAGTAATTTATATATAGTATTAGATACATACATCCCGGGATAAAATGATACTCTTTTTTATCAAGCAAACTATATAAAATTTTTCTCACATGCGTTCCTTCGTAGCGTTTCTATCAATATGTATTATAACTTAAATTAAACTTTTTGCAATATATTTTGTGTTATCAGAAAAAAAACTACTCCCACTCCTAGCTTCGCTGTCCGAGACTTGGCGTCGCCGCCGCGTTTAATCGAAGCATTTAATTACGATTTACGCGTTATCGTCGACTAGTAATGCGTGTATTGTCCGCGTCGGACAATCCTGCTAATAGGACAGCCGTTAATTGATGGTCTTCGCGCGTCCTGTTAAACAGCCGGCAGCGGTTGTCGAACGTTCGCGCAAAAATTATTCGCAAGGACGGATCGTAATCCGCGCCGATGTTCGATCGTGGCGGCCGCCCTCCTCTCTGATCGCCGAGGCGTGCGCTCGCGCCACTATGAATCCGCGAAATCCATGAAATTCCACGCACGCACGCATCGTGTCTTAATTATCAAACGATAATTCCGCTTTGATCGATCATGCCCATGGCGGAATACCGATTTCTCTGTTTGGCCTGATTGCGGCAATTCGCCGATCTTGATCCAGCCGCGTGGCGAATCGCCATTCATATCGGCGAATGGGAATGTTTCACGAACGAAGAGAGAGAGCAATGGACTTGGATGATTTATGCTGGATTTAAATAATTTGTCGCGGTTAATGGGACGATCGACCGTCGGCTTTCTGAAAAATTTCTCTTCAACAGGCTTGATCGATGCTTTTGTAAATTGGTAACGACGAGTGGACTCGTTGTGTGGTCGCGTTGATCAATCTTGCTGAAACGTATTTTCTTGGAATTTATATAATTATTTATGCTGTCTCCCTGTGACGAATATATTTACAAAAATAATTTTATTGAACATTAATCGTACAGTCTCTAATGAAATTGACAACTTTGTAGGGAGAGTTGATCAATTTGACTTCTGAAATATTCGAAATTTTGTAATCTGCTGATTATTCGAATTTGAGGTGTTTGACATCGTACGTACTCTGTCATTTCAATATTCTCCGTAGAGAATATAAATAAATTAAATAAATAAATAATTAAATTCCATAAAATGGAATGTGAAAAGCTGACGACATTCTTTCATTCTTAATCTACGATGTACACGTACATCTCACAATATTGCAATGATGCGTGAATGGTATCCATCTTGAATGTGTGAACGTGTTTAATATTATAAGAAATATATAATATATAATAATCTAATTATTTAATAATAATATAAGTGAAATCTAAATATTTAATCTCATATTTGAACTTGACATTTGAATACTTGTATATATATATTATTTCACGCAATTATGTAAATAAATAATGTAATTATTACATTAATAAATAAGGAAATTATGTAAATTTCTGTAATCTGAAGATGATCTTTGATCCGAAAATCGTTGAAATCGCCGTCCATGATTGGAAACTTTCGATTTTCGCGGAAAAAGATTCAATGGCTCGGTTTTCTGCAATGTAAAGCGAGAGCCCCTAGAAAATAGTTCTCGAGCATACGCGAGAGTTAACGACAATCGGTAATCTCACGACTTTTGAAGTCATCGAGATCGATATCTGTAATCCGATGTCATCGTCGCGGGTTCGCACAGCCGAAAGGGTCGTCACTATAGATTTCTACGACCGTGGAGATCGTTGAAATTGGCTTCTTCACGAGGCTGAAGTCGTCGAGATTGCTTTCTACCGGTGGCAGTCATTCTTATTGGATTTCCATGATCTCCGAGAGTTCCTACGATCTCGAGTGTCACGAAATTCGGTCCCCGCGCGCGATATCCTGTCGCCGGGCATTCTTCCAGGCGGCGATCAAATCTTATGAAAACGTCATGAAGTTTAGAAAAATGAACCGAGGAATTCTTACAGAATGTCAGACGCAACTTTGTACTATTATTAATAATTGATAGTAATCGTTTATTATTAATAATTGAAATTTTAAATTGGAAATCGGACTCGAGAGTTTCGCTTTTACACGCAACTTCTCCCCGTAATTCTGTAATTCCGTAGTTCCTTCATCTTTCGAATGTAAGAAAGAACTTTTAACAATTTATTAACTGATTATTTGTAGTTACTTTAGAATTTCAATAATATAAAATTATCATGCTGTCAATTCAGAATTTCAACGATATAAAATTATTTATCCATCACTTGTAATTTTTCTATCTTTCGAGTAGCAAAAATTCTACTCTTCAACAACAACAACAACCACAGATCAAAATGATCGGCCGATCAAACGTGCGCTTAATTCGCACATCAACTGCATCGCCACGTTTTTGTCATTCCTGCAACCTGAGCGATGTAACCAAAAAAGAAAAAAAAAAACGTGAACAAAATTATCACTCGTAGGGTATCACAGTAACGCAACTGGATGTTCCATTCTAAATTATTCGTGAGAAGCGCAGCGACATGGAAAAGCCAAAAGTCGCGATCAGGCGGCTCGATCTCAGCATGAACGGATTGGAGGGACAAGTGTGGCGATACGGGAAATACGTGCTATTTCCACCTTTCCTCCGAAAGGAACCTCCGCCGAAAGATCTCGCGGAGGACGAGATATTAGAGTACGAGGAACCCGTCGCGTTTGCGGAAGCAGACGCGGCCGAGGACATCAGCGTGTGCGGGCACGATTTCCTTCGACCGAGTCCTGATCTTCGAGATACCGGCGAAAGACCTCTCGTTCGATGCGCGGACGACTGCAGAACGATTGGGTTAACGTGCGAGGATCTACGCGAGGAAGCGAGTGAGCTTGCTGTTTATTCTAGGTTATGCGTCGTATATTGGAAATTTGAATTTATTTACAATCGAGGAGACTCCGGGCTCGCGTTGTTCTCTGTGTTCACGCCGAATCCCTCGCAATTTTTCAAACGTTCCTTTTGTTTCGTTCGAACGGGCGAAGCTCGGATATTTTATCACTCTGGGATTATTCGTCTCCATCGCGCGCGCATCGTTGAGTTGACTTCGCTCGCGAGTGAGAAGTTCCAATCGATTTATTTTTTGTATTTCTTGGCTTGCAAGTTGAATTTAGTATCTCCGGATTATTTCTGAGGAATATTTTATGAGAAAAAATATCGTTCTCCTTGAAATTTGAATCGATTGACAGGCTATGCATCGTATATTGAAAATTTGAATTTATGAAGCTTATAAGCGTCCGAGAAAGCGAGCTAAGGTATTGTATTTTATTACTAGGATCATTTGTCTCCATTGTACATACGTCGTTGAGTTGATTTAATTTGCGAGTGAAATTTCTCTGTATTTATTTTCAATGTTTCTTGCTTGTGGAGTGGAGTTTGATATTTCAAGATTATTTCTGAGAAGAATGTTCTGTGAGAAAACAATTCTTTGAAGAAGAGAAAATTTGACATTAGATGTAAATTAATTGACTGCTTCTTTCTTATTTTGCTATTTTTGTGGTAATTATTTTATCACAGATTCTATACAAATAGTCTTCTTTCCTTTTATGCAGAATAATTTCAAAAGACTACCTTGATGATCGTACGATGTCTAAATTAAATTTAAATTTCACTCAAAAGAGACAAATTCAGTGCAGTATTTGAAAATAAAAAGATCAACATCCAAAGACTCTGATTTCAATGACCACTCAAAGTTCTATTTGATTCAATAAAAATCACCGATGATCCGCCGTGAGATATCAATGAAACAAAATCTGCGCGTAAAAATACGAGCAACAACCTGTAACTTTCCCCCGTAGAATCCAGACGTCAGTTGAAAAAAAAATACTCGAAAGAAAATCGCGAAGTCAACACGGAGACCATCAATCCTCATATCCGACCGCGTGCAACGTACGCGCACGAAATTACACGCGGTAATTATACACGAGAAACACATTAAAAATAACATTCAGATGGACAGATAGGAAGAGTTGGAAAGAAAAAAAAAAGAATTGAATCGCATCGTCGTGATTCGGTTAACGCGGCGTCGCGATTTCACGGGGACAAGGGCTGCGTTTGTTTCGCAGAAACAGGCGCGACGGGTCATCAATCGTCATTCGTCAGCGCAACATCGATCACGTTTGACGCGATTTTTCGAGAGTCGACGCGCGCGCGTCGATCGTCCGACGGATTAAACGCGGGCTCAGCGCGAATATTTCGTCGGCCGACGATGATTCCGCGCGTATCGATCCGTAAAACGCTGTTCCCCGGTCAGCCGTTCCCCGTTTCCATCTTTCGTCAACGTCAATTTTTCCCTCAAATCGTCACTTCCCTCTCCTCTGCGCGATTTCATTTGAAAGGAATGAAAGATATGAAGGATGCGTGGGAAGGATTTTGGGTAGGTGAGTGAAAGAGGAGAAGAAAGACGAATGCGTTTTCGTCTCGGAGTCAGTCACTGTCTAGACTCATTCATCAGTGGGAGCTGATGGCAGGCGACTACTCACTCTCCTTATATCCCAGAACGCTTGTTATTGTAACTACTCCCGCGCTAAGGCTGGACAAGACGGTCGGTCACCCATCCTAGCGAGGTTCCGTACACTGCTTTGCTTAACGTCGGAGATCGGCAGGACCTCGACGCTAGGCGCGCAGCCACTTGCGGCTTGTTCTAGTCAGTGTTCGAAACTCGTAGTTGAGGAATCCTAGGCCGCTACACATTCTTTCGCGAACGTTTCTCGCCTCGCGCGCGAAAATTCGTTGTACCTCCGCCTCGAAGGTCGAGTTTTTTCCTTTTATCGGAGGAACATTTCGTCGACGATACGAAGAGGTTTAATTGCCGGAGTAGTTGCTTCGATAAGCGGAAAGAGGATTTACAGTGGTGCCGCGATGCTGGTAATTGAGAGATTTAAAAAGAAAGGTGGTAACGGAGAGAAGAAATCTTTAAATTGAGAAACTTGGTCGGCGAAGACCTAAGTTTAATGGGAAAATCTCCGTACCGTCTCGAATATTAAAAAATGTTAGTAAGAGTTAGTATGTAATTTTTGGGTTTATCGAAAGGAACGATTAAGTGTCTTTTTATTTTAGATAAGTACAGACTTTAGATGAATAATCTTTGTCAGTTTATAATCTTTCAATCTTTTGTCAATTTTTTAACTTCACAATTAAAAGTAGTAATAACAATTAGAAAATGTACGATCAAAATTTTTAAGAAACAGCTTTCATTTCCACGACTTGTAAATTGACAAATATCATCCATAGTTCTCCATATTTTCTATATTTGTCTCATTTTTGAAAAGAAATTTTACTTTACTCACTCCTAGATTGATTCGACAATATTTGAAAGCAAGAATTATCTCAATGGTGAAGTTCAATTAATTTTTTCAAGTAACAGCTATTGATAAGGAGCTAAACTACCAAAGACAATTTCTGGTTTACTATCTGAGAATTTTTCATTCGACAAAGATGTTTTATTAGACAAGTACAATGAATTCTCAAACCCCGCGAAAGTTATGCTTGATCTACCAGATGTATCGAAAATCTTTTTACGAATACTTTTAAAAGGATTTATCGTACAGCTTGCCTCTAAAGAGCAGCTGATATATGACACAGTATATCTCTGCGCGTTCATCGTTCAGGATCAGGAGAAGATATCGGAAAGCAAAAGAAGAAAAGTATGTCCTTGCTATGCATTGGAAATGACTTTCACTTATCAATATCTTTATCAATATCGTGTGATATTTTTTCACCTTGAATATGGTAATATTACTTCTGATGGACGGTTTATAAATCCAGCAATCGAGGATTCCTCGCAATATGTTGAACGAAGGGATAAAGCTGCTTTTATCTTTTAAAACTTTCTATGGACTAACTTCTCCCGCAGAGGAATTGAGATTGATATCAATCAAAGACCGACTCTGACTCTGAACGATGAACTTCAATAAAATTGATCTCATCCTTTGGTTTCGGTTATCGTTGAAAATAGATTGGAGGATCCGCGAGGATCACGGTGGCGAAGGGTGGTATTTTCGAAATAGGGATATCGAGATTGACGTCCATGGCCGGAGGTCATCAATCTCAGTTTCTACCGATTGTCATTATGGATTTCGAAATTGATTTCCACGAGCCGAGTGTCGCTCCTATTGATTTAGGCAACTTAGGAGTCATTAAGATTAATGTCTGTGATCTGATCTTGTCACAGCCTCGAACACCGACCAAGTTCATTTTCATCGTCGCGATCCGAGAAATTCTCACGCGTTATATTCGAATCTTCGCGTTACGTCGATCAATGTAACTTTGTTCAGAAATCAAACGCGATAATTAAATTTTTGCATGCGCCGGAAATCGCAAAATATAATCTCTCGAATTTTTTATTTTATTCAACTCTTTGAGTTTAATTTAAATTTCATTTAATTCATTGTATCGATTAATCTCGTGATTAATTTGTTAATAAAATTCATTCATTCATTTATTTATTCATTACAAAATAAATAATTGTAAACGTTTATTGCATCGAACTTCATCAATTCATTCGTTTCTTCATTTATTTATTTCTTTATTCATTATAAATAAATAATTGTAACGGTTGTTGATTTAATATATTTTGTTGCATCAAACTTCATCGTCAATCTCACCAAATTGATCTATTTCTTCTATGCGATCACGGAATACGTGCTGGATTTTTTACGACGAACGCGATTGCGTACGGCCTTTCGATCTAAACTCCGTGTTCGATCGGTTGGAATTGGTCTCGAGCCCGAACGGGGGGAGGGGGGAGTCGATTTGAATTGTTTAGATTGCGTGGTGCCCGGTAAGTGAGCGCAATCGTGTTTTTCCGAGTCGGCGGGGAAAACAGAGCGCCGTGTTTCGATTCCCGTGTGTGTGTACCGGCGACCGGCTTTCATTTCCGCTTGCAGCCAGCGCTGCGGAAATCGCGGACGACGTTTTCAAGTCTCGCGATGACGAGGATTACAAGTGGTTCGAAGACCTCGTCGACGAGGACGAGGAGGAGGAGGAAGAGGAGGAGGAGGAGGAACGAAGAGAAAAAATTCTTCACCCGTGGTTAGACATGTGCGAAGATTTACTTCCGCTCGCTGACGATGAAGAGGATCCTCCCGATACCACGGAGCCGTACGTGTCTCACGAACTGTGAGTATTTACGACTGAACGCACATGAATTTGTGTATCACAAGTAGGTAATTTTTTATTATCGCAGTTCTAAACGTTTGTTATTCATATGATAATTACATCATTTGTTTACTATGTAAATTAGAAGCATTATTGCATAGATTAATGATATATTATCACTGAAAGTGATTTTAGCGGGGGTAACCCAGAAAATCGGGCCTCTTCAGGTGCAACGCTAATGCAACGAAAATTAGCGATTGGTTGAATTGGGTCACGTGATTCGTGAGGGGGCGTGGGGCAGACCTCGAGTAGGAGTGGCGTTGTCTGGTACTGAGCGATCGCTCCTCTAATTTGTTTTGTATCGATTCAAATGTTTGCATATCAATAAAATTCCTCAGAACAGTTGCTTCTGGGCCTTTCAGTGAGATGAATCGTACTGGGGTCGTGCAGTTTTTTATTGTTGCGTTATTGTCTTTCGATTTCTTACTCAATTTTAGATTCGAATTAAAATTTCATGTAGTTTAGAATAATTAATTTCTGCTCGAATAATATTTGTTGAAATATCGTCCATGATATATTTGTCAAAAAGAAACAGTCAACTGTTACGGTGAGTGTAAACATTTGTAAAATCTTTCTTTTCAAGGAATACGTATTGTATATATTCTCTGAGGCTTCCGGAACAGATATTGAAAAGAAAATTTTTTTTATTTACAAAATGAAAAAAAAGAAGCTACCTTAAGCAGACGCGAGTATACAAATCGCCAAAATAGTGGAAATAAACGCGTGAACGTATCTGTTTTCTCGATCTTTTTAGCGGCGAGCGGCCGGTTTCAAATACCAAAATACACGCTCCGTGTATTTTTGAACATTCTTTATAAGGTTTCCAGCAGTTTCACGGCGAGACACGTTGGAAACCTGTCCGCCAACATTTGATAGCTAATATTTTACGCGGACTACGCGCAGGCATACTCGTCGCACGGCAAGACTACACACTCGAGAGTCATCCGTCGAATTCATAATTTCTCGTGGTTCATCGACCTCCGCGCTAGTCCGTACGTTCGAAAGCCAGAGTGTCGCGGCTGTTCAACGAAATCGGAAGAAAAATTGGTAACCGGGTTGTCGCGATCGTCTGCTTAATTAATTCAACAAATTTTTTCTTGCTTCTCGCGAGAGAGTGGCAGAAAATGTTGCGATTAAATGAAACATTATCCCTCCGAGAGTTTAATCTCTTTGTTCTCGCGTTGGTTAGGTAATGAGAGAAAGTGTAGAAATTGACGTACACGATATTGTGTACTGTGAAATTTCGTTTCAAAACTCTCTCATGTTTAACGTGCATTGAACGCAACATGAGGTCATTTAAATTATCCTAAAACGTAATCATCAACATCAGAACTACTGACGACTAGAGCATAAAATTTCCATCAGAAATGTCAAAGTAAAGGAAACGGGAAATCTTTATGATACAATAGGATTACATAAGCTATATATGTATTTTACGAAAAATCATTCGAGTCTTCAAAAATACACTGTTCTATATCCATAAAATATCTGACAAAATTGGTCATTCTGACCAAGTTAATTCCAATAACATTTTGATATTTCTATAGTAATGAAAGCACAGATTACCAAATTGTTTTGAGGATTACGAATTATTCTCTATACTAGTAAGCTACAATATTTAATGAGATCATTTTTATCTCTATCATTATTATTATTTTACTTCCATTAAGTGTACGTACATAAACTTTTAGACGAGTTATGTATCTTTTCGTAATTACAATCGCAACACTCATACCTCATCTATTACAACAATTAATAGTGTACGATTTTTAAACGTATCTTCGAATACAGATATATACATCCTGTACATATTTGTCCATCGTTAAATTTTTCTCACGATGGCGTGAAAATTCACGATCTATCAATCAAAGTTCCAAAGAAAATCTCGGGCTTCGAATTCTTCCAGCCGCGACTTGCTCGTACTGCTTAATAAACCCACCGTGTCTAAACCGATCGGAAACGATCGACAAACAACGAGCGACGACAAAGTCGTCGACAGGAAGCGGGCTCGATCGCGGGGCTAATCGTCGTCGCCGGGCGTGGAATAAAGTCAATATTAATCCGCGAAAGTAAACGCTAAACAATCGGAACGGAAGAGAGAGAGTGGCTGGCTTATTTAGCAGGATCCCAAGCCCGGTAATTCGACCCGTTATTTACCCGCGTGAAACGAGTTCCCCAGTTGTATTACACCGTTGTGTACGCCGGGCGCGGCGCGGCTGGAATAGAATAGAAGCACCGGGGTCTTAGCTATCTTTAAACGAGAATCTCCAGCGTACACCGGCGCTTCCTTTCCTTTCGTTCAACGAAAGGACGACGATGCGTTCGCCGCAGCCGTCGACTTTTTCCATCGTCGGGCGACGACTAGACGGAAATTGCGGGAAATGTAACTCGAGGCGATGGCCTCGGTCAATTACGCGCTCCGGTTGCCCATTCGCAGAGACCGGCACGGGCTTTGACCACTCGAACCGGTTTCCCTCAAACCTTCGGGATCCTTTGCTACCTGGCGATTCGACGGAAATTGCTGGAAAAGTAACTGCAACAGCTTCGTACCGAGCTGACCGCTCGGGAGATGGAGACGCTCGCGAGGGATAACGGTGGTGAAGTTTGACGTCGAAGGAGGATGATCCAAGGGGTTGTTTTTTCTCTTTTCGGTCGGGGGAAATTGATTCGGATTTTCGTTTGTGCGATCGGGTTTCCGTGGTTCTTGAGATCGGAGTTTTAGAACTCGAGGGAGGATGCGTGGAAGTAACAGATAGAACGGAAGGTGAAATTATTTTGAACAACGGCAGTGAGTATGAAATTTGTCGAATCTTGTATCCGATAGAAATTTGGGAAGGCCGCAAAATTGATTAAAATTAATATTCTAGAAATATTAATATTAACATTAATGAAAATTTAGAATAGAATTATAAAGGAAATTCGCAGTAATCGGAAAATCGTGTATCGGAAATTTGGAAAGACTGGGAAATTGATTAAAATTAATATTCTAGAAATATTAACTTCAATGGAAATTTATAATAGAATTATAAAGGAAATTTGGAATAATCGGAATTATAATTAATTAATATTTTAATGTTATCATTTGGCAATTAATTATCGATCGAATTATGATGTTTATCGAAGTGAAATTTTTGGAAGTTTGAAATAATATTTGCAATATATAAATAGTCTACAGAATATAATTAAAGGTAGGCATTAAACATATTTTATATAATAATTGTACATTCGAGAAATTAAACGAACTTTGATGTCTAATACCATATTCAGTAGAATAGGCAGGCAATGGCTAGACACTTTATATTTCTAACTTTTAAAAATTGGTGTATTTTTTGCTTGAATTTTTTAGATATATACCATACAAACAAATACCAAGAGCTCGATATTTCCAAGATGTTGGCCTGGACATTGATTACAGCTTTAAAAGCCTAGACAGAAGGCCACGATCACCTATAAGGTTCGTACTTCTTTTCTTCTTTTCATTTTTAATCTACCAATACCACTTAAGCATAAAATTTCGGTACCAAAACTACCCGTCTTCAATGTACGCTCAAATATATACTACCCAACCAATTTAAATGAAATGTTACAGTGGAAATTAATATTAAACTCAAAATATTAATATTAACGTGAAATTAATATAAAACTCAAAAATTAATTTTTAACTAACGCCACCTGCACGTTCTGAGTAATCGCGAAAAATAGGGAAACTTGAAATTCATCGATCGATGACGTGAAATTCATAACCACTCATTTTTCACGTTTTCTTCCAAGGAAATACGTTTCGAGAAACACCTAATTTGATAAAAACCTGGATCGTAAACATTCGCGTGAGTTATACGCCTCCTCGTCCATTTCACGGCGTTCCTCGAATTCTCAAAATTAACGAGAATTTATTTCGAGGATATCCTCGGAAGAACGGAGAACCAAGGAAATAAATTATTCAAATTTCTCGCGCACCGTTCTTTCGCTCCAACGTTTCCTCCACCCCCACCCCCACCTCCCTCCCCCTTTCTGTCCAAGTAAAAAGCAAGGCTCGTAAATTTTTTAAGCGTCGCAGGAACGCAAGGAGGGATTCATTATCAAAAGAGCTGACCCAACGCTCCTCTCTTCTCTTTTTTTCATTTTACTCCTGGTTAATATTCATACACGTAAGTTTTGGTAGTCATTTAGAGAGGGAGTCACTATCGATTGCCGATACTTCATTCGTTTCCGTGACAAAAAATTTTAGAAAATTCTATTTCTAAAGAGGAGAATATTTCTATATTATTATACAATTTTTATTCTATTTTCGTATTATAATTATTTACTCTTCGCAGTGCGCAATTAAGTATAAATTTCGGATTAGATTTTTCTAGATGAGATTCGAACTGGATAACAAATAGGAACAGTGATTAAAATTTACAACTATATAATTACACATGAAGAAATTTTCCAATTAACACCAATAAATAGTAAAGCATTATAATTACATTGTTCGAATTCTACAAAATTTCATATGCACAAAATTGCAAATAAATGAATTATAAGTTATATAAATCATTCTAAACCCCAGTCCATTCTGAATGGAATAAGGGACGAAGTAATATTGAGAATATATATTGAACAAACACAATTAGATACAAAACAGTAAAGCTTTAGATTCCCCACTCTCTCAATCACTCACTCTTTTCACTAGTCTCTTTTCTCAGATCCTCATATCATGATTCCTTCTTGACGAATGAATCTTCCCCGGCACCCTTCAGAAAACGAAACACAACACACCTACATATCTACACACCACAGACTACCCTCGCATTCATACACATAGAGCTAACACACTCACATCCTTGACTCAAACTCTGAGAAGTACTTTTACACTGTAGGTAGGGTTAGGAAGATAAGGATGTTGGAAGGACGAATGGAAAGGAAGGTAGATGGAAGGTGCGAAGGTTGCGTTTCGTCTCGGAGTCACTGCCTAGATTCATCCAGTGGGACTGATGGCAGCGACTCCTTACCCCAGACGCTTGTTGTTGTAACTACCCGCTAGGCTGGCCTGATCACCCATCCTAGCAGAGTTCCGCAACACTGCTTGCTTAACGTTGGAGATCGGTAGGCGCAGCCACTTGCGGCTCGTGCAGTGTTCGAAACTCGTAGTTGAATCCTAGGCCGCTATAACACGTTTCAAGCGAAATCATTCATCGAACGATACCGAGTTCTCTGCATAATCATCCAACCCTCTAATCGTTGCTACTATTATATTTCAGAAAGATCCTGCCCGGTAGGTTCAACTTGAAAGCCGCGTTCAAGGAACGAAAACGAAAACGAAAACGAAGCGAGGAGTCAAAGTGCGCCACGCAGCTGGCGCGGCAACCGGATGGAAGTCAGTTGAGTGGGAAGATCAGCTCGGTAGTCCTTCAAGCGGTCCAGAAACACGCCACCTTGACAGTGATGGACGCGGAAATCGATACGGACGTTCACACGTTCGTTAACATCGTGGTTATCTGGGCGCTGTCCGAGCTGGACTTTTTCAATCGCGACACGCTGTCCGACGAACAGCTACGAAGGAGCGGATTAACGAGTGGCGGATTACCGGAGGATCTCGCGTCCTGCGACTACACGCGTACGTTTCCATTTCCACTTCGTTCTGGTTCCGCGTATATCCGGACCGGTTGTATCTTTGGATTTAGCTGGCGAAGCAAGAGTCCCTTTTAACTTGTTGGATACACAGAAAGATTTCGAACGCCTTTGTATCTTTAACAATTGTACTTTTCAGTTTCTCGATACTCGAAGTCCATTTATTTTTACGGGTTGGTTGAATTTTTTAAAGTCTAGAAATTCTTAAGACGAAAGAATTGATTTGTTGATGGAATTTCTGATTTTCAGACGTAATTTGTCGCGTTGTGTTGTCATTTGCATTTCTACAAAAATTAATTCAAATTGGCTTGTTAGCACTCAGTTAACAATTTTTAATCGCGTTACGACATTCTAATTTTTCTGTGTCAATATGATTATGTTGCTTGAACAAGATTTTTAGCATTTCAACAAGAACGTAATAATTATATTATTTTTTTTTAAGGAAGTAACCATCGATGTTGTTTTAATAGATTCGGATCTGGGTTATAAATTATTCGATCTCTCGATTCTACGAATTTCACGGGTGAGCAATTAGTTCAATGAGTTGTTAATATAATTATATCGGATTGAGTTTGAGCTTCTAGCAAGGAATATTGCCTGTTAGGATAATTCTGTTATGTAGAAGGCCAATATTCCTAGCAGCTATGTTACAAGTTCAATTGTAATTCTATAATGTAGAACTCGAATGCCGTTAACGCCAGCTTGCAACAAGCGAGATAAAATTATAAATCGTCGATACAATTATTTCGAAATTCAGTAGTAACACATTAGTAGCAATAGTTCATTCATTCAGTAGATTGAAAGAAGAAGAAAGAAAGAAAATAAAAGGAAAATAATAAAATTATGCATCGTAGATTAGGAAAAAATCTTTAAATAAGAAAATTATTTTATCCAAGGCAAACAGCGATAATTAATTTTCAATTAATAATTTCTTATACATCTTTAGTTATTGTCGCAAGTATAAGGAAAAAGAAATAAAATCATACATTAATGAAACTTAAAAGATAATTATAATCATCTGAGACATGAGATTTTAATAATTATTAATAACTTTTCACATGTTTTTAGCAGCAAGAAAAAATAGAAACTTAGAAGATAATTAGATCTGAAACATTAAAAACAATCAGTTTTTTAATTGTCTTCAGTAGTTATTGTCACAAGTGTAAGAGAAAGGAATAAAAATTAGGATTACATCCAAGACATGGAAAAAATAATCAATATTTAATTATTAATAACTTCTCGTCCCAAGGAAAAGTAAGGAAAAGTAAGAAAGATTTATTATATTCTGGACAGGTGAAATGCGGAAGGTGTTGATGGGTGTCTATCGGCCGCCTTTCAGTCGCAACATCCACACAACTTTGCACCGCCGTCTACCATGGGCCTACGTAAGTCCGTCGCACGAACGAGGCCACGTGAAGTTCTACCCAAACGTTCGCGAGAGAATCGACGAGACAGTTTCGAAAACAAATGACCCCGATCCAACGTACAACTCTGACGTAAAGTGCTTCCATCTCGGGGATATTTCGGACAAGTCTCATCTCACATGCAGAAGAACGACCAAGCACTCTTCCATTTCTGAAAAACTGACGGAGAACTTGTTTCTCCAGCTGATCAGCATTAAACATCCTCAATATCTCTGAAATTTATTAATTCGAACGACGAAATATATTTCAAAAATATTTCAAAGGATTCTCAATTAATAAACGGAGGTGACGCGTTCGCTCGAGGGAATTCGCAAAGTAAATGATTAAAAAAAGAAAAAATTATTCGGAGAATTCCCAAGGCATCGAAGTCCGACGGAGAGGCGACAAAGAGCGTTTCAAAGAGGAAACGAGGTGTTCCTGGAAATTTTTCCTCGATAATAACAGACGCGACGTCGAAAGCTTCGTCCACGTTCGCCGAAATATCCTGGAATCTGAGAGGTGACTACCTCATCTTACGAAGGGGAAACTCCTTTTACTCCAGATACCGGCGACATTCTCCTTCATCGAATTTCTTCTCCTCTGGAAACTTCTTTATCAAACGATCCTTATAAGCCTCAACGAGCTCGACGAGCAGTGGAAGAATTTACAATTAAAGTTTGCCGAGGGAATCGCTTCTTATTGAATCTTCAAGCTCGCTTTAAACAAAAACACACCAGGCGAAAGAAAAAGAACCAACGCTGAAGATAATTATTCATCCTCCGGCCAGATGGGCCGGCGGCTCATCTTTCTTAATGCGCCGTTTAATTAGTTTTTACGCAAAGCTTGTACAATTGTTTCATCCGGACCGTTCCACCAAGTTTTATTCCATAAAACGTTATTTTGTTCCTCTATCACGGAGAATTTTCTCTTTTTTTCTTTTTTGATATCCGTCGGCTGCCACGAAACGAAGATATTTTAACGCTGGCTCTGTGATCGATTATGGAAATCCGTTATATTTCTATCGACCTTAACACCAATATTATGGTATTAATGCTCGACTGACGAAATATGATTTTTTTCCGAAAAAATCGTCGCATTTTCTTTTTCATGAATTAACTGAATAATTTGTTCGAGAGAAAAGGGAGCGATGAAAAGAGGTTAAACAATGATTTTTGCCGGGGAAATATTTGCGACAGATATGAAAATTGCATTACGTTGTATCAAAATTATAAAATCGTTTTATTACTTTACAATTATTTTCAGGTTATTTCAATACTAAATATTATTTTTATATCGAAAAGAAATGCAAAATCAGACAATCTAAACAGTCAATCTGTTATTCTGACATTCAAGTGAAAAATCGACTAATATAAGTGTAACAAAACATTTGTTTGATAAAATTCTAGCATTAAGAAAATTCATTCGACGTGAATTCTATCCGAAACGTTACTCACTTCACATCTCCCTTCTCCCCAAATAAAAATTCAATTTCAACAAAAAATGGAAAGATAATTTAAAAAAAACAAAAGATGAAAAGTTGAAAAAGAATATTATCGCTGGAAGAGATTTTAGCGGGGGTAACCCAGAAAATCGGGCCTCTTCAGGTGCAACGCTCATGCAACGAAAATTAGCGATTGGTTGATTCGAGTCACGTGATTCGCGAGGAGTGGCGTTGTCTGGTACTGAGCGATCGCGCCTGTAATTTGTTTTCTATCGATTCAAATGTTTCTCATTTCCTAGTCGGAACAGTTGTTTCTGAGCCTTTCAGTGAGACGAATTGTACTGGGGTCGTGCAGTTTTTTACAACGTCCTCTTAATCACAAGATCAATCTCTCTCTCGCCATGAAATCAAAAATGATCCGCTCGCAATTACTCCATTTTTCACGATTCATCGCACGATTTTAATTAGAAAGATCATCAGCGAGATCGAGGGAAGATATTCTGTTCGCGCAGCGAGCTAAATATATATATATATACACACACATATATCTTTCGTTGGATCGATCGGTCGGGCTATCACGCGGGAGATTTAGCTGCTCGTTGTTTTTGGCTCCTTCTATTTCCTGTTCCTGCATTTTCCGGGCATTCGTCTTCGCTGCCGAAGCCACGTTTGTTGTTTGTGAAAATAACACACACCCTGCTCCAAGGGTGGTGAGCGTGGTGGTGGAGAGAGGACCAAAGGGGTGGAGAGTGGCGAAAGAAGGTGACGCGAGAAAGAACGAGAGAGCAAGTAAGGCGAAACCGGTGAAATCGAATTCCGGGACAAACTTCCTTTTTCGACGCGGCTCGCTTTAAATCGTCCCCGAGGGGGCTGCCAGCAATTTTCGCCAAAAAACCGCCCTTTGAAGCGGGCCAGCAAAATCATCGTTACTTTATTGGCACGCTTAATCGGTCGAGCAGAAATCGTTTCGATTCCTGCGGCGCCTCTGTCTCCGCGTGATCGATCCTTCGATCGGCTGTCCCGTTTCGAAGGGAAGAGTCGCCCGAGAAATTGCTCGGTTAAATAGATTTCACGTTCGCGGCTGAGTAATCTTTTGAAAAATAAAACCGCAATATTTATTCTTTTCTCTTTTTTTTTCTTCTTTCTATCACTTTTGTCAGGGAAAAGTTCCATTTCTCCCCTTTGTTTCTGACAGATGAAACTCGTGGTCAGTTACGAGTTGTGAAAACAGACGGCGAAATGTCTGTTTCCACGATATTGTGCAGCTTTCTGAAAAAATAGAACTATCGGTCCACGGTGTGTACGCGCGGACCGATACTTCAATTTCATTGTTTCTTCGTTTTCGTGTTCGTACAAAAGGAACGAGAAAACACTGCGATGTTGCTGGCTAATATTCGATAATGAGAAACTGGGAGAAAGAAACTTTTAATTTAATTAACTCAGTTCTCCGTTTTAACTTGCCAGCTCTTTTCTCAGAAAGTTCTTCAATTGAGAGTTTGAAACGCCACCGGACGTGAAAAGGAACCTCTCTAATGAATAAGAATGTAAAATTCACAACGGAGAAATTACAATTGTTGGATGAATTTTGTTAAATTTCGTTCTCGACGGTGCTGGTCGAATTTCACACGTACACGATGACGATGATTTTTCTCGGCCAGTGAAATAGTCAGCGATCGGTCTCGCGCAGTTTATTCTGTCAAGGAAACAAACTCCAAAGTTTTTAAGGGAAATTTATGTATCGGGAAATAGGTGGAGAAATAGACGAATGGGAACTGAAATACGAGAATAGAATAAAGACGATGATTTCGTACACGAGGAGCTATTTGTCAATCGGCCTGACCATCGATCGTGGTTGGTCGAGTGTTCTTCGCTTGATGTACTTTCATCTTTTTACGGATCTTTCTTCATTTGCGTACTTTGTTCCTTTCTCCTAAGTATTGGAAAGTTTCCAATTCTGTGGTCTATTGTAAAAATACACCTTTTAGAACAGTTATTTCCTCGTCTCCTTTTTAAAATGTGAATAAGATATTTTACGATAATATAGCACGAGTAATATTTTGTTCTATATTATATATTACGAGTAATATTATTAGTCTAGAATATTAATACGATACTCTGCAATAATGTAATATAATAATGTAAATGGTATTAATAAGATAATAATCATACAATAATCGTAATATAAATGTAAAAAAATTCTATAAACATCGAGAGTTTCAAACAAATTTCTACTACGACGAAATCAACGTAGTTTCACGTTATTTCACTTGCATACAGAAATGCACACCTGTTTCCAGCACAAATTGCACGCAGCAACAAATCCACGGATTTGTAGGATTATTATTCTTGCAAGGAATTTACTTTTATCTATTTCCAAGAATGTACGGAAAAAAACGAGAATACGAAGATAAATTATTAAAATTAAACTATTTGTTACAATATTCATCGTTTGGAGCAGACCCAACCATTTTATTTAGCATCTACAAATTTTTTTAAAAATCCGTACAGCAAAGTTTCTTTTAACTAGATTGTAAATTTTCGTGTATCATGCATAAAACATCTCAAGTGTACGTAACGAGTGTGCCCAAACATTTACAATACAATTGACAATGTAACATGTAAATATTCAGTGTTTTTTTAATATTTTCAACACGTTTGCCGAGCAATCTAATTGTCAGAGGATGTCAGACTGTCAACTGATCTCCAGAGCTGTAAATAATTGGGAATCGGAAACGAGGAAGGATCGCGACAGCCGCGGTGATAGATCCCGACATAATTTCACCGCTGAACTATAATTTCACAGCGACTGCAGCAAGTTGAGCGGTTCGCGAAGTGGAAAGTCCATTAACCGACATCCTGTTGCCTGCCTCTCCTGCTTCTTCCTTTTTTTTTCCCTCGCCAGCCTCGTTCGTCACCTACTTCGCCACTCTACAACCTTCCATTACGATAATACAGAGTTCTTGTAGTCCGACCTCGCGGCGGCGGAGGAGATTAGGGTCGAGCCCGGCTCGCCTAATAGAATGGATGCTGCAAGGGCCCCTCGCGCGGCCCTCTATCAAACATCTCGCCGATACTCTAGATATTGAAAATTGAAAGCCTCTTCGGGAAATGCCCTCGACCCAACCTGTTCATCCTGCGGCAACCCATGAAAGGTTTCTTTCCACCCGTTTTTTTCTTCCTTTTCTTTTCTTCCTTCCAGATTGGCTACTCATACCGGCGAGTTAACGTTAACTTTCTTCGAGGCGTGCTACCAGCCTGCCGATGTTTGCTAGTTTTTGAATTTTGATAAATGCAACGTGGAAGATTATTGTGTCAGTTCTTCTTGTGAATGCAGCACGTCAATTTTGTGCTCCAACACAACACGGTCGAGAAAGCGTCCAGGTTCCTCCGATTTGTAGAAATTTGTAGAAATTGTGGAAATTTCAGGATTCGAATGCTGGAGATTTTTATAACGCGAGGCAGGAAATTTTATATTTTCGTTAAGTCTAAAGTCTTTATGGGATTCATTAGGTCATTCTTTCGTTTGAGAGCTTGTTTGTGATGTAGTTGGAAAGCGTCATATTTATCAAATACTGATTATTTCTTATTATTGATACGTAAAATGTACTTTGATCGCTGCTATATTAGTTGGAATTATTATAAGCTGATATTTTATAAGTTTATAACTGTGCTTTTATAAATAAAAAATGAAATAAGAGTTTAGGTTAGGTTTAGGTTAGGTTTGAGTTGTACGAATGTAACAATAATTTGATTACTGGCGAAATTGTTGATAATAAGTGGCTAGATTTCCAGCTTTAATTTTACGAACATATTGAATGCTTATTATTAATATTACCTTTCTGACGACAAAGAATATTATTAACGAAGGTTTTAAGATGCTTTAGACCTTAGGTTATCTTGCTAAAGAAAACGTCTTTTAAGACACTGATGAGGCAAGATTGGGTTCAATTAAGGCAAACGACGAGCAATTCTCTGTCAAAAGATTTTCTTTACCAATGATCAAAGAAAAAGTATCTTGCAAAAAAGTTTTAGTTTTTGGTTAGGTTTAGGTTAGGTTTAGGTTAGGTTTACAACTATGAGAACTTAACACAAATAATTTCTAAACGAAATCTATTGCACACACGAATCCTCGAATTCTTTTCTCTATTTTCCAAGGAGCAACCCTTTGTAAGATTCAAATATCTAAAAATATTTCGCATACGTTTCTCCAAGAAGTTTCCTCTTTCGTGATGTTCAACCAATATCGATTCGAATCAGTGAAATACACAGCAAACGTCTCAACGTACCGGTAGACTCAGATAAAGAAGATTCAAATATCCGAAAGCACGTGAATTTTTCTAAAGAGAATTTTCCTAAATTTGAATTTATTTTAACCTAACCTACTTTACTTTACTTCATTTTGTTGAACAACTCATTGACAACTTAGTAACAAACACTCTCTTCTCGTGTCAAACAATTCCGAAAAGAATTTCCCTAAATTGAAATATCCAAAAATACTTTACACGAATTTCTCCCAAAAGAATTCTCCCAAATTTTTGCAAAATTTAATCAATATCGATCAAGTTCGACAAATACACAGCAAAATGCCAGTAATCTATTAACAAAAGAACCAAGGACTGAAATTTTTACCGAGAACCAACTCGCTATATTTTACCAATTTTTTAATCGTTTCGAACAACTCATTAACTTTCTCGTGCCAAATAAAGAGCAGAAAAGAGATCGTTCGGAAGATCGTGGTCGATTAAACGAAGCAGATAAATCAAGCGGCGTGGTTGTCCCGACGATTAAATCCAACCAAAAGTGTCAAGACAGTGACAAACCTGTCTCTATTACTCCAAACTCGAAACCAACGTATCGATCTGGCCCACGGCAAGAGGATTGATGACATAGATCCTTCACGGTTCGACTGAGAGCTGTTCCGGTACATCAGGTAAATTCAAGGCCATTGCAGCCTCACCCCGTCCATTTTTTTCTGTCTTTTTCCCAAGCCGTTCTCCAACAACTGGTAGAGATCTTGCTTCGATTTTTCAACCTCGCCAGAATTTCGTTCGCGCTCGTCTATCTTAGTTCTTTTTTTTCTTCTTTTACCCATAGAGTTGGAAGGGTATAAATTTTGTGGATACGAAAGTGAATTTAGTTGTATATACTGAACTTATACTGAGTTATATATCTACCAACTGTAAGCGGAATTATTAAATCGTGAATATTTACGCAAATTAGTATTTTTCACTATATTTTGGCTGGAGAATGTTGGAACAGTGTTTACTCTTAATATTTATTTTTTCACTTTACTTTTAGTTTTAGTAGTGGATAGTAAAGTTTTTATATTGCACTGTGTATTTTGTAATATAACATCCTACAATCTTTTAAAAGAATAATGTATTAGTGTCAAATTTCTTGTGAAATTCAGGAAAATATATTATAGAGTTAATGCAAACCTATAAAAATATAAATTTTTTAAGTCCTACTTCTTTGTAAAAATTTTTAAATGCATAAAATTCTCACCGTAGAGATTATTGGTACGAGGAATCTGGTGTACGAAGAGAATAATTACGAATGACTAGAAAGATTCTAGGAACGATGAGAAATGGTGAACGACGATGAAAAAGAGGGTTGGCCTTCCGCATCACGCTACTGGCGTGCACAAATGTGTGCTAACGGTGATTGTTCGATGTAAATGAAAATTAAAATAAATAATTTTCAAAAAAATCTTCCGCGAACTTTTCGTTCGTACCCTTGCACTATCAGTTACTTTTTAGAATTCACCACTGGTTTTAAAAGTTTCTCGATACCATTTTTACTGAGAAAGATGTTTATATTATACAATTTCTAGCAGTCTATTAGAGAATAGTCCAGCAGTCTATTAGAAGAATTTTAATTTTAATTTCAATTTTACGCAACATCGTTATTTTCCTCGTTTAACAGACTCTTTGCTAAGGTTTGCTGGTAATTGTTTGAAAGCGCGTCCAGCTAAGAATCAAGTTGTCGAGCAATAATTAACGTCCACGCGCGGTATCATGAATTATTCACGTAGTACGTCGAACAGCGGACAACTCTAAACTCGATTAAAGTTAATAACGACGACGCCCGGCGATTTTAGCCTGCACTCTGTACTGTTCGAAGCGCTACTGTGCACCAGCCACGAAAACCCACTCCCGTCCCTGGGAAATGAATTTACGCGTTCAGTTTATGGACCACGCACAAAGTCTCGAAACGGGAACCCGAAATTTTCGAGGAACTTCGACGCATCTCGGGAAATTCGGAATTCACGGAAGTCTCGACGCATCTCGGGAAATTCGGAATTCACGGGAGTGTCTCTCGATGTGCCTTGGAAGGTTGGAGGTTCTCGGGAAACGAGAGAAATATCTCGGGAATTCCGAAGTTCACGCGAACCGCGAAATTGTCGGGAGTCCCGGAGTTCTCCGAAATCCCGAAATTGTCGGAGAATTCGAAATATCTCGAGAAGCTAGAATTCCTCGGGTAACCGCGACCCAACCCGAAAGTAATTCGTCGAGTTTCCGATATTTTAAAGTTTGTTCTTTTTAAACACTTTCCGAAACTTGTCTCTTATTTTCTTAAAGTACCTGTTCTGAAGATTTGTTTCAAAGATGTCACTTGATATAATTTGATGTATTTATTGACTGTGCTTCTTGAGTAAATATCCTTAAATATAAATGAGTCTTAAGTGACAGTGAATTATATTTAAAAATCTGCACGCGAGCTTGGAGAAAATCTTAGACTGCAAACAATCTTGGATGATTTGTAAGAACTTGGCTTTAATAGTCGAAATTACTGTGGATAACTTCTTTAACAACATTTAAATTATTTTGATACTTGTTCTTCCAACAAAATCGTCGATATATCAACATTTTTATGTTCTAAATTAAAATATTATTTCAAATTTTACTTCTTCAATTTTTAATTTTAAGTTAGCCTCTGTGAGATTTTAATCAGTGCGTTACATACTCTGTGTAAAACATTTCATTCATGTTTTATAATTCTTTAAAAACACTTTATTAAATCTTATTAAATTTTTAAATATTTTATTAAAAAACTTTATTAAATTTTATTATATTTTAACGCTGAAGACTGCGAGTTTTTATACACTTACATAAGAAATTTCTTTCGAATGAAATTGAATGTGTAAAATATTCAAAACCAAGTGCTTTCTATACACTTTGCTTTTGCTTTTTGAAAGAAAACACTCTGCAGGTGAAACAACTTCTCATCCAGGTTCTCATTCTCGAAATTGTAGTTTCGAAAGTGAAAATATGAACGTAACACAAAGATCCTCCGTGAAATTGTTAGACGATTCGACAGATTCGAACGGTGGCACGCCAACGTTCGAATAAAACCAATTCGCGTAAAGCCGAATCTCTTCGGAACGCGCGAAATCAAAATCCAAATGCGATTTGGCGCGGGTAGCGAACATTGAAACGGCGCTTCAAATAATTCGGGGCTCAAAGTCTCAAGAGACTTAATTCACCGTGAAACGATTATCACCCTCCGTTTGTCCGAACGTCGCGTAATCCGGGGGACTTGGCCGCTTTTATTCTCGAACCCGCGTTCATCCCTCCGCCAGCTCGTTCGACCAACAATACCGAATTCGTCGCACCGTGAACGAACCGCGCGCGAATGGCCGCGACAATCTCCCGATAAATATTCATAGGCGAACGCGAACCTTGGTCCGCCATAAAACCACGTGGATGAACTTCTATGAACCTGATGACCGGGAGAGACGAGTTCACTCGTTACTTGCATTTTTAATTTCTTTGTTTGTAGTTTTTTGTAGATTATTTTATTTTCTTTTTTTTTTAATGCATCTCACTTGCAAGAGCAGTGAAATTATATTTGCAAAGAATGGAATTAACCTGACTAGGATGTTGTCTGTGCACTCTTGGTAACACAGGGAATCGCTGACTATAACTAAATTCGTAATAAAATGAATGTGTGTATCATAACAATATCATAAACTATACTATGTGATCAAAATTATCTAATTATTTAAGACAATAAAATGTATCATATAGATTATTATAATATCATTGTTTTGTTATATTATAGATTGAAGATAATAAAATATATAAAATGTATAAAAAAACTGCACGACCTGTACCTCAGTACGATTCTCACTGAAAGACTAGGAAATGACGACTTTTTTGCCATAAAATTTTATTGATACGCAGACATTTGAATCGATAGAAAACACATCACAGGCGCGATCGCTCAGTACCAGGCAACGCCACTCCTACTCGAGTCTATACCACGCCCCCTCGCGAATCACGTGACCCAAATCAACCAATCGCTAATTTTCGTTGCATTAGCGTTGCCCAATTTTCTGAGTTACCCCCGTTAAAATCACTTTCAGTGACAATACATCTCAGAGCTAGGAAACACGCGTTACTACATGACAAAAAAGAACAACCCTCTCTATTTTTCCACAGAAACACAAACTCTTCGCGCGAGATGAATTCAGTACGTAGGATATTGTAATCATCCAGTATTAACCAAGTCTGTGCTACGTTTTAATCCTGCGACGGGGTTCCTGCCTCTTTGACGACGCGATGGCGGTTCGAACACGCAAACCCGGCGTTCACGTCGGGAAATTATGCGCTACTCGACGCGTCGACGTCGTCCTTGGCCACCGATTTCCCCCTTTTCCGAGCCGGGCAAAAGAAAAAGAGAAAAACGAGAAAGAAGGGGAACGAAAGTACGAAAAAGCTGGCAGGCAACGTCAAAGGCTGCCAGTCGGCTAATATTGGTAGAAGAACCTTTCGAAACCGCGTTTCTAGGTTACTGGCTGGCATCCAGTTTAAAATGCGAAAAACGAACCGAAGTGGCTCGAAGTAATCGGACGCGGGAGAGAGAGAGAGAGAGAGATATTTGATTGGAAGCGGAGACAGAGGGGAGAATTAGATTAGGGGAAACGCGTGCTTGGGGATAGCAGAAGAGGAGGAGGGTGCAAGTGGGTCGCGTCGGGAGTTTTACGTTTTTAGCGGGCACGGTTTAGGATATGTTTTTGCCAGCCACGGTTCGCGGGCTCTGAAGTTAAATTGCGATCGCGTTGGCGCGGCGGTTTGTGCCACACTCTCGTTTGTAATTCTGCTTCTTCGCTTCTCCGCTATGTTTTCCTGGCTCTGGATGGTAATATCGTTTGTGAAATGTTGCCGGCTGTCTGGTGATTAAGGGGCGGAAGCGTCGCTGTTACCGTAGAACCGCGCGAGGGAAGGTGCACCGGCGACGAGTAAGTAAAATTGTCTCGGAATCTGAATGAGCTGGGAAATAATTTAGAAGTCATCGCGTCGTATCTCAGAGCTAGCAAACGCATGTTGTTTCAATATAACAATGTATATTCAGAGTGTATTACTTCGTAATATATATATACTGAGTTATCGTTTGCAATATGTTTCGATGTTGTACTCTAAACTTACATTGATCGACACTGATACGTGTTGTTACGTATTACGCGTTCGAAAACGTATTCATACTTCTAGATCGATGTGTCGAGTAAATGAAAGTTTTGTTCAACAAATGAACTGTCTTTTGTTCCAAACTGCGTACTTGTTTTATAACGAGATATCTCGTCGTTAACTTCTGAATCAAACTTTCGTGAAAACAACTTCCTGGATGAACAAAACCAAAAAAGAAAAGAAAAAAAATCCCAGAAAAGTTCTAAATTTCAACTGCAATTTTCAATCGCGATGCTGGATAGGAAGTTGCTTTATCTATTAAATATTATCGGGAGTATTGAACATTTCGTGCATTTTTGCTTCGAAATATTTCACGAGATCGTGAAAAAAATCCCGCGAGCTGTTTACGACTTACATTTTGAAAGGGCTGGAAAAACTGGCTTCCTCGAATCGGTGGAATAATTAGAGAGCGGCGCGCTATTTGCGCGTGGAATAACCGAGCTCCGATAGGTCGGGCAGCCGCTCGCGCGCAGCCGAAATTCCCGTATACGCTTTCACGGTAACGTGTTACATTTTAATCCGGTATTACGGCGCAGACTGTACATCATAATCTCGGATCGAGCAGCCGTGGCTAAATGCGTTGCACGTGTAGCGGCGGTGACTTCGTGGCTCGTCCGCTAACGTGCCTCGTAACTGCAACTAACTGTCGCGAGCCAAGGGGCTGTCGCTCGATTCCCACCATCCGTGTCCCCACCATCCCGAATCGAGCTTCGAATTCACACTGGCCGAAGATGGAAGACTCGCAATCCGACTCCATCGTTTTCTATTTTCACTCTTCGTTATTCTCGGCCCCGCCCCGTAATTGGAAATTACTCGCGATAATCGGAATTACCGAGATTATCGAGATCCGTGCCGGAATTCTTATCGCGGTATTCCCGGAGGGACGAATAATCAAAGATATGAAATGGTTAAACGAAGATAATTAGATAGAGAAGAGGATATAGTAGGTTCTTGTCTTCGTTCTTTTTATTGCGGTTGAAGTAAATAATTCAGGCTAGAATCGTGTAGTTTTGGAATTGTTCCTTTGATTTGATAATATCGTTATTATACCACGGACAATGAAAATAAAATTTAATATTCTAAATTTTCGTCGTTTAACACGTGTATTGAGACAAATAATAATTTCGATATTGTAAGAAGAAATATTTTTCGAATTACGAAATGATCATAAATCAATCAGTTTTTCCTTCTTTGATTAATATATTAATGTATCACTTTATGTTGAATAAAATGTTTGTATATTAATATTTTTTCCCCATTATATTAATATACTATATTAGTTTTCATACGTTAAAACAATTATAAAATAGAGAAACACAATTATTGCAAGATTTAATATTGTCATCATTAGCCATTAGTCATACTAAGACGAAGCACCATGTATATAGCATAATGTAATATAATATAAATATATAAGTATATATAGTATAAATATATAGTATAAGTATATAAAATACAAGTATATAGTATAATATAATATAAATAAATATAACAATGTAACGTATAAATGGAGTATCATAATGATACTTCATCACAAAGGTTACGTTAGCATTTCCTCTTTCTCTCGTCGTTGGAGCAAGTCGAGAGAAAACCAACGTCGAGCAAAGCCAGCTACATACGCGCTTGTTAAGTGGTTGAATTTTTGCGGTGTAACAAGAAGTCGAAATGCAAGCGAGGTCGACGTGCGAGCTAAATGCCGGTTCGCTGGTACGGCAATGCGCGAGGTAACAAATCGCCAGTAATGAGGCTAAATACGTTTGGGCATTTATCATCGGCGAGACGATGCCATTGCCGGCACTGTGAATCTCTCGTTAATGACAATCGTTCGACTGCGTCTGACATTGAGCGCCGCGCTGAGTCTAACGCCTGACGGAGCTCCGCGAGAAATGCAAGAACTGATACGTATTACACTCATGGGATCCGTACAATTAGGTGCTTTCTGCTTCTGGATAGTTTGCGGAACTATATTCTGCGAGAATGTTGGGAATTTCTAAATAATAGGCACTTGAGAATAATAACAAACAAGCAAAGTGTTACGCGACAGAGAGTGACAAGTTGAGCGATTCAGTTTTAAATATTGAAATATTTAAAACTCACTGAATCAAAAAGTAGAGACGGAGAATTTTATCGTTCCATGTCGATTCGAACGATTTCAATTACTTGGTTCGTGCAGCTTGGTATTCGTACAAGTGCACGTTACAGGTTAATAGAGTGGTGGTAGAGAAGTGCATTACAGATGTATCGGATTATAGAGCAATATTAACGGTAGTGTAGGATAGTATACTAGTGGAATCAGCAGTTAACGGATAATAGGTATCGTGGGATAATGACGAGCATCAGAGACCGAATAGTATGTTTACTCGAGCGGGGATAAAATCACACCGCTATTGTTTGCCAAACTAAATTTAATATTGCACAATGTGTAACTACGTTGATAACACTCTGCGATAATATTTTATATAATAAACGTAAATGTAGAGTGTTTAACGAAACTGTTTATTGACAACTGGGGATAGGGGACGACTATGCACGTCGCGCAACGTCCCAATAATGGGATTCTATGGCAAACTTCCCAACAGTGAAACTCAATTCTAGATCGCCAAGTTCCATGACCCGGGAAACCTAACGCCTGACCTCGAAATTTACAGCCTAAACCTAAACTTTAGAAACTGCCGGGCAAAGTAATCCGGGAAACGCACTAAAAACGTAGATCTCTCTACGCTGTTTCCTTTCCATTAAAAAACTCTAAACTCGATCACCCTAAATTTCAGGTCAACCTCCTCTAACCCAGCACACCCGCAGTGTGAAACCTGGCCAAGTTTTGGGCCACTTGCGACCAATCTTCGACTCAACGGGAACTCCACGTGAACTTTCTGCCCATGCCCGGATGTTATAATTTCGTCCGGAACGTGGTTCTGATAATAGAGATACTTTGGGGAGATACGAGATACGCGAGAGGGAAAAACAAATTTTTGACTGATCACGGCGGATCTTGACGTTTCCTATTGGATCACTAGAGGAAATTGCGGACATTCGTGTACTTATAAGCAATTTTATATTAGAAATTGACTAGAATTTGTGATTTTTCATAATTTTTTTTTTTCTAGATTTACAACGGTGTATTTTTAGAGATTTAAATGATTTTTTCGCGAAACATGCAAGTAATCGCTTGCATGTTGTTTGTTGTACTATAAATTCTTTCCTGCTGCTTGCTCCTTTATTTTTCTGATAATAAATTTTATTCTTCAATCGTCGATAGTTGTAAGTGTTGTAACACGTAAAAATTTGTGAAACGTATAAAACAAAGTACCGATTATAATATTTAATGCTTAGAAACATGAAATTATCGTGAGTAACCGCAGTTTCTTGAGTTTCTTTCCTGAGTTTCGAGGATTAATTTACCCATGTTCGCAGTTATATCCTCAGTGTGTTTTCCCTGAAATACGGCGTGTCTTCAAATTTGTTGGATTTTCCTTGGAATGCTTGGATTTTCCTAGGAGAGTAATAATTTTCTTCGCGCGAAGTACTTGACCCACATCTACATTGCATTACGACTGGTTTATTTTGGAGGTGAGGGTGTCGTACCCACCTACATATACATGACCCTTCTCATAAATAAATTTATGTTTTCCCAAACGTAAAGTTGTACATTTAGTAACCAGGAGATAAGCCTTCTTCCGTTTTTCTAGGAGAGAAACTGTGTCTTTGATAATTATTCCCTCGCGATCGTGTTATCTTCTACATTTAACGGGAGATTAGTAAGTCGTTACTTGAAAGAGATCATTTTGAAAACAACGTTACGCGCGATTCTGTCTCATTTTTTCAATGACCGATTACTTCAACTGACTTGCCAATTTGACGTCAAAAATGCTAGAAAGAAAAAGGAAACTTGCGAGAGTGACAATTTGAGAATTTCGACGTAAGTCAAATCTGTTTATAAATTGTAAAAGAGTCACGAAAATACAATCCTGTTCAAACTGACGGTGAAAAATTTCTAAAATTCAGAATTTTTTAGATTAACAACAATGTCTCGTAGAAAATTTCTATTCTAGTTTAGCTATAAATTTTCATAATCTTTCGCAAAGCTTGCGTTCGTGTTATTCAGTCATAAATTATTTCCTATTTATTGCACTTCCATTCTATCGCAGAAGTCTATAAACAGCAAAGAAATTGCTTAGAATCTTCTTCTTAGAATCCATTAACCTTTGCCCATTGCACTTTACGTGTTAACCTCTGCCAGCATACGCAAACCTGTTCCTCTTCATTGTCGTCGATTATATATGCTAAAGAGTGTCAGCGATACAAGCGAAGCGACCTCCACTCGGCGAAGGTTGCCCGTAATAGCCGCGCGAACGGCGAGATTGTCCTGGATATTACTTTTCGCGCAGCAAGCTATCAGCCCTCGGAGAGCCTCGTAATTGACATTCCTAGGGAATGTCGGCTACAGCCAGGCACATTTTCGCCGAGGAATGCGCGATAAGAGGTAATGAAACGAATAAGGAAATTTCCTCGGGCGTCGTTACCAGAGGCAGATGTTATATCGGCGCGGCGAGGCGAGCGGGAAGCGAGAGAAGGGACAAGAGAGTGGAAAGAAGCGGGCGATCGCGAGGACAGAATCGAAGAGTAGCTGACGGAATTACTCGGAGCCTCTTTCAGCGGCCTTGTCTTCGCCCTTTAACCTCGTTCGAAGTCTTTATTCGCGGAAAATAACAGAGGAGCCGGCTGAAATTCCACGGTGGACGTGAAGGGAAAAGTAAAGGCTTTCACGCGGAGGGGAAAGGTCAGGGTGTTCGAGTGGAAAGTACTCGGGGAGAGTTTCGCCAGGGGACGGCAAAAGGCGAATATGTAATAAAGACTGGAGGTGACGCTTGGCTGATATTTCTATTTACAGCTTTTCGTTTTCTAGCTGTTTCCTTCTACTCTTTTGAATTACTCCAAATTCTTCAATCTACGAAGCGTTTCGCGAAGCGAATTTGTGGATCTGTCTATGCTGTTTAATATTGATAGAATTCGTATCTGTCTGAAGAATCGGTAGCATCGTGGTCAGTGTAACTTGTATTTCGAATTTGTAGTATTGTAGGAGACGAAAATTATCTTCAAATTACATTGAAAATTAAATTTTTCAAAACTTTAAATTGAACAGTAATTTTTAAAAAAGATTTATGTATAAATTAGACGTATATTGTGGAACAATATATATTGTTCCACGCTCAGTACCAGACAACGCCACTCGAGGTCTAACCCACGCCCTCTCGCGAATCACGTGACCCAAATCAACCAATCGCTAATTTTCGTTGCATCAGCGTTGCACCTCAAGAAGCCCGATTTTCTGGGTTACCCCCGCTAAAATCATTTTCAGTGATAATGTATAATATATATAACACATATGTACACGTCTATTACAGAAATAAAATCTTTTTATCAAAGAAAGTATTATCTGCAATATAACACGTTCGATTAGCAATCTATCCCAAAACCGAGGTTCAAATAGCCATAGTACAAAACACACTAGTAAAACAAAAAGAAAAAGGAAAGAGAAAAGAGAACAAATCAATTAACAATGTTCGATACCACCAGGAGGCGTGCTCCCAAAGTCCCACAGAAGGAAGAATCAATCCGGCACTCGGGTCACAATTCAACTCCGGTTGGCCGCAGACCAGTCACGCTCGACTCGTACGCGCCGCTTCCACGCAAATCGGTTCGACAATGCTCGGCACAAACTACCGTGTCCTCTCGTGTAGCTTGCGAAATGACGCGTGCAATCGTCTTTCGTTTCGTTTCCCATGCGGCTCACGTCCCTCCTCCCTAACTCTTCCGGCTACCTTCTAACTGTTTCTCGTTTCATACAGGGTGGTTTAGAAAGCTGACGCTAAACCACAGGGGCATGCACTCGTCGTCTCGATAAAATATCATTTATCTGAGTAAAGTATTATTTATCCTCGCTATTTTTTGATACACAGTTTTGGCATGGCATTTAAATTGAGAAATTACTTTATAGTTTATTGTTGTCAAATGAGTACAAGTACTGTGTATTATACAGTTTTGATTTAATAATGGTTGAATTTAATAATGTGTTTTTCACAAAATGAAATGTTCCAAAGAGCAAAAATCATCTTTATCTGCAAATATACCAAAATACTTAACCCTTTGACGTCTGGCAGACTATTGAACTATTAATTTGTCCTTTCGTAACTTTTTATCAATTTTGTTTTCGAGTATCGTGTTTATAACATCTTGCAGTATAAATACAAGAGTATAAAGACGATTTTTGTCAAGTTTACACAAACTATTAAAATGAAAAATAAATATCATCATTCGGTCAATTATCAACTTTCATTTAATCTAACTAATAACAACTTTTTCCAATATCTCTTCTCGAAAGATTTCCTCCAGAAAAGTTATAAATTTTCAACGTTTCTGAAACGCTCTGTACACACCTCGATGGCAAACGACGAGAAGCGTGCATCCGCGACGTCTCGTTTTCGACGAGACGACAGGGGCAGAACAATGTCCTTTCGACTCGTTAGAAGACCGAAAGGCGCGAAAAGGTCAGACTCGCCGGAGAAGAGGGTGGCTCGCCTCGCGAGTAACGCAGGAGGGTCGAATAACGGGGTGTCGGCGCGTTTTTTTTCTCATTACTTCCGGGATCCGCGCGCGTGTCGCTTCGCTCCGGCTGGCTGAATGCCGGTATCGATTCTGATATTCCTCCGGCACGGAATGCACGCTGCTCCTCCGCCTGTGAATTGGCGACGGGAGAAACGTTGAAGCAGCGCCGTGTAATGGACGCTCTGTCGTTCCGCTGATTTACGCCGAGAGTCGCGTTATCCGGGATAAGGTCGAGGAAAGGGAGTGCCTCTGTCCTGGTTTAATCTCTGCACGCGCCAGTTTCCAGTGGCTCGCGCGTACAACGAACCGAAGAGAAAACAGAAACGGGAGGATTTTCTTTCTTTTTTCCTTTTCTTTTTCGAGGATCGAAACCTCGAAGGATGGGCGATCTCTCTCTCTCTCTCTCTCTCTCCAAAGATGTGATCTTTTCAGGGAGAGATTGCAATTACGATAATTAGTCGATTGGAACGAACGAGGCGATGGAGTCGTTGGTGAATTTCTTCTCGAGGGGTGTTAATCATGGCAAGTGGCACCGAGTTGTTTGCTTTCGCGATCGAGTGATTTTTATATGTACGAAGGAGAGGTTGATGGAATTTTGTTACGTAAATTCACTGTTGGTCAACGACGACCGCTTTTGCGTTATCGCGCGTGTTATTTCGTACGTCACGAGCGAAATTAAACGTCAATGCTTTTAACAACGAATTAATCGTATTCGCGGATCGGAGGCATTTTCCAGATGAGGGTAATTAAGAGTAAATTGCGATTAGTTATTAATTAAAGTGAATTGGTGTTGTAATTTTTCGTGGATCTGTTGATAAACAACGGAATGATAAACAGCGTTAAGTTGTTTTCTGTGTGTAATGAAAAAGGGGGAAGGTGGGGTTACGAAGTTTGCTTTGGTGAAGTAGGAAGGTGCGAGAGGTAGGAGAAGGCACTCAAAACGATGGCACCGTTGGGAAATAAGTCGAAAATATAGAATGATTTCCGTTTTCGCAGGGGATGGTGCTTCGACCGTTTAAATATTTAATTTAATTTTGTTTGATTGCTACCCCCGGCCACGTTAAAACTGATCTTCCGAAATCGGAGATGTAAAAACGACGAGTGTAATTCACGAATTGCTCATTTCGCAACGTTAAATTGAACGAACGAACCAATTACGTAGCACTCGAATAAAAAGAAAGAAAAAAAAGAAATAACTACTCTTCGCCCGAAGAAACAAATTTCTAACAAATTCCAGAAAAAAAGAAAAAAGAAATATTCGCGAACAAATTTCCTGGCCAAACTACGGAGAATGGAAAATTGGAACGAGTTGGATCCATTGTTCACTTTCGTTCATTTTCGCCGCGTTGAAGCTATTTTCGAACACAGACCTATCCCGTTAAAACATCCAAAATCCGCGTTTGATTTTGCGTTCCATTTTCGTGTCATCGACGGATCGATCGTCGGCCGTAAATAAAAGAATTTTCAATTCCGCCAGATTTAGCGGCCCACGCCCAGCCTGCACAACCCATCGCAGCCTTTCCACCTTTCCGTTCGATTTCGATTTCTTTCTTTCTTTTTTTTCCCCCCTTCCCCTTTTCGCTCCACCTTGGCGCGGGGCTCGCCGTGCGCGCGCGACATTCATAACACTTTTTAAGGCAGCTTTTACGGAGCACGATGAAACGAATGGGCAATAATATTTTTCACGGTTGTTTCGACCGTAAACGGTCAGAGCGAACGGCGGCGACAGCTCCCCCTAGCCAGCAAGAAATACGATAGAGGATAATCGACGGGGAAGAAATACGCCGGCAGCGTGTAGATACGCGGCTGTCGCGCCTGTTCCACGGCGTTTTATGCTCGTTCTTACAGTTCTGCCACCGTTAACGAGCCGAACTTTGTCCTAGACCGTGTTTCGTTCCGTTGACACGCTATCACCGACCGGGAAAAACCATTGTTTCTCGCTTTGTCACTTCCAAGTAATTCCCAATGTGTTTTACGAGAGGCACCGAGTGGATAGCTGAAGGTAGATGTAACTGGATATTTCGATGGTTGTTTCTTTAGTTGTTGTCGAAACTATCGCCAGTTGGTGGTTTCGTGTTCTCGAGGTAGATAGGAAGGTAAATAAACATATTTTTTTTATCACTGAAAGTGATTTTAGCGGGGGTAAAGAAAATCGGGGGTAAAGAACCTCTTTAAGTGCAACGCTAATGCAACGAAAATTAGCGATTGGTTGATTTGAATCACGTGATTCTCGAGGGGGCGTGGCGTAGACCTCGAGTAGGAGTAGCGTTGTCTGGTACTGAGCTTGTAATTTGTTTCGTATCGATTCGAATGTTTGCATATCAATAAAATTTTATGGCAAAAAAGTCGTCTTCATTTTCTAGTCGTGCAGTTTTTTATCTAAATTGTATAGTTTAGATATTCTTGAATTTTTTAACTGTCTTGAGCAGAGTATCAAAGGCAGATATTTCTTAATCTTATTAATTTACGACGTCTTTAGATAAATCAATATCATTGAAGTTCCATATTCACATTTCACATTTGGTATTTTTGAATTTCTCAATTTTTTCTAAAGTACCCTCTAGATAGTGTTTTTTTTAGACAAGAAGGCGAACAGATAAATCCGATATTTTTTCACATTATTAATTTCTCATTTCTCACAACTACCAAAGGCAGACATTTGAATGATTTCACGATTTCGAGTGTCGTTAAAATTCTGTCGATCGATTTCATTAATTGCTGCATTCCACAAATTGAAAATTAAAAGATTCAATATATCTCTGTGTTTAATTGTCAAAGGTGTTCAAAATGATTAATTATTAAAATGGCTGTAATTATTAATTAAATTAAATACAACGCGTAATCCATCATACGCGTTTAAAATTTTTGAGCATAGGTGCATGAGCATCATTGCAAGTGCAGTTCGATAGATAGCAGCGCAATGGTAAATTAAATTCGCCAATGACGAAGAAGAAAGAACGAGCAAGGACGTCAAGAGTAATTAGTGGGAAATGAATTTAATTTTTCACTGATTTAATAAAGCAGTTCATAAAGGAGGAGGCGAGAGTAACAAGGTTGCAATAGCGAACCGAGATACTGAAAGGACAGAATTGCATTTACCTTTGCGATTTACGTCTGCACGGAAGAGGAACAAGAATGGCCCTCTGGGTTATAAATTATCCTTACCTGCAACAAAAATTAGTAACGTGTAACAAATACGAACAAGTACAATTTCCATCGTATCATTAATTATTTTAAAACTTTTCGAAAACACGAATCATCTGAATTGCAATTGTATCATATCAAATATGGCATAAATTACTCTTTATCAAATTTGTCAATGTAAAAAAATTATTTTGTTCTTAATGGTTAAATTGCTATTCCAAAATTTGATAAATTTGACAAATTTTTCTATCAAGTTAATAAATAAATGATGCTAATGTGGAGAAACGAATTAATGATGAAACAAGTATCGTAGCTTAATACAATTTAACAAAGGTTATTAATTAAAATTTCATCCGCCAACAAATAATTACGAACGAAACAATCTTTCCCCGTCTACACGTTAACACATCCACGCAACATCCAACAACTCGTAAGAAATCTAAGAAAATTCGCGAGTTGTATCGCGCATAAATCAACACCGAAGGAACACGTATCGCGCCACGACGTACAACAACGAACAACACTGCGATCCATTTGACTTTTCCACGGGAATCCGGGGATCTTTCTCTTCCGCGCGAGAACGGCAGAAATTCCACGAAAGTTTTCCCCAGCCGTTTCGATCGCGAAACACCAGACCTCTATCATCGATGACACGAGATTTTTCATCAAGGGCGGCCGAGCGCGAGGATGCGGGGGTGTGGGTGGCCGCGTTTAAAAGCACTTTGCATCGCAGCCGGCGTAAAAGGCGTCGCGGGTGAGTTATAGGCCGCCTTCAATTTCGTTGCTTCAACCAAGAACTCGTCCAATCCTTTCCACCCACCCCTCCCCTCCTCTATTTACACCGCTGACTATGAAATATTACTTCTGTCTCTCCTCCGCGGCGAAAGAATATCCCAAGAATAAAAAAACCGAGTCTCGCCTCGTCTCGCGCCAACCAAGACCCTCTCGAATCTCGCCCCGTGTCCTCGAGCCTTTCTCTCCTGCTGATCGACCGAGAGAATAATCGCAGCTGCTGCTGCGAGAACTTGCGACTGATCGCCCGCGAGAGGGTCTTGTCCGTCGACAACAAACGAAGGAAGGGGTTCGACCAGTGAATACTGCAGCGGCCATCAAGACGAGATCGCCCCCCTCAGACTGTGTCTGTTAATTTTTCATCGCTTCGCGTAGCTTCAACAACCACCACCATCGGCGGGGGCAGTGTTTTCTTACGGAGGGGGCGAAGCGCGTCACGCGTCGCTTGTTCGAATGATTTATGAGGACAATTTGCCGTAGCCGTCCGGGGTTTTGGCAGGAGGATGCGTCTAATGATTCTCGGAGGGGTGGAGCGAAGGTTGAAATTTTTATTTCAGCGGTGCTTGACGAGTTCGTGGGGTGGATTTGAAAAATGTTTGCCATTTAGGTTTAATCATCGAAGTCACGGAATGTACTGTACAAGGGAGAGATTTTAAGTTCGTCGACGAATTTTTGGAGATTATAGGAAATTCAATACGAGTACTTCTCAGTTTTTGTAAATGAAACAGTACGTATAATTTTAACATATAATATCTTTTTGTGCGATTGGAAATATGCAAATAAACATATTCGTGTATTTTGAAAATTTGGATTTCCTTTGCACTATGAAAATGTGAAATTACTTATTTTATTTCGATTTTAATTCGAAGTAAGTATGCATCTATAATTAACTAATAATCTTTGATAATTTATAATTAATTATAATCTGTAATTTTTAATTTTTTATAATTGACCAATACTCTCGCGAGTGGTCGAAATTCTGATAATAGGGGGTTGAATTTACATCATTAAATGGAATTTTCAATTTCATTGTTCGCGAATACGTTTACTTATCAAATGGAATACACGTAAGCACACGCATTTATTAAATAATTAAATCGAATCAATTCCGCGAATCAACACAGTCGTTAAAACGGATGCAAAGTAAAATTTCAGAACGTAGATTTTCGTCAACAAACTGACGAAAAGTAATTAAAATTATAATTTAGTTAGAAAGCTATCTTCTCTCGTTGCCTGTACAATCAACGCGCTTTCAAATAAAAAAAAAGAGTCCAAAAGAAGAAGAAGTTGGCCAACAACAATAAATCGAAATGCTTCGATTGAATTGTCCTATAAATGAAATGACGACAGAGTCACTCTCGTCTCGAATCTTGAAAACTTCACCCGGTTGTTAGTTCCCGACGAGATAAGGAAAGATTAACGCGCAGTCCCTGCAAGCTTCTTCCCTCCCCTCCATTTTTCTTTTTCCCTTCCGTCTCCTTCTTCGTCTTCCTCTTCTTCTTCTTCTTCTTCTTCTGTTTTTTCTAAAGCAAACACGTCGCCACGGAGGAAAGCAAAGTATAAAATAGAGATAAAACGGCGAACGTGCCGGAAGGGGACATCGCGGGATCTCCGGTAGGAATCATGAGCGGTGCCAAGGAAATGAATTACAGTCAGCGGATGAAAGAACGGGCGGGGGGCAGAGGGGGGTTAAACGAACAGAAACGGCTCCCTTGGGGAATCGAAAGAGAAAGGAAGTCCGTCGTTGCCTTTGAAATCGATAGGTCCTGCCAGGCCCGCGACGTGCAACAGGAGATTAGAGGCTGGGAACTTCGAGAGGAAGTATGTGCCTCGTGCGCATCGGATCATGATTTTATGGATTCTCATACCGCTCTCGGATTACAGGCTCGGCGGAGGATGCTGAATTCGTGCTCGAGCTTCGATATCGTAAAATGGGGGACTCGTGCCTCGCTGCCGTGGACACGCCCGAGCGTCTATTTTACGTACAGTGACATTTACGTGCAGCGCCGGCGGTGATGGAAAATTCGAATTAAAAGTTCGTCACAGAGGAAGACATCTTTTTTTTTTTTTAAATTGCATTGAATTTTGAGCGTTTTTGTGAGAATGTTTTTAGAATTTTATAGAATCAGTCGTGAAATTTGACAATTTTTAGGACAAAGCTGGTACAATTTATTTTAAACTTTCTCTGAAAGCTAAATAAATAAGTTTAAATAATAAATAATGAATAAAAAGTTTTCAGTAACAGATTTTGATCAAATTTACATACGAAGAATGTTTTAATTGTTCATAATGACAAGAAATGAGGTTTATTTTTAACGTAAAATGTTTGTAGCGTACAATAGGTATTGGACACTGCATTTGTATTCCACATTTGTGTTGGTTCAATATTTCATTATGTATTACATTAATTCCCGCAAATTTCTTTTATTTTATTTCTCAAAAATGTTCATTTCTTGTATATCATCTGAAATACTTTGGCGCTAATAATTGATTAAAAATCGTTTCAAGATTGACTAATTACTAATCGATTGGAACAATTCCCAATTAATGATCGACTGAAGCAATTTCAAAATTGGCTAATAAATCGTTGACCGAAATAGTTTCAAGATTCATCGACGAATAATTGACCGAAACGGTTTCAAGATGAACTTAATTAAAAGTGTATCTCACACGCAGAATGTACGTGTACGACAGTGTATGAAATTCGAAACAAGTTTCTTAACACGATTTGAAATTAAATCATCGGCACTGAGGTCTCGATCGAGTTAAAAAAATTTCATCGATCGAACGCGATACTTACGCCGCGAAATGGCATTTAATTAATAAAACCGCGGCGTCGAGAAAGAAAATCATTGTTGGACGACGTACAAAGCTTGGATCGTACGCGCAATTCGATCGTCACAATACCTATCCGATGCAATATAAATCCCATTCAGCGACTCCATATGGGGAAAGGTAAAAGACAGAGAAGAAGACAAAAAAGAAAAAAAAAAGAATCTTTTTCCTAACGAGAAAAGACACTGAAACCGATAAATTGCAACTATTCATTCCGGCCTCTGTACGCGAGAATTTAATTACGCGCATCTCTGCACCTCTTGGCGCCTAGTTCGTGCTTCGCCCTGTTTAAATAATCAATATTGACGTAATAACGTCGAAACGTCGATATCCGTCGCTGCGATATCGGCGGACGGGGAGGATTTCCAGCCGAGGGTTTCGGCGTGCTACGCCGTCGTTGAATAATAAAATGGATATCGCTGAAACATTTCATACGAGAACAAGATCGTTACTCTTTCAACTCCAAACATTTTCTTAACCCAAATTCCACCTCTGCCACTCCCGTCAATATTTGCTTCTCTGACGAACCACTTTCTATATATTCTCTCCCTCTCCCTCTCTCTCTCTCTCTCTTCATACGTTCCCTCCATAAAACTACTCTCTGAAAACATTTTGATCACCGCGAGCCGCACGGTTACGCGATATTCAAATTGCAGCCATAGGGGAGCGCAGGGGAATCCAGAAAATCGCGCCTACCTCTGACCTGAGATTGAAGCAATATTTTCCCTCGAACGCCACGTGCTGCAGAGACAAAGTAGGACACGGAAGTCGTGAGCCAGCCTCGGTCCCAGCATATGTTTGGACAAGCGATGCCCGCGTAATAACGTCTGGACGACCTCGTCTCGCAACCTTTCGTCCCTATCTCCCCCTACCATCCCCCTTCACCCGGGCTACACTGCAAAAATTAATTCTATTCGCTCCCCTCTAAACGCGGAACGCCTTTCTTCGAGGAACCTCCAAACCTCGTGTTTTTGTCTAGGCCTCGTCTGACAAGAGCTCGTGAATCACGCTGGCAGTTGAAGCCTAGAATTATTAAATTCCGCGACACGGCACTCTTCCGCCGCCGGGAATTAAAACTGTAGCCTCGTACGAGCGGCGAGGTTAAGTGGAATGTTCGTATTATCCTTTACGCGGAGCAATGGAATTTTGTACAAAGGCTGGACAGATTTATTTGTCCCGATTTTCCACTCTCGCGAGCGAAACATTTTTAAAAGGCGAGATTTTCACACGTTTATTCTTCGTGAAATCGACGGATGATTAGAAGCACGTAAGAATAATATATTCTGAGAATTTTGAACGTGCACATTTTATAATATTACAAAGAGATAGCTCAATTGTTGAAGTTCGTGAACACTTCAAAATCGATCGGTGAATATTTTCAGATAATATTTAAGTTTGCTAAAAGAAACTTTGTATAAAGGGAATATAAATTTTTGATGCAGATCATAAATACATCAAATATCTCTTTCAACGACGTAACATACTAAAGACCAAGGTTACCTAAATATTACTGGTCAATGAATTCGTTAATTGGTTAAACAAAAATACAAATATGTGAATACCACCATTCTCACTTTTTAACCTTTAAATCTCACCTTTACTCAATTTACAAGTCTCGTTTATAGCACGGTGACTAGGAAACGAAGATGACCTTTTTGCCATAAAATTTTATCGATTTGAATCGATAGGAAACAAATTATAGGCGCGATCGCTCAGTACCAGACAACGCCACTCCTACTCGAGGTCTATGCCACGCCCCCTCACGAATCACGTGACCCAAATCAACCAATCGCTAATTTTCGTTGCATTAGCGTTGCACCTAAGGAGGTCCGATCAATATAAATCACTTTCAGTGATAATATAATGTAAGAACACTCCAACAAGTCATTAATTCCTTTCCATTCGACGCGTTTCATCCCTCTTTGGAAACAAATATTTGCGCAATATCGAAATGCACGCGCATCCAAAACTGGCCGTGAACACTCGAGAGTTCAAGCGAGATATCGTCGACTGAACCTAGAGTCAGACCCCGTAGGCGATACCCGTTTCGAACTTTTGACGCTTGTAAAGGAGCTTCTGGATTACCCACAGACGTTTTCCAATTGCTCATTTTGCTGCGTCGGCCCCTGCTAATGCCTGCCGGCGACAGGGTTGCTTTTTACCCTCCCTCTTGCTCCTGTTTACGGCAGCCACCATATAGCCCGCGTTTTATTTTCTTCGGGTTAGCCGATACGTGGACAAGGTCAAACATCGATAATGGACACCGTCCGTTTCTGACGGTCTACACCGGGATACATTTATCTTTGGTAGACGCTCCGTGATAGGGTATAATGTACTCCTATAATGTCGCTTCGTACCACAGTTCCACAGTTTCGTCTCTGTGTGCGTTGGATAAGTGTGGAATTAACGCGGCGAGAACGTTTGCTGCGTTAAAGTGTTATAGATGTCCCTTACGTAATTACGGTGGCTACGCGGGTATGGCAATTAGTGCTATTGCGCACCGGTTACGCTGGATATTTGAGATATCATGCGCGATCCTTTTCACCATCTTCTCACGTGAAATTATTATTTTCTTCAATCGTTTCGCGTGTCATCGTTGTCGAAATAGTTTTCTATATCTCTTTGTATTTTTTGCATTTTTCTATCCAAAGGCTAGTGCCTGTTGGTTGTTAAGAAACGAATACTGGAAGAAAATGGCTCGAATCCTGTTAATATCTTGTAGGTTCTATAATTCTGTGAAATTTCGACGATTGAAACGCATTATTTAGCACTAGAATAGTTTACAAATTGATCTTCAAATGTAATTGGCCTCACAGTAACTCCCAATATCTTCAAGTGACTGTCAATCAATTTTAACGTATACCGATATTTGTTCGACGTTAAAAATTAAATGTTACACGTTCAAGGAATTATTGTAACATTTATCCTCGCGTCATGCGAACAAAAATATAGCGATCATAGTAATGGCCATTGTGAAAAAAATTCCATCTAGATTGTAACAAAACTATTCGCAAAATTTTGTCAATGATCATCACAGCGTGATCTTAGTTAAATTGTCAGTGGTTCATTGTTAACGCGATTTTAATGACTATTAACGAGGGCTCTCGAACGCGTTTCAATTCCAGCCCAGCGAAAGTAAAGTCTGCGGTTTACCCGAGAAATACGCGTTTTCACAGCGGCAGAAACGCGCGTGGAAGTAGATTTTTCAAGTACAATTAAAACTTTCCCCACTCGAAACTACCCAGCGCAGCCGACGGGTTTTTTTATTTTAATTTCGCCTAATGCGCTCGAGGATAATTAACCCTCCGCGATCGCTGTTTCACTTTCACGTTCTAACAACACTGCCACAACCTTTTCAAACCTCGAACCTCTTTCACGTTACGGAGTAACACGCGTCTGAATTCCATTTTCTGAAAAACGAGAAAAAGTTTGATCCTCGTTGCTTTACTGTCTCACTCTCACGCGTGGATCTCCCGTCTCTCTATAGTCCGGAATAAACCGAGTTGAACTTTTTCGAAAACCAAGTCCTTTATCGTTCGATTTGCAGACTGTGCCACGACCGTATTTCCATTTTTGTACGAAAGACAAAGAAATGAAACAAGAAATGAAAAATACTCGCGAGAATGGTAGAGAGCGGTAAAAGCGGGAAGGGAAGATCCAAGTGCTTGATTCTCGCTTTACGAGGTCTGATCGTACGTTGGCTTTCACTACTGAGATCTTTCATCAGAGCGCGAATTCGCGCACGTAATCGAAGCCGCCGTGTTATGTTCATCGTAAAAAAAAAAAAAAAAACGAGCAGAAGGGGCTGAAAAAATTTACTTTCGTTTACACGCACGCATCGACCCGGATGAAAAGTTTCACAGTTCCCTCTCACGCAGATCCTCTCGATTTTCATTCGGCGTTTGCCGATCGAAGCTTGCGCGGGACTTTATTCAATGTGTACACGCAAACTTAGGTTACCGGGGCGCCACAATGGCGGTGAAAGAGAACCGTGTGTAAAATGGAATTGTTCTTGGAGGACAATGAAAACGTTAAGAGAGGCCGAGTGGATTTTTCTGACAAACGTGGATAGAGGGTGCGCAGCGAATCGAGTTTCATCAATGGCGTGTTTTAACTTTCAAACGAGCTTTCTGTGGGCTTTGTTGAACAAACGCTGCGTTTTCGTTGCACAGCGTAAAGAATGGCACTTCTTGAGAAGCAGTTTCGTGAGTTACAGTTTCGTTCCGAGTATGTGCGGAGGGTTGGAGCAACGAGAACTTGCACGACGACACTTCGAGTCTTTGGTTTCGTTCGTTATTATAAATTTCTTTCTGCGTACCGTGTCCTTTGTGCACAATGCTTTTTAACATGGCATTGTGTTTCTCGCGTATCGAGCGAATAATTCTTAGTTTTGTATCACTGTTACGAATGAAAAGACGTTTTGTAAACATCCCTCTTGTACGAACATGCATATCTCAATAGATATCAGTTTCACTGTCTCAACAGTGCTAAGGTGACTTTTTATTCTACAAATAAATGACACACTTACGAATGACGCGAGATTGTCACTTTTGAAGAGTTAGGAAGATAAGGATGTTGGATAAAGGGACGAATGGAATTTGGGGTATTGAGTAGGAGAAGAAGAAAGTGGTTGATGCGTTTGGTCTCGAAGTCACTGCCTAGACTCATCAGTGGGGCTGCTGATGGCAGCGACTCCTTGCGTCAGACGCTTGTTGTTGCAACTGATGGCCTGACACCCATCCTAGCGGGGTCCCACACACTGCTTTGCTTAACGTCGGAGATCGACAGGACCTCGACGCTAGGCACGCAGCTTGTGCTAGTCAATGTTCGAAACTCCTAATTGAGGCATCCTAGGCCGCTACACTTTATTCGATTCGATGATCACAAGTTACATAGTCTATCGAAGATCGTGAACGTTTAAACACTTGTACAGAATTTGGGACAAGGTTGATTTCAAAGAGCACTTGGAACATACTCGAGCATACTAAAAGCTGTCACAGTCGAATAAATAAAATACTAACAGTCTCGAGATTAAGCTTCATTTGAGGAAAGAGAGTAAGAAACGACTCTCATATTCTACAAAATTGGCTGGCGAAATTTGACAGTTTGGAGCAAGAAGCTAAACTGCGAGGGACGGAGCGTATCGCGGAAAATTATAGGTGGGAACTGGATTAACTAGTTGATCTATTAAAGCGACACCAAGCAGGCACGCGGCCCGTTCTTTAGGAGGACGCTGTCTCGTACGTAAACGGTTCGAAGTTTGCACGCGACGGCAAGTTTATTGTTTATCGAATTCGGGGCAGAGAAGTTTCTGGCAGAAAGTTAGGAGCTCCTGCGACGTCTTAAGACGTCGCCAGGTTGTCCCCGTTCGCGTGTAATCTAATGCACGCCAACTTCCGCGACGCGTGCCCTTCACGACGTATTAATCAGTTTAGGCGAAAATATCCTAAGGCAATTACCGTCACTTTTATTGTCGCGTCCAAGTTGTATATGATGAGTGACATTTAACCTTAGTGATGTTTAATTCGTTTATTTTATGTAAGAAGATTTACTTTTAAACAAAGTGAGATAGTAGGATAAATGAAGTGGAATGAAAACGAATTAATACAGTTTGAATTTCTCATTTTCCTATTAAAAAGTATAACTATATAGAAAGATGGTAAAATTGTTGCTTTTAACGCAACAGTTAAATAAAGGCAATTTTTGTTTCTTAAAAATTTCCAAAAAAACAATTTCCAGAGGTTATTCGTTAACCAAGATCCTATACTATCAATTTGCACGAAACGACCATCGAATTGCATCTTGCACGAGTGAATCTCCTCCTCCGCAAAGATAATCCCTAAATATTTAAGTTTCGATTAACAAGCTGACGATCTACGCGCAAAGGGGCGAGCTCTTTAAAAGTCGCCCCGACGTAAGTGTCACGGTTGTTCCATCGAACAGCGTCGAATTGTGTCTGGACGGAATCCAAGGACGAGGATTCCGCCGGAATCTGCAACTTTATGAAATAATATTGACGCAGTGTCGCCGCTAAACGTCCTGGGGATTGGTACTTTTTGGAAGATAAATAGATCCCGCGATGCTAACGCCAGGGATAATGCCAGTAGGTTTCGCTGGTAGTTTCCACGTCTTTGAGCTTTCTATCTCTGCGGTTCGCAGCCTCTGTATCCCCCTTACGCGCGCTTAATGCAACTATCGAGTCGCGCCAGCGTCTACGCTCGTGCTATTATGTTATTAACGACCTTTAACACGTGATACAGCCCGGTACGAGATACAGCCCGGCGTTGCAAGCGTTTCAAACTGGGGAAAACGTATTAGCGTCAGCATTAGCAGGAAACAAGGGATATTGATTTTTACCATTATTTCGAACGTACGTTTCCCACGTATGTAAAATATTATATTAAATTAATATATATACAATATTATATATTAATTTTATTATATATATTAACATATAACATAATATAATATAGTATAATCAAATATTTATAATACATATAACATTATTTTATTTTACACAATATAAAATGTATAGTGTGTTTGTACTGTATCACATCTACGAAAGGCACATTGAACGATAAGACTTGAAAATTTTTTGCAAAATATTGAAATAAAAATCTGTAAAGTCTTTTATCGAGTGGCACTTCTACCACTCTTCCGTTCCAAAATTAAAATTCTCGAAAGGGTAACGAGTTTCCCGATGAAGTAAGTATCTCATATGTTATATTTCCGTAATACCGAAACTTTAATTAGTTTCAAAAATCAAGATTGCAATTACGTTATTCTCAGATAAACGCAGAAAGAAATTTGTTTTTTCCAAGAAGTTCCAAGCTCTTAAGCGTCAGCGTAAAAGTAATAAACTCGTTCGTTAAAAATTCGTTATCTCCTCCATCCCTTTGACAAAAAGAAAAAATCTTAAACTTTCTCGTTCATTCCTCAAACTTCCTCTTTTTTCGTTCCACGCACTTTTCTTATACACTGCATCGTCCTCTTGTAAAAAACACGAAACTTTCTGTCGTTATCGAATTATTCCTCCCCTCTCAAGTTTCTAAAGAGCTTCTGTTATCGTTATCTCGCATTGAGATTTAACAATCATCGACTTTGCAACAAAACTGCCAAACTACCTCTGCACTTGAGATTATTTTCCCTTCTCGAACCTTTTTTCCCCCACAATGTTTTCCTCCCCCGTTCTTTATCCACTCGACATTCAGATTATACAAAATTTCTTTCACATTATCCGCTACCGAGATCTCAACCTCCTATAAAGAGAAAAACGGAACCACACCGCAAGTGAGATTGCTTCTCTCTCGTATTTTAAGAATATCTTCCACCTTTTCTTTTAACTCCCCTACACTGATTCTTCCTCCGCGGTAATATTTCCTTTTAAAGCAATATCTCCTCGGGTAGTAAGCGTACAAACGGAAAAAAAAGAAAACAGAGTCGAAGCGTTCCTCTGAATCTCTCGCGAAAATCCTCCGCTGAGAATCCCCAATCCACCGAGTCATTCTTCTCTTCCGGTCTCGTTTCTTCTTCGCCCTCCTCCGCGAGGACTCGGATTTCTCCATGCCGGATGTAATTGACGATATCAATTACGCCCGATCGCCGAGCCCAGCCGAGTCATATTTCGATTACGTATAATCCGCGCAATTCGCGGGAAAATTGATACGAGAATACGCAAAGTTGCGACGAACGACGTTCAATTACAATATTTCAGGCTCGTTTAATGCGCGACCGATAACAGCGTGCCGGGCGGGGTACTGGGTTACATTTTTGACGATAATTCCGCGCGCCTCTGATATTCGTATTTATGGATCGTATTTAATGCACACGGCGGCCCGGGATAACTCCATATAATGTCGTTATACACGGTCGACGCGCACGCAGAGCGCACGTCTCTGTCGAGTAACTCGATACACCGTGTACGCGCCTCGCAATGGATTTAGATCGATGACGCGTGACTTTCTTCCGCGGGGCATGTCGGATTCAGGCGGTGAATTTCAGGCGAGAATTCGAGAAGCCGCGAACCAAGCTTCTCGGTTAGTATTTAAAGCGAGTTAAGAGCCGCTGTTGGATGAAAACGAAGGTAAGCTGAATGTGAGTATTTAACCCTGATCTATCTAAAATGTGACGATAATTTGTAAAATTAATTTTTGCGCGAAGGTTTCTGTTTAATAATGTCGAAACAAATAGTTGTTAAACTGACGATGCTGGCATTTTGATATTGCGAACAAACGTAGCGTTTCACGATAGAAAATTACGAGTTGGGAACAGTTGAAACAAATTATGAGTAATTGCTGACCATTATCATTTTTTTTAATTGATTATTTGTCATTTTTAATTAACGCGAACGACTGTAAGCAACTGTTATAGTTAAATATGTACGAAAATACATTAGGATGTAATTTTTTTCTATCTTCAGTGATTGAAGCCTTGTCTGATTATATACAATTTTATTCTAGCTTTATAATATTACAAATGAACAGTCGCAAGCAATTTTTGCAATTAAATGCGCGTAAAATTATTAGAGAAAATAATTATTCTCAATTAATCAGTCATTAGAGTTTCGTCTGACCATACACAGTCATATTCTACTTGTCTCTTACTTTCATTTCCAAATGAACAGAAATAATTCACGACACAGTTTTCAGAGAAATAATTCGTAACAAAGTTCAACATTCGTTTTACAACATCCACACAATTGAATCAATCAATCAAAAATATTGACCAGAGAAGGAAGAAAAGGAAAACAGCTAGAGATAATAAACAGGGTCGAAAGTATCGCTCAATTTCGTTTGGACTGAGGGATTGGAAACGGAACGGAGGCTAAATAAATATTGTTTCTGTGCCGTTTCATGTCCGACGCGCAAAAATGTGCGAGCCGTTTTAATGATCGCCGGCAATTTTTGACGGTTCACCGACGTTTTTAACGGCAATTCGCGTACGTTCCGTTTCCGCGTTCACAGTCACGCATTGCGTTCAACAACACGTCGTATCGTCGGACCGGTCGTTCCCGACCAGATGCATAGCCGTATGCACTTAACGTATGAAACATACTGATTAACACCCCAATTATGTGCACGCTGGCAACATTTCACGCGCCAGGGACGAACTAAATCGAAGCCTGTGATTTCACTGGGAATCCAGCCGATAAATTATTCGCGACGCTTCTTTCTCCATGCGGGAGAAACTTCTCGCGTGTTAAAATATTTTCTTGTTAAACGTCAAAACGATTTGCGCGAGTAAAAAAAAAACGTTGTTTAAACGGTTTTTCTTACGCTTATTACCAGAAACGTTCGCGTACATCATATCTTCCTTTTCTTTATTTCTGTTCTGATTCTTTTTTCTTCTTTTATATTGGAGTCATAAGAAAATATGTCATAAATTGTGGTTGCGAAATGTAATTTAGTCGAATATCGTGCAATAATCGTAGAACAGAATGAGAAAAAATTAATTATCAATAACGCTCTATCACTATGTAATTTTATATATAATATTATCACTAAACATAATTTTAGCAGGGGTAATCCAGAAAATCGGGCCTCTTCAGATGCAACGCTGATGCAACGAAAATTAGCGATTGGCTGATTTGGGTCACGTGATTTGTGAGGGGGCGTGGGCTAGACTTCGAGTAGGAGTGGCGTTATCTGGTACTGAGCGATCGCGCCTGTAATTTGTTTTCTATCGATTCAAACGTTTGCATATCGATAAAATTTTATGGCAAAAAGTCGTCTTCATTTCCTAGTCAGAATAGTTGCTTCTGTGAGACGAATCGTACTGGGGTACAAGTATTGTATTATTGTATTGTTGACATATTTTCTACTTTTAAAATAGAATTGTTTTTTCTCGTCTGTTATTAATTTATTTTACACATAATCTTTAAAAAATTCCTTTTTCCTAATTTATTATTTCTGCAAGAACCATATGACTCGATGTCTGATCACATACGATCAACTTCTACTTACATATCGACCGTATAAGCTGAGCTGAAAATACTGTAATAATTTTAGTAGATAACAAATGCTTTAAACGAGAATAAAGTATTTTATTCATGCTTTAGATTACTAAATCAAAATATTTTACGTTTTAGACTACAAAAATAAACGTGTTTCACTTTACCGAAATGAAAAATATTTCTCGTTTGTGAAAATATCGCACTCCGTTTAAGATACCAAATAAATTATTCAAGTCGAACAGAATCTGAAATATTTATTTCGCAAAATATCACTCAGCAACACTCCGATATAATCTCCTCAATTCTATCAAACTTCGTACATTTTTAAGAGTTCTAGTACCTCATGAAAATAAATCGAATTAATCGCTTCCAATAATTTCACCCACGCGTAGAAGAACAGATATCTATCTATCCATCTTTCACAGAACGTCTGTCAATCGATCGTCAGCTACGTGACGTATCTGTTTCAGCAAAAACCCCGGATAATTCGAACCCAGGAAATCCCCATTCGTTTCACCTGACAATTTGCCCGGTTCGTTGTCATTTTTCGCGATAATTCTATGCACGTTCAGCGGCCACGCGACCGTGCTCGATACACTCGGGGATGGACCACGTTGCACACCGGCGCATAATATCGTTACAATACGTTCGACGTGATCGCAATCACACGGAACTCGCGAGTAATTTAACATCCCGGTGGATGGACAGCGAGTAACGGAAACGTCTATTTGCGCTGTTGCTGGCTGAAAGGTTCTAGCCAGGAGGGAAAGAATGCAGAACTGATTACGTTTATAACGTAATAGGGCCGTCCTCTGTGACGCGATTTCGAAAAACTGGAGCGCACGTATCCTCGCCAATGGCCGAAATGGTCACATTTACATTTATAGATCGCAGGAAATTGAATGAGGGATGAATGGACGCTTGATGGAAGAGACACAGCGAATTCGTAAATCGAAGCACTGATTTTGTCAAATTCAGCGATGATTGACGAGGATGGTATACGAGGACGGTGTACGAAATAAAAAATTTACGTTTCACTCTGTTTTCCATATTACGCGCGTTTCGCGTAATGAGCACCGAAAGAAGAGAGAGAAAAAAAACGTTTTCAGAGGCAAATTGACGTTGAACATTTTTTTCCCTGTATAAAACATTTCTCTTTCGAATTATACAATCTGTGTTATTTCTTTCGATTATAATTTCATCCAGTGAATTTGAATTTTTTCATTTCTATCATGTACTGCACATCAAATCGTATTGACGAAATTTTTTTCTATTCTTTAACACTCTGAAACTACACTACGGTGTAGAATCATCATAGAGACGTAGAATACTGTTTTCATAGCATTTTAGATACAGAAACTATGAATCTCAAGAAAGATTGTTCGTCAACTGACACGTCAAATTCCTCAAAGGAAAGAAAGTTAAATGTAGTTTTGGAGTCTCTTTCATTCCCACGACTCCGAGCAAGGTCTCCAAGTTTTTATTTTATACGTCTCAAATTACCATCTCAGCTCCTCCAAAACATATAAATTTGGAACCTGGCCTGACACTGGATTTTATTGCCTCGCTGTGTCTCTTTCACCAGCAGTAGGTGTCATCCATCAGTGCGAAAGCAACGTGGCACAACACTGTACGCAGGGTGTTGCCATCGTGGAAAATGCACAAACGCTTCCCATCGAGATTGTGCAACGGAAATACCTTTAATCCGACCAAGTCCGTACTGACTTACTCGAGAGTCCGCGGAGATCGCCGCGCCTTTGACACTAAGTGGTTCGAGAAGTTTTATTAAAGACTTTGGCTCGTAGACGATCATTTCGGTTCTTATGAGCCACGACTCTCTCCTTTATTCGAGCAGCCGGCTGAGGATTCGAGGGCTGATCAAAGGCTCCGTTGATGGCCGCTAAAAGGGGAACCTGAATCCTACAAGATCGATCTCCGCCTCCTTCTTCAACGAAAACTCTGCATACGATCGCTGGTTTAGATTGCCCCGCTGCTTCTTTCGAGAAAATGATTCCCCTTTCGTTCCTAGAGTGAGAGTTTTCTCAAAGTTTGCTCGTGTAGAGAGAGGGAAAATAATCTAGAATCTAAGAAGCTGAGAGAGAGAAAGAGAGAGTACTTGGCGCAAGAGTACTTGAAGAGCACTATTAGAGGAAGATGATATTTCTATGAACATTTTGTACGAAAAGCGATGCATCGTGCTTCCGAGTGATATAATTTAGGAAGGCTGGTTCTAAGATTTCGCTGTGCGTTATTACGCTTCAGAGTAAAATAACGAGTCCTAATTGTGGACAGTTTCGTTGTGCGATATTGACGTATCTCAAACTCTCGTGATAATTTGTTAACGTTCCCGAGTATAATACGTAGGCAGTAGAATTTAGTTCAGTACCAGTACACCATTGTTATCCATGCTATACACGAATTCAATCATATTGTTCAACTAGAAGTTGAAATACATTCTACGATCATAGTTATATATACGAGCCTAGTTCAGCATCTAGTTTTAAGTTTAATTTTAGATCCTATTCATTGGATCGTATAAAATTGTCGTTTTAATGAATTCGAGCACTGCTGGAAACGCAAGCAGTTACTCAAACGTAATTTTATCTCCATTTTCTTCCAAAATGAGAGATTCGCGTTTACGATTTTTGTTAATTGAGCATGTTTTTTTCAACTACATACTTTACTACAAACTATCAGGATCGTAAACATTTATTTTATCACTGAAAGTGATTTTAGCGGGGGTAACACCGAAAACCATGCCTCTTGAGGTGCAACGCTAGTGCAACGAAAATTAGCGATTGGTTGATTTGGAGGGGCGTGATTCGTCAAAGGCGTGGCGTAGACCTCAAGTAGGAGTGGCGTTATTTGATACTGAGCGATCGCGCCTATAATTTGTTTTCTATCGATAAAATTTTATGGCAAAAAAGTCGTCTTCATTTCCTAGTCAGAACAGTTGCTTCTGGGCCTTTCAGTGAGAACATAACAGGTTACATAACATAACCTCTTCCTTTTTCGTTTTCCAAACTAGCAACTCGTAAAATCCAGCGAGTCCAATTTACAATCAACCGCAATAAAAACGTGTCTTGCGATGGAATGCAATTAAACGAACGAGCATCACGTTCGTTCAAATTGTACCATCGTGTGTGAACTATAGGCCACGACTGCTCCGATTGAACAGAATTTTTTTCATTAGCCGAAGCGGCATACTCCTCTAGATTGGTTGAAACCTTAAAGATCATCGAACAGAGAGAGAGAAGAAAAGCGAGATCCGGCGAACTGTCGGACTTTTCTTTCAACTCGTAAAGAATTTAATTTCATTCTTTCGCTTGTTAAATTTTCATACGCCGACGTCACGTACAGCGGACTTTGGCGATGCGCATAAACGAATTTCATAAAGGAACGGGCCCGGAGAAATTGCGAAACATTACGCAGTCTCTTTTGGCCATCCTCCATCCGACTCTGTGCCAGGCTCCTTCCTCTCTTTTCCTTCTCTTTCTCTTTTTTCAGTTTCCTTTTCCTTTCATCAACCCGACCCCTGTCTTCCGTATCTACGTACTCCACATGTAGGCGCGCGTCCCTCCGAAATGGTTTTTTTCAAGCTCAAACAGAATACGCTACGACCATGTAATCGAGAGTTTTCTACGTTGAGACGAACGAACTCTTGGATGAGGACTTGCGAAAATAGACAGGTGATATCTTCAGTTTGTTCGAAGATACGGGTGAAACATAGTTTGTTAATTTAGTTTTGTAACATTTCTTTTTCCTGTTTGCAGTTTTTAGCTGATTTCTTTGAAAGGAAAATACGTAGCGTAACGTATATAACATAATGTAACGAAAGTTTTTTGAGATTTTTAGTTACTTGGAAGATGCGATATAATTCGTATATATATTTTTATAATTTAATTCTGTGGTGTTTTATGACTAAGTTTTATCCCTCACGGCAGTATATAATTTAAGTTTTGTCAGAAACTAAGGTACGTAATGTAATTTAATGTAATGAATGGAACACGAGCTCTTGGTTTTTTGCAGACCTGGAGTATATTTTAAATTTTGTTGAATGTAGATTTTTAATTTAATTCTGCAGCGTTCCGCGAATTCCAAGTGAAACTTCGTTCTTTGAGACATGTCGGGTTGAATTTTTCTATATTTAGTTCCATCAAAGTTGAAATATTGGATGGAATATTGCTGGTGTTATTAATACAGGAAGGATTTTGTTATTAAACACATGTCACTGCAGATCTCGTTCAACTACCACTTTAACAATGACGTTTATTTGATCTTTTTAATTCATCAAATACAATAATTTTCATTTGAGGATCGTAAAAAGAGATTTGTACCTATAAATCTCATATTACCGATTAAGAATTAAATTAAATTAAAATGCTACACACGTACGCGATAGGTTAAAAACCCACTTTGACCGCGAATTTAATAAAAATCAATTGAAATTCAGAGGATTGCGCAAAAAATTGCACAAAATGTATTTTCCAAATGTTTCACAAGCTAACTACGCGTCTCTTATTTTGAACATCAGGTATATGATATATCAGGTTGTATGGGACACAACCTAGACTGCAGTATAAACATTCTCACGACGTGGACCCAGGTTACAGTATCGGCAGGGCCATGAGGCAATCGTCAAAAACCTCTCATGGGTCTGACCATAAACGCCACCAGATAACACCCGCTTTCCGACCCCTTGAGGGAAAAGGACATAGTGAGAGTCAGGGTATAAAAGAACTAACTCCAATGCGTTGAGGGATCAGTTATCTTCAGTTTAGTATTAGATGGTCCGCATCTCGCGAGTATGCAGTCTGACAGTATCTCCTACTTAGCTCTGGCGTTAAACAGTCAATAGTAATAATTACTTTCGTACACTGTCTTGTAAATCGACGCAATCACTGTATTATTATTATTATCATTGTTATTATTGTATATATCATTATCAGTGTAAAATAAAGGCCTATGAAACGCTAAACAGGTAAATACGAATATCGTCGTGTTTTCATTTTGAACTAACACTGCGTTGATTCGTACAGCTGCGGCGTATTTAGTTATTAAATTATTTTCGTGTTTAATTATTCGAGCACTCTAGCATTCGATTAATCAAATATCTGCGGTGCCGCGTTGTTTCACGGTCTGTCGAGCAGTCAGAGGAAGGTTCGCGTAGTGGAAAATTTGCGCGACTGGCGAGGCTTGGAAAGAACTGTGACGTATAAATTCTACCCAGTACGTAGACTGTCGAAAAATTGGCAAGCTCGGGGAAGAGAAGAGAAATATTAAAAATTTGACGAATCTAGTTAAAAAGGAAACGAATCTAATATTATGGCTGCAGTGATTTAATGCGCAAAGAAATTACGAATTTTGGAATAATGGAAACCCAGCGGTTGGGCGGATTAATGCCTGCAGTAAAGTCCGTGTTTATAGCTTCGTGAAGTATATACGCGCAGCTGGTTGATAGTCCTCGTTAATCCAGAGTATACGACTCCTCCGAGTTTCTATTACAATAGTTGATAGACATCAGGGACGAGGTGCTCGAGAGTGCGAAGCGAACGAGCGACTTTGCGTTGGAACGTAATTTAGAATTTTTGGAATACCACAACATCAGTAATTGCTAATATTACCAACGACATTGGCAAACTTTGTTCATTTATGAACTACAGGCTACTTTGTGTATTTACTTATGATAGCTAGTTCAGTTAACTGAGACTCAATAGAAATTTATAGAAACCTCAGTCACCATCGTTGATGTGTTGAACATTTACATTTCGTGACAATTTTACACATCAATTTCCAACCTAACGCTGCAACCCAATTCCCCGTTTCACGAGGAATTCAACTATCAAAAAAATGGTAAAAATTTCAAGAGAAGAAAATCATCTACGTGCATCCATCTCGCTGAAATTCCCGTGAAAAATTGCAAGACGGCTATCCATGGTATTTTAAGAAAGAAGGAGGGGAGAGGGAGGAGAAGAACGCGAAGCCCTCTCGCTATCGGCGATGTTAATAGCATGAATCTCGGGGCTTAACTGGATGTTTTCCAAAGGAGGCACGTAGCCTGTTTGTTTTCCTCATAATTATGCGCATCGAGGGAAAGGGCGGCAGCAATAAGCCCGGAGGAATTCCTTTTAGCCCGTGCAATACAAACGGAATACAGAAAACTGGGACGCTTTCCGCGCCCCGTTCAAATATTCATTTTTCTCCCGGTGCCGGCGCGGTCAAGACCGACTTCTATTCTATGGAAATAATTTATATCCCGCCGGAAGTACGTTTGCCGTTATACACTTAACGAACCGAAAATTATTCTCGCTGAGTTTATTCGAGAAACACTCATACACGCAGAAAGAGAGAGAGAGAGAAGAAAGAACTGTACGACTTGTGTTGATTCGTCTCACTGAAAGGCCCAAAAGCAACTGTTCTGACTAGGAAACGAAGACGACATTTTGCCATAAATTTTATCGATATGCAAACATTTGAATCGATAGAAAACAAATTACAGGCGCGATCGCTCAGTGCCACACAACGCCACTCTTAGTCAAGGTCTACGCCACGCCCCCACCCAAATCAACCAATCTCTAATTTTCGTTGCATTAGCGTTGCATTTGAAGAGGCCCGAGTTTCTGTGTTATCCCCGTTAAAATCACTTTCAGTGATAAAATGGTAACGCGTGTAGCAGTCCTCAAAGGATCAATTTCAGCTTCCTATCCGACGCGATAATATCGCCTCTGTCTTTGTCCGATGGACCAAGAAATCAAGATAAGGGAAACTCGAGAATGTAACTCGTTTGTAAAGGCAGTTGATACGTTCGTTTCAACGACATTTAGATTGTAATCTGAGCGAGTGGAAGCGAAAGAGAGAGAGAGAGAGAAAGAGAGAGTGAAATACCTTGCTTAATTAAGATTACGACGATGATAATACTGTAAATTTGAGCAGCTGGAATTTCAATGAGGTCTTTTATGGAACGAGAAGAACGAAGATCGAAGATGCGGTTCGTGTCATTTTTTTCTTTTTTTTCTTTTTTTTTGGAATGAAACTGCGAAGATCGAAGATACCTTTGGGATATTAACTGGCTGGTATTTTTATTGAGATGAAGCGGATAAAGGGCTGGAAATTATTTGATCGTGAGATAATTAGTACAAGTTTTATCGAGGGGAAATTTCAATGGATTTTCTAGTTAAACGTGGTTGAAATGAAATATTTGATACGGATAAAACAGTTCGGATCGCGATGGAAATTATTCGAGGAACGTTTTTTCCACGAGATCAACAAGAAAATAACGCGATAAATTCGACGGAAATTGATATTTCGGCAATTAATTCGCTAAATTCGAAGTTGAGAATCAGAGGGAGATACATATATCGTATATTTTACGAAAAATCATTTAAATCTTTAAAAATCGACCTTATAAAAAATCTAGAATATTTTCAGACTTCAAAAGTTACAAATTTATCTTTCCGATTACTTTGTTAGTTTTAATTAATCAACGGATGTAAGGACATTTCATTTATACTTCTTTCCGATCAATTTACATTATCAAATTTTGTTTTTTATCATTCGAGTTAAAAAACAAACTTCGTCACATCTTCTCTCGATTTTACGAAGTTCAAAAAAATTGTATTATTTAAGGTCCTTTAGCGAATCAATAACAAAAAAAAAAAGAAATATCAATAAAGAACGAAGAATCGCTCGTTTCAAACGGAAGATTAAAGACGAGCGCGCAAAGGTTTGAACAAACATCGGAAACCGATGCCACCTCTTATCGCGCTTGTCGCGCGGCTGGCGGATGTATCATTTCTCACGCGACCGTTATTATTGCGACTGAATAAAGGCCGGTTGGCAACCATTAATAACTTTGCAGGACGAATAACCGGACGTTGAAAGTGGCCGCGCCCCGGAAGTGGTGCTCGCGTCCGCTCTTCCTGTTGCGGCAGGGAAAAAAGCCTCGCATTGTCGCGCCGTTTAATTAATCGTCCACGATTATCAAACCATCGCCCAGACGCTTCCGCCGGTGTCTATAAATGGAATTTTCCGCGATCTTTCTGCAACGGTTTTGCATGACACCCTTCCGCCAACCTTGATTTTTATCGTTTCCGCGTGATTGGACTCGCGTCAAACTTGTATCACGTGGACATTTTTTTTTTTTTGACAGTGATCGTTTTGTATTTGATATATAGATCAATGTAACTTTATGTGATTTTTTTTAAATTTTTGACAGAGTTTGCTGATCTATAGTAGCCGATAGTTATAGCATTGACTGCCGCCAGATTTACACAAGAGAATTACTTTATTTTTGTGATATAATACATAGTGTTTTAATTGAAATCTTTAATTATTGAATAGTGCATTTTTTTATTTCACAATATTGTCTAGTTAGCTATTTATGATGTTCAAAATTTTGTAGTTAATGATGTTCATTTTATTTCATTTATTCGAAATAAGTCTGTAGCACTCTGGTTACTGCTGACCACAATGGCCCCATCGGGAAAACAATCTCCGGTTAAAGGTGACCAACGTGTTAACGATTACTCGAATAAAAATAAGAAGAAGAATATTTATAAAATATTTATAGTATTATAATTTATAATATTTAATTAATAATAAATAATTTAATGCAAATTTTTACCTCGAAATTTTTGTAAAATCAGAACCAGAAACTACACGATTAAACCATAAAATTACAATCGATTCTACATTATACTGAAGTAAAAGACTAAACTGGAAATCTGTATTTTCTCAAAATTAATTGGACAAAACCCACTATCCATTATTTTTCTTTCGAACTAGCAAACTGAATCAACAGAGGCTCAATCAAACCATTCATCACCAATCTTCTTCCAACAATACAGTTCTATTGTATTTATTCAAAAGAAACGAACGTGAAATTATATCAACCCTCAACTTGTACCGAAAACTAAACACGAAGTCATACCAGCAGCTTCTGACGTACGCCAGAGCGCAAACACGTACAAACACGAAAGTTGCCGGGGGGAAACGTGAAGTTTCCCTGAAAGTACCTACGCGTTGAAGCCCGTATTTCGATGTCCTGCCTGACGTCAAGTTCTTGAAAAACCTTGTTTTGTTCAAGATCGTGCAATTTTCACGCTATTTTCGCCCCCGTTGGTCTTCACCAAGGCTTTCAACTCTCGGTACTCAGAACGTTGACCCTTTAACTACTATTGGCGCCTAAAGGCGCTTGGTAAATTTGCGCTTAATTTGTGATACTGTAGGCGCCTAAAGGTGTTTACAAAAATTAATCTTACAATACTGTAGCCGCCTATAGACGCTTAACCTACTTTGACTGACACGAGAGACGCCTATAGGCGCCCGGAAAATTGTGTCGACCATAATTCCAACAAATCTCATTTGAACCAGGCGTAAGTGAATGCTGATTTAACAATTACACATTCAGTTAGTCATGTATTATTTAAATATGTTTATTTTACAGTTATTTCTTTTTATATCCTTAAAATGAAGAATTGGGGTAATGAAATAGTCAGAAAAAGTACATGCAAACATGACACAACAACTGATTCATGTTGTGTATGTTCATATTTTGTAGATACGATGTAATTGTTTGATAACTTGGTACAATTACCGTATTACAAAGAGAAAGAGTAACTACGTGCTTTATTTTTAGAATGTATATTGAATAAGATGTACGCAACAAAATGTATATTCTCATACAATGTAAATTGCAACGAATTGACTTAACTACTCTCTATGCTCAAACTCTCTCATACTCTCTTTTTTAATCTGACAACGACTGTTTATCTCCTTAGTGACTGTTTTATATATATATATTTAAATTTTTAGTATCTGCGCTTACAATTCAACGCAGAATACGAACAAATAAATAAAATAATATTGGTTTAATGTAGTTTGATTATATTAATATACTCTCTCAGAAATACACGCCTAACGAAAAATTACGCTGTTCTCGGTGTAGATTGCGACTGAAATTCCTACCGTATGGCACTTCTCAGAGTCTGCTGTAGTCAAAGGGTTAATGCAAACGCAACGTGGCTCAACGCATGGACGCCGTACTATCCGGCCGAAAGACAAACGTTTTCGTCGCGATTGTGAAATATACGTTCGACTGCCGGCTCCTGGGTCCATAAATTTACATCGCGCGACACCGTCGAATTGTCACGGTGGCGCGAATCGATGACACTTTTGTCGGGCGTGCATGTAGCGGCCGAAAAAAATTTTGTAAAATGCACGGTACGGAGCGTGTTGTAGACACGGCACGGAACGGGTCGCAAGCGTCTGCCCGCCAGAAATAATGTCACTTTAAGCCGCTCCGGATTTGCTGCTCCGACTGCTTCGTTATTTAAATACTATAAAAAAAATAAAAAAAAATGGTCCCTTGCACTCCCCTACCATCCAGCCCATAAAGTCTGGTGTTTTATACGGAATCGTTAAAACCGGCTCCGGACGTAGTCCGATTATTTACCCTGAACTAAATGAACGATCGTGATGCTCGAGCGTTTTTTTTTTTTTGTTTGTTCACGGTGGAACGATCGGGACGACTGTATTCTACCGATGGATTACCCGGCTTTGATTGAAATCTCGAAAATACTTTGACGTCACGCGTGATAATTCTTTCTGAATGTATTTACACTCACCCTGATTGGTGTTTGGGACGTTCGTCTATTTACGTGCATTCTGGTGAAGCGTGACAATGAATTTGTGGATATTAGTCAATTATTTGCTATGTTTGAACATTGGTTGTTTCGAACAATGTGTAGTTTGGCCTAATCGATATCAATATCTCAACGTGATAAATGGGTTTTGGCTTTTTTTAACTTGTTTCATTTAATTATAAAGAACATGTGCCTTCAAATGCAAACACTAAAACAAAATGTGTTTAATTCTTATTTTCTGTTTATTTAATTTCATATTTCAAAATATTACTTCGTTTGTTTTTCTGATGTTCTCGTTTAATAAAAAAAAGTCAAATGCTTCTTTCCTTTATCGCTTCATGTTCATATTGAAACATCCCCTAATTTTTGCGAGCGGTATATTATTTTATTGAAAATCTCTTTCACATATCGGTAAACTCTGCAATGTATTGTACATTCGACGTTGCCATTTGGCAACGTATCCGCTAGAACTGTTTCAATACCGGTACGGAATCGTTTTAGAACCGATATAACAACAGGCTGCGGTGCTGCAACCGAAATCGATATGGGTCGGAGACATTTTTCACCCGTATAACAGTTATGCCACCGTCTCGTAACCTTTTCACTTGGAACCGAACAACGACTATCCGCGGTCGCAACGACTGATAACAGACAGGGAGAAGTTTCCCTCCAGCAAGGGACAGTCTAACGGTTTGTCGCGCAGAAAGCATCGGCGCCTAATTACCGAAGTTAAGCTACCTCGAACAAGGTTAGCGTTTAGGATTGTCGAGCGTGTAGCCAAGTCTGTCGACGTAAACGAGTTTAACTAAAACTGTTCTGCATAAATGTCAACGGTACTCGATGCGAGTTCATCTAAACAGTAAAACAGTAAAAAAACATTAACTTTCGAACTTGCAGAATAGTAAAAATCAACAACTTGATAGCTTTTTCAAAAAGGACGACAAAGTATTTTTTTGTGAAATCTATATTTTATTCTAATATCTTATCTTAATCTTATTTTGTATATTATGTAACACTAACAATAATAATTATTATTACGTAATATAATATCATAATAATCTAATTTTTTTTAATTTCTCCAAATTTTTTTGTGAAATCTATATTTTACTCTAATACCCTATCTTAATCTTATTTTGTATATTATGTAACAATAACAATAATAATTATTATTACGTAATATAATATCATAATAATCTAATTTTTTTTAATTTCTCCAAATTTTTTTGTGAAATCTATATTTTACTCTAATACCCTATCTTAATCTTATTTTGTATATTATGTAACACTAACAATAATAATTATTATTACGTAATATAATATCATAATAATCTAATTTCCTTTAATTTCTCTAATTTTCTAGCGTTGAATTATTACACTCAGTTGTCGAATACATTAAATAATTTTTGAAAATAATGTAACTTGACGACAATTTCATGACAAGTTTGAAAACTTGCACGTGTGTTCTACCCGTAAGATGTAATTTTTTAATTACACAGTCTAGATCCTCTTCTCATACAAAATTTTTCAAATTTACTGAGAATATCGTCGCATCGCGTGACTGCTGAGATCACATCGATACTAATTTACCTGGCGATTCGTCAGATTCATCGGTTAATCGATTTTGAAAGTAACGCTGTGGTGAATACTCTTTGAAGAATCGATATCATATCTCATCCGAGAAGCGTGGACAAAAGTGGCGAATATCGGAGTCACCGAGGCTATTGTACACTCGTATCAAGCCCAAAGGATTAATTCTTTCGGGAGGATTGACGTTGATCAATGACGTTCCCTTTTTGTAAGTTCAGCCCCTTGAAAAAAAAGTCGTCACCACGAAGGGGTCCATTCAACGAACAGTGGCTCTTTTCGAAGTCGCTCGTCGATAAATAGACTCGCAAATGCACGCGGCGACGTTTGTTACATTTTGTGGACATTTTGTAAAATTTCCATTGCACGCATTCGTTGAAAACAAAATCAGCAAAATTCGTGTTTCACTCGCGCGTCGTCGTGAAACATTGAACTTGCCACGAAAAGAGTCTGCATTATTCAACTATGGAGTTGCAAGTCTCTCAAGTGAAGTTATGTAAATGCAGATGACACTTGTTCGAGATTTCTTTGAGGCACAAAGAAACTATTTGAATTTAAAATAGAAACGGCTACATCTGGAGCTACACCGAATTAATTTACCGTTCTAATGTCTCTAACGCTTGCGAAAGTATTCGAGCAGTGTATAAAACTTTTGGAAATTTTATTACGAGATATTTAATACGATATTTTGCAGAGATATCCTCAGTGTTCAATGGCTGATATAGTTATCTCATAGTATTAATGAGATTCCAAAATATTTAGAATATTTTTGTGAGACACTTTAGTGAAAGTTTCAAAGGGAAAGAGCTCACAGATTTTATTATTATTCTCATTGCAAAACCACGTTGTTATTTCCCATAAAATAGGAATAAAACTTAGATTCTTTGAGTGTACAATCCTGCAAAATTTGGGATTTTTTGTGAACATGAATTACACACTCCTCTTGTAGGAATTGTAATTAACTATATATTTCGATACAAGCTAAAGAAGAAGATCGATAATGAAAACACTTTCAGATTCGACCTGAAGATCTCTTGGCATGGAAATTGGCGCGAGACTCGCCCGTCTTTCATTGCCAATTTTTTGTGTAAAAACGCTGGAAAAAAGTATCGAAAGAGATATTTCTGCAGCTTGGATGCTTCGCCAGGACGTGTCGCCGCTAAACGACGGCTTTTCTCCAATTAGTTCAAACTAAATAATCCTGCCAGTTAAGTTGCGCGTGATTCGCAAACGAGGAAAATGGAGTATCCCGACGAGCTGTGACAAAAAAAGTCGCTTATATGGCTCACTAACCAGATATTAACAGCGTGGAAGTGATGAACACACACGTGGAATTTTAATTGTATTATCTTTAAATAACATTTTATCGGGTAGAATGCTTATGGAGTGCAAAAGAAAGCAAAATGTTTCGGCTTTCCCAGAAAACATTTTACCTTCGCTATTCTGACAGATACAAACTGTTTGCCTGGAGTCAGTTTATGCAAATAAGAAGGATTTGCAATTAATTTGAATGAAAAATTATCGAAAAATTTAAACTGTCATTCACAATTTTGTGAAAAAAGCCAATAAGAATAACTTATTGGCCTCATTTTGAAGCGTCAAGCTTTCATTTTGATCATTTTGATCATTACGTAGCAAATGAAAAAGTGTTGTTTTCTGTAAAAAGTTTACGTGCATGTTCTTTCTTTTCTGACAAGAAAATCAATTAAACGAAATTAATATCATTTTTGTGTCATCTGTATTTAACAATAACTCTGTATTGCTCGAGCGTATTGCTGGAACTAATAGAATTTCCCTAAATACCTAAACACTGATATTCGAATACACATATCTCAGAACAGATGTTGCAACAACTGTTCCAGAACCAATTATTCGCTGTAATTAATTCTACGCCTAATAAGACCAACAATCAACAATTAGGTTCTCCCAACCTAAACGCAAACACCTCGAACGAACGATCCATCTGATACAAGATCCCCAACTTTCGTTCATCTTGTTCTCTTTTACATTTCAATTTCACCCTCGTTTCAGCAAACGAAAAGTGACTCGCGATACCTTAGAAAGTAGCAAGAACCCTTCGGTATTCATCGACGTTGGAAAAATACAGGCAGCAAGCTCAGGTTAGCTCAGCCCTTGCAGAATTCATCGATCGTCCTTAACTCAGCCGTTGCAGAATTTAGAAGATCGCGAACAGCTCGCGATTCATGGAACAGCCTGCGATTTACCTGGAGCGACTGCGCATCTCCAGTGTAACAAATTGGATCCAGAGGGACGCGCGAAGGAACTCCGGCCCGAATTTACTGACTCGGAAGCGACTATTAGTCGCGTGCTAGGCCATCTACTCGCGAGTCGAATTTATCGACTGGCATCTAAGATCGCTGTCATCTAGACGCGACGGTTTACGAGGCTTTCGACACCTGTTACCCACTCTCCATCTTTCGGCACTCGACTCTCGGGGCAGAGAGAGACCAGTGTCTCTCCATGGTAAAACCATCGACCAGAGACAGAGGGGCGGGGGAAGGGGCGATGGGTCTCCGAATGGAACTTCAATCGTTAAACTTTATGGCATATCTTATCGTATTTACGAGCCGAAGGTTTCTTCATCGCTCGGTCGTCGTGGCAATTTTCCTCGGGGCCACCCGTAAAATCCTGGCCTCGGTCTGCGGCAATGCAGGTGACGCACCGCGACTGCAGAAATGCCAGACAGAGAGAAAGAGAGAGAGAGAGAGAGAGAGAGAGAGAGAGAGAGAGAGAGAGAGAGAGAGAGAGAGAGAGAAGATATTGCATCGCAGCCAGAACCAAAACAAAAGGGAGAAAATTGGTTGTCTCTCCAAAATTGGGTACCAGGCGAATTATTTATTATTAATCGTCTCGTTCGATTTCGCTGGATGAAACTGAGCAAACTTGTACGTACGACACAACGTAAAAGAGTTGGCGTAAACGTTTATTTTAAGGGTGCGTTGAATGGATCGTTTCGCGGGGCCGACGCAGTTTGGTCAGATGAGACCCATTTCGGCGGATAAGCGAGAACGATTCTGGGGAGGTCAGTTTTACGGCTTTACCTTAAAGTGTATTGGATCTCGACGTTTGCGAGGTTTTGTTGTTGACGTTTACGAGTGTTCATTCGAGTAGGTTTTTTGAGATCTTTCGTTTGAGATTGCGTGCGAATCTATGAGTATTTGTCGACAAGTGATGACTACGACAACACCTTTTTTGAACTAAAGAAATAACATTTTTACATCGACGAAGGGGAATATAAAACTTGTAAAACAATAATATAATATGTAGAGTGGGTCAACAATCACTTGCTGCTAAAATAAATCCGTAATTTTTTTATTTTTCTCACGGATTTTTAAAATATAATGAAAAGATCATGTTTGAACTTAAATTTAATTTGAAATTAATTTTTCCTTATATCTTGATGTTTTGTTAAGAAAAGGAATAGATGAGAAGAAACATTTTGGCTATACGCTGTACAATTCAGAGTAAGCATCGACTTGTTGATTTTTCGAATGAATTCTGAAGTATTATTCCTCATCCTAAATAGAATTGAAGAAACATTTAATCGAAATAAACGTTCGAATTCTTGAAACTGAAATTGTACATGTGACCAGAGTTGTCAACCATAGAACTGACTCGAACGATTTGCCCATGTGTACGTTTTCATTACTTTTAGAAGATCATTCGTTAAGATCATTATAATGTCTCGACAGTTCAACGCCTTGATACCGCGGGAAGCGAATTTTATGTCATTATCTAATTTCACGCCGACAATTTTGTGTCCAACGGACACAAAATCGATTTCGGATAATATCGAAGGTAGATCGAATTTATGGAAGCACTGCAATGATCTGGCAAAAGCTGAGGATCTGACTAACGATGATTAGTACTTGTTACAGTCGTTTCGTTAGAAGGAACGACTAGTGCGATCGAGTGATTCATTAGAATTTAAAGACTGGTAAGAAGATTTATTACCATATTGCCGGGCGATCCTTCTTAATCTGATTATGTATGCCTTCGGGGATTAGACGAGCTTTTAAAATTAACATTTAATTAACATTTTCCGTTGACGTCAATCTAATTTCGGATCCAGAGATTCACGGCGAGGCTCTTTTCTTTCGTATAACGGGATATTTCTGAATTATCACTGAAAGTGATTTTAGCGGAGGTAACCCGGAAAATCGGGCCTCTTTAGATGCAACGCTGATGCAACGAAAATTAGCGATTGGTTGATTTGGGTCACGTGATTCGCGAGGGGGCGTGGCGTAGACCTCAAGTAGGAGTGGCGTTGTCTGGTACTGAACAATCGCGCCTGTAATTTGTTTTCTATCGATTCAAATGTTTCCATATCGATAAAATTTTGCAAAAAAGTCGTCTTCCTAGTCAGAACAGTTGCTTCTGGCCTTTTAGTGAGACGAATCGTACTGGGGTACAAGTCGTGCAGTGCTTCGAGCACTTGAATTTTCTCTATTTTTTAATTATTGCAATTGCCTCTGTTTCAAGTAGACTTTTTATTAATTAGCT